>OZ020611.1:117230820-117283466 GCA_963971575.1 Liopterus haemorrhoidalis
AAATTTTTACTTTTGCATTTTTAGTCAACTATACTTTATTTAAATTATAATATTGATAAATTAGAAAATAAAAACATATTATGTAGAATAAAAAAAAATAAATAAAAAAAAACGAAACTTTACCACTAAAGATGTATAAATATATTCCTATTTGCAGTAATAATAAGAGCTTTACTCAGACTTATAAATAACGAGAGCGAAAAAATCAATATGGGTATTTACATGAATATCTGAATCTTCCTAGATCGGACATTTACAAATAATATTTTGTTTACATTTTCAACCATAACCATCTTTACACCCATAATATTCAGCTTTCTTTTGTCAAACTCACCTAAATTTTATTTGGGAAATATTTAATTGATCGGTTCAGAAAATTAATCAGTAATAAAAATATTTTCCAAAGAATTATTTGATCAGAAAAGAAATATTGAATTGATCAGTAAAAAAAAAATGATTTGATTAGAAAAAATAATGACTTAATCAGAAGTAAATAATGACTAGATCAGAAAAAATAATGACGATCAGAAAAGAATAAAGATTTGATTAGAAAAAAATAATGACGATAAAAAAAATATGACTTGATCAGAAAAAAATATTGATTCGATCAGAAATAAAGTTGCCTATAATATTTTGAAAAATAAGCGTAAAGAAATACTTTTTAAATCTTATGAACTAAGCTCTGTCTTAATGGTAACATTACAGATTAAATTACTAAGAACCTGAAGACTCAAGCTGAAAAAGACAAACCTGAAGTCAGTTTAGATTATGATAATAAAGAAGTCAGTACAAAAGAACCCGAGCAAATCGAATAAAGTTTTAAAAGTCATATGAACTATTATGAGCTTTGTCTTAATCTTAACGGTATAGCCCCTAAAACTATTGTGAACCTAAAAACTGGCTCAGGTTAGGTTATGATAGCAAGAAGTCAGTTCAGAAGAACCCAAGTGGCTCGAATTATATTAAAAAAGTCTTATGAATAGCCAGTTCTTCACGTGATAGCCCCTAAAACTACTTTATACATAAAATCTGTCTTAATCTTGACGTTATAGCAAAACTTCGACAGGATACGGATCGCATGTCGTATGCTGGACACCATTGGTATAGATTATTCTTGACTATAACTACGAAACCCTAGAAAGAAATATTTATAATGAAATATTTCTTTTCTTTTATTTTCTAAATTATTTTTAAAATCAATATTTTTTCAAGTCAATATTTTTTTCTAATCAAGTCATTATTTTTTTGATCGTCATTATTTTTTCTGATCAAATTATTATTTACTTCAGGTCAAAAAATAATTTAAAACTGATCACATACTTCTGATTTATATTATTATTATTTATTATTTTGGTCTTGGACATACTTCTGATCAATATCAAAAAAATTTCTGATCAAAAACTGAATTTAATTCTGATTAAATACCAACCATTTTGTTTTATATTAAACATATATTAATATTACTGACAGTACAGTTTACAAATATTTTGTAAAATATCGGAACGAATGTCATCTACAGATGACAGTTCATAGATAACCATGATAATAATCACAGATCACCAAGAGGAGATTAGAAACCTACATGTTATTTTCTGTGCTTTTGTGGTACAGTAGCGCCTCTATTTTCATATCTAGTAACTATTCGATTTAAAATTTACCGCCAGGTTACTTCTTTATTTTTAAGGCAGAAAAATGTTTATTAATGAAACATGATAATAATATAAAAGCAAGTTTTATTTAAAAAAATATACATATATTTTAAATACAAAGTTCAGTTTTTTAGTATATATTTTAAATACAAAGAAGTTTGTTCAATCACAAATGAACAAATCATCGATCAACTTATTTATATATTTCTTTCTCATTCATGCAAGACATGTACGAGACAGAAATACATAAATAAGTTGATTGTTGCTTCATTTATTTGTGATTACTACGTGAAACTACTACAGTTCTTCGATTATTCTTCATACACATTCTTATAAAGCAAGCAGAAGAGTGGAAACACAGAACATTGAAATGATTGAAAAACAACACAGAACACGGAACATTGGAACATCGGAAATTACTTATAATTTGTAGCACGTGGCACTGTACACGAATTAATTGATTTCCTTGTCAAAATGAAGCACAAACACCTTAAAAAAAATTACATTTGTTTTACTATGACATGGAACTAATGTAGCATTTAGCTGTGGTTATTTGAAATTAAAATTGGTTACTAACGCCATCTATAAAGATATCCAGTAACTATTCTCACGAGCACAACTCTCCCATTAAGCCTTCACCCTCCTGATAATAATAGATATCAACTAAAATTACGTCAAATTTTTCAAGTATTTTCGATAGTTCTCGCCATCTTTTGGCAGTCTGGCAAACTAATCTGAGCTTCCCGGCCTACCCTAAGAACCGGTCAACCTAAGAATTTCGCATTCTCGTTCTAGAGCCATTAGACTATGAAGGAATTCGTAGTCTAGTGCAGTATAGTGGCTCGTCAGGTATTCGCGTATGCTACCTTGTGGTAAGCCTGAAGTGCAGTACCTGGCGGAGGATGGCTTAAGACCTAAACCACTACCACCTATATATTTATATTTTTAATTATTTGTCCTCATATTTGTTTTTTGTTTTTTTTTACATATTTCAGGTGATTATAAGACGATGTGTCCAAATTAATCAATACATAATATGGAACTCTGCCTATAAACCAACTTTTTTATTATTTTCTTAACATCAAAAATATATATAAAGGAAATGTTTAGAATAAAAAAAGAGCTATTATTTCCTGTTCTACTTGAAAATAAAAATGTATGTAGCAAAAACCGTACGAAGTACGTCAGCTAGTATCCATATAAAGTTAAATTTAACATTATTAATGAATGAAGTTCACTGCACATTTGAATTATTTAGAATGTTAAAATTATGATACAATTAATGTTGAGTTGACCATCAGATAAATAATGATTGTATATAATACTTTCACCCCTTTCACTTGTATTCATGTCTCTTCTTGTGTTAGTGAAATGATTTAAATGTCAGACAAAAATATTTGATTTTATATTGCAGCGGTTTATGTTGCTCTCAAACATTATTTGTTGAAGAAAAAGCAGCTTCTTATATCTTTTACAGATAGATCTGATTCACCTATCATAAAAAGCTTGGTGGTGGATGAAAAGACGTTGATATTATATCACCTGAAGTCCTAAAGTGCAGTCCAAATATAACCGCAGAATTGCTGCTACAGCTTCTCTTCGGGAGAGGAGGCCTATTCCTACAGTTGGAAAGAAGGGGATTGTAGTTAAGGTACGAAAAAATGAGATGTCTCTGATTACAATAACTCGCGAGGAACTATTTTGCACATGCCAGAAAACATTTTCCAAAATTATCTTTAATCGAATACCTGATAAAATTGATAGAAATTTTTAGCAGGCTTTAGACTCTAGACAAAACAAATGTATACTGGGCCGATTTGAGACATGAGCGTCCAGGGCCCAGTGCTGACCGAGGCCTCCTACTCGCACAGTATAAAATACAAAATATTTAATGGCGCAGTGCTCACTTGCATAAGTCCCTGCGCTCGTATGATACACAATACAAAATTGTTAATGAAGTATGGTTAACGCTCAGGTTCACAAAGCTCTGCAATGTTTGTGGACGACTCTACAGGGCCTGCATTTAATTTTGTGTGTTGCATTCAAACAAAAAAAGTGATAAGCAAAAAAATTTGAGTGAAGTTTCCAAGAACATTTTGAGTCCGCCTCGCATCGATCTTATCTGTATGTATAGATCAAATAAGCATTTGAAGACTGAAGAGTAATAATTCTACACTCTATAGAATGGACTCTATAGAAATATGAACAAAGTGGATCCTCGGTTTTCGAACGGCTCAGTTATTGAACAATTCGGTTCTCATTAAACTTTTTAGTGATATGAAGTCTTAGTTGTCGAACATAAACTCGGTAATCGAACACGTTTTTACTCAGTTGCCGAAAGTAATACTAGTTTCGGTTTTCGCACAATTCGCTTCTCGAACACCCTTCTGGAACGGATTAAGTTCATGAACCGAGGGTCTACGCTATATGGAGAGCCGTTCAGCAATAAAATAACTCCGAAAATTTCATAACCTTAATTAAGGGAGTATACAGTTCTTGTATTAATGTATATGGATAAAAATATTTGACCTATGAAAAAAATATATGATCTACAGAATAGTATCTATGAAAATAATAGTTTACCTATGTATTAAATAATTGATCTATGGTTTTAATTTTTGACCTATGGAATTAATTATTGAGCTATAGAAATATTTATCGACCTATGAAAATAATAATCAACCTATGTAAATATTTAATAGATCTATGGAAATAATCATATACCTACTAATATAATTATTGATCTATAGAATGAATACTTGACCTATAAGTACTCTTGCACTCTATCGCGAAGCGAGCTACCCATTTTCTAGTTTAATGTCAAAACACTATCTTAGGTTAGGTTAGTTTAGTAAGGGTTTGGTTAGAAGAAGCCGAGCGAAGCGAGCTACCCATCTTCTAGTTACATGTCAAAACACTATCTTAGGTTAGGTTAGGTTAGTAAGGGTTTGGTTAGAAGAAGCCGAGCGAAGCGAGCTACCCATCTTCTAGTTTAATGACAAAACACTATCTTAGGTTAGGTTAGTAAGCAGATGTCACTACTGTCTATAGGTAGTTTATTATAGATCAATTGATAATTTTCTATAGGTCAACTATTAATTTACTATAGATCATTTTTTAATTATCTATAGGTAAATAATTGATTTTTCTATAGGTAAAAATATAAAATTTCATAGGTAATATTTGAATTATTAATAGATCATAAAATTAGGATCCAATGTATATTGTCTATTGATTATTTTGTTTTTACAAAAACCATAGATACACATGACAATAGATATCTATGATATGTTTATAGAAAAACATAGTTACTTATAATATCTACACGGATAAAAATGACATTGTTCCATCAAGTAAAATATTTTATTTGGTAAGAAGTTTTTGTTAGAGTAACAGAAAAAAATTGTCCCTGATAATATTTTTTCAATTACGTTGGTTGATCTTACTAACACCTTAAAGTAATTCTAACAAAGGGAAATTAGATTCATACCTATTTGTTAAGGTTACAAGTTAAATTTGTTGCTACGACAAATTTATTAGTCCATGTGAAAAAAATGTATTATGATACTGAATATTTTTGTGCATCTAACATGTTATCCAGGTATGTGTCGTGTATGCCTTGCATATGCGTTTTGAGCTCGGAACAATATAACGTAGGCTGCGCAAGTGGTTGACGTTTTTATACCTGTTTTCTGGTAATTTCTGTGTTTAATAAGCAAATAAGTGTTTATAAAATAAGTGCAATAATGCAGTTTATCCGAGCATTAGTATCTTGGGGACTTCACAAATATTTTCAACGTATTACAACTTGAGGAGACAGCTTAAAAAAGTTGAGCTACTCGATAAAAGAGCAAACTAGCCCATTAAATGAAACAAGTAATGTTTTTAATAATACAAATAGTGTATTAATGCTAATCCTTTGGTGTGGAATCATATAGAAATATGCTAAAAACGATACCCGGTTTACTACTGCATTTCTTAACGTTTTACAGATGTTCATTTTTTTGTTGTGAAAATAGTTGTATCAGTAAAAATGAAAATTATTATTACGTCCATTTACGTTAAGCTAAGCAGTGTATAAATCGGGTACAAGTTTATTGACATGAATTTTTGCCTGGCATATATAAATTGGAAATAATTATTTGTAATAATTTTGAATATTTAATTGTTTTATGTTTATACAGAGCGATCATCAAATCTTGACCGTTACGCAACACTTGACAGAAACATTTAGTTATCAAACTTATTTCCAAAGACATGTACACATAACCGTAATTTCTGTTTTTATTACCTTATACGAATTGATTATTAAATCAACACTATTTTTCTCTACTCGCCAATGAGTTGATAACAGATATTAAGTTAGCAACGCATATTTTCGTTGTTCCTCGGGTGAGCTTGGGCAAACGAAGTAATCTGATTGGATCTTTGTTAAATTGGGATTTTCAACTGTGAATTAGAATAAAGTTTTGATATTTTTAAACTCATTGTTAACTGTTATGTAACGGACAAGACATAATGATCGCACGGTACTAAAAATCAAACTTAAAATTGTCTAAGTTCTATGTCCTGTTACATATTAAATTTTATAACTGTGAATTTTGTTTGCCTCCATAACCCCATTTTATTAAATTTCAAATACTTACTGTTCCTGCTTTATACACCTTTGTTAGCCTATGTGAACTACACAAAGAGACTAATCAATTAGTTAAAAACAGTAATATCCATAATTATAACACCAGGAACAGTAGTCATATCCATCTGCCACGTCACCGCTTAGCCACTACTTTAAATAATTCTAATTATCTAATAATTAAATTTTATAACAGCTTTAGTGAGGAGTGGAAAGACCTTCTGCCAAGTATTTTTAAAATACAATTTAAAATACAAATTATAATATATATACATATATACATGTATGTATGTATGTATGTATGTATATATGTATATATATTATAATTTGTATATCAATTTGTATTTTAAATTGTATTTTAATCTGTACTTTAATTTGTACTTTTATTTGTATTTTTTTTTTTTTACTTGTATATTGACGTGCTATAAACATGTATAATGTAACATGGTTAATAAATATTATTATTATTATTAGTTAGATGTCATAAAATTAGGCTAACAATGTTAGGTTTTTCCATAAACGTTCGTAAAAAATGTAATTGTAAAATACTTTTTACAAACATTAAAAAATAATGACCGATTATGGAAAATTTCACAATTCTAGTTCAATTTTGTGACTTCTAATATGCGTTTTTTTCATCAACAAATATAAAATATCTCTGATTTGAGAATACAACAAATGAAATTAGTAATATACTTCTAACTAATTTCATTAGTCACCCCAGCAAAGGTGGTTACCCGGGCAAAAGATGAAAGCAGTTTGTGAGACAAATAATTTTTTGTTACCAAAAAAATTGCTAATTCTAACTAATGAAAATAAGTTCCTAGAACAAAAATTTCAGCAAAAACATTTTGTGATTTGTTGTTAGACAAAAAAAAATTGTTATCTAAAATACCACTAAAAAAATTTGCTGGGGTTACTAAAGTTTTGTTAATTCCAACAAAACCTTTTTTACTGTGTAGATACTTATGACATCTTCCGCCCCCCCTTTTTTTTTCTAATATAATACAGAACAATATAATACAGAATAATATAATACAGAATATATATATATATATATATATATATATATATATATATATATATATATATATATATATATATTATTAGGAGAATTTATTGGGAATGAACGGTGAGGAAAGTAAAACTCAACTTTTACTAATGCCCAATATTTCGATTTGAATTTTCAAAAATATTGATAATAATAGGTATAGTGATTTAAATGAAAATAGTGATATCAACGAAAACAGTGATATGAACGAAAATGGTAATTTAAATGACATTAATATTTCTTTGGATGAATTAAGTGATCAAAACAGAAATGCAATAGGCGTTAACCATAACAATAAAAAAACAATCCCTGCTAAGAGAAATGGGTATTTTAGACTCTTAAGCTATATCACGGAACTTGAGAATAAAGTTACAAATCTAGAACTTAGACTTAATAAATTTATTAAATCAGAAAATAAGAAGAAGCAAGGACCGACCCGAAGTGAGACTATAACAACTAGTGACACCATCGTCAGTTACCCTAAAACATCCGAAAAAAATAAAAATCAAAACATAACCCCAATTAAGTCATATAAACAAAATCTTGCGAACATAAAGAAACAAAGTTACAACAATAAAAATAAAAATAAAATCTTATTACTTGCTGACAGCCAGGGACGCCACTGTGCCAACATTTTAAACAAGTTGTTTCCAAAAGATAAATATGATAATAAGAGTAATAAAGATAATATAATACAGAATAATATAATACAGAATATATATATATATATATATATATATATATATATATATATATATATATATATATATATATATATATATATATATATTATTAGGAGAATTTATTGGGAATGAACGGTGAGGAAAGTAAAACTCAACTTTTACTAATGCCCAATATTTCGATTTGAATTTTCAAAAATATTGATAATAATAGGTATAGTGATTTAAATGAAAATAGTGATATCAACGAAAACAGTGATATGAACGAAAATGGTAATTTAAATGACATTAATATTTCTTTGGATGAATTAAGTGATCAAAACAGAAATGCAATAGGCGTTAACCATAACAATAAAAAAACAATCCCTGCTAAGAGAAATGGGTATTTTAGACTCTTAAGCTATATCACGGAACTTGAGAATAAAGTTACAAATCTAGAACTTAGACTTAATAAATTTATTAAATCAGAAAATAAGAAGAAGCAAGGACCGACCCGAAGTGAGACTATAACAACTAGTGACACCATCGTCAGTTACCCTAAAACATCCGAAAAAAATAAAAATCAAAACATAACCCCAATTAAGTCATATAAACAAAATCTTGCGAACATAAAGAAACAAAGTTACAACAATAAAAATAAAAATAAAATCTTATTACTTGCTGACAGCCAGGGACGCCACTGTGCCAACATTTTAAACAAGTTGTTTCCAAAAGATAAATATGATATAACTGTATTTTTTTATCCGAATGCCACTTTTCATAATATAACAAACAATATTGAAAAACTCACCAAAGATTTTACATGTAGCGACCATGTCATATTAATGGCCGGCACAAATGATTTAGTAAATAATTCACTTATTAAAAAACAAATCATCATGGACACTTTTGAAAATACAAAACACACTAATGTAATACTTATTGGAACTTTTTTTGTACAACACAAATCACATTATAATAATATAGTTTATTTGCAAAATTCAGAAATAGATCATATTTCTTCAAAGTTTCATAACGTACTGTTTGTCGACCCGAATATTCTCATTAATTACTCTGACATGACAAGTCATGGGCTGCACCTGAATAAAAGAGGTAAATTTAAAATAATGAATAAAGTCTTACGGCATATTGACATTGAAGTATTTAATTTAAAAATCAATAATTTTGAAAAAAGTAAATACAATAAAGCCTCAAATGTACGAAATCCAAAAATAAAAATTTTAAATAAAGACAATAACAAGAATTTTAAAAATAAGCAAAATGTTTTAAATAATGACGATACAGTAGTTAGTGACACCGTTTTAACTGATGACAATATTTTTTATAATTATGACAATATTTCAATTAGTCACGGCAGCCAAAATAACCGTAGTAAAAATAGTTTGAAAGTAAATAAAAATAATTCAAATGAAACTGATACTTTTTTAGGTGCGATCAAAAAAAGCAACACTCATTTTTTATAAATATGCCAAAAATAACGAAAAATTGTACGTTTAATTTAAACATATTATACCTGAATTTGCAAGGCCTAAGAAATAGAATTGACTATGTTGAATCTTTAATATCAGATAAATCCTTCAATTTCCTCTGTTTTTCAGAGCATTGGCTAAAAGAAGATGAGATTAAAGAATATATTGTTGAGAACTTTACATGTGTCACCTTTTTTTGCAGGGAAATGTACAAAAACGGAGGGGTTGTAATCTATGGAAGTACAACTTTACTACAAAATTTAGAATACAAAATTTTGGACCATATTAATAGTTTATCTGTTGAAAAGGATTGTGAAATAGTGGGCATTCTACTCCTCTCGATAAAAACTGTAGTAATTAATATATATAGATCCCCGTACGGAGATCTCAATAAATGTATTGAAATTTTAGATAACGCTTTGCGTACATTAAATCCATCCTACGATGTTATCATTGGAGGAGACTTTAACGTAAAATTCAACAAAGAGGATTCAGATGCCCTGCTGTTACACGATACCTTACGTGCTTTTGATCTGCAGAAATTGGTGACATTTAGCACAAGAGGCAAAAACTGTTTGGACAATATTTTCTCGAACATAGTAAATGATAATGATATTTTATTTAAAGTAAAAAATTCTTTTTCAGACCATAGTGGGGTTGGTATGTACAGAACGATTGTTCAGGCAGTTGATTCCTCAGTTAAAACTGTAAAATCTCATCGACCCATAACAGAGGAAGGATTGCTAAATTTCTATGAATTTTTATCTAGTACTGAGTGGAGTTTTGGAAATGATGTTCAAACTGATTGTGAAACAATTGCTGACAGCTTTATAAATCAAGTTGTCACGATATTTAACAGCTCATTTTCAGAAAAACGAACCTATCTGAAAACTAAAAACAATAATAAAATTAAATGGTTTAATGACGATATAAAGTCGCTTAGAGGCATAGCCCAGTTTTTCCAAGAATATTATTTTCAGAATTCCACTCACGAAAACAAGGCGTTAAGAGACAAAAGCAGAAATATATACCGGAGGCAAATTAAAGCAAGTAAAATTGAAGCAAACTGTCAATTCATAAGTGACTCGAACAACAAGTAAAAGCTCTGTGGACTGTTGTGAACAGCCATAGACCTCAAAAACCATATGTGGAATGTCTCAAATCATGTAATGAGATAAATAACTTTTTTGCAAACATCTCAGTTACCATAAATCAAAGTTTACCACCTAGTAGTATTGACCCAATTAATATTGTGAAATCAGTCACAAATGACTTGAATATACCCTCCTTTTCTTTTAAAGAGGTTACACACAATCAAGTCAGAGATGCCATAGAAATGCTTACTAACAGCAAAAGTCTAGATGCGTACAACCTAAGTTCATTTTTAATAAAAAAGATTAAAGATGTATTAATTGCTCCTCTATGTAAACTTTATAATATAGTATTAGAATCAAATAATTTTCCGTCAGTACTAAAATTAACAAAAGTAGTACCTATTTATAAAGGAAAGGGAAACAAAGAAGATTTGAACAACTTTAGACCCATTTCAATTACCCCTGTTTTTTCAAAAATTTTAGAGAAAATACTATTTAAGCAGTTACTCGAACATTTTGAGAAGTATGGTTTGTTCAATAGAAGTCAGTTTGGTTTTAGAAATGGAAAATCTACAACGACAGCCATCTTGGAATTAATGGATTTTGTGACAGCTGGCTTCACAAATGGATGCTATACTACGGCCACGTTTTTTGATCTTACTAAGGCCTTTGACTGTGTGTCACATGACCTTTTAATTCAAAAACTATCTTACTACAACATTTGTGCAGACAGCTGCGAATTAATCAATTCTTTTTTATCAAACCGAAGACAATACGTTTGGACAAACAATATTAAATCTAATGAGCGAGAAATTCATTTTGGAGTACCTCAAGGCTCTATACTCGGTCCCTTATTGTTTTTGGTGTACATAAATGATCTGCCACATTTTATTAACAATGCTAAAACCATATTGTATGCAGATGACACCACTCTGCTTAATCAATCCACTAGTTTTGAGCACATGAAAATCGAAAATATATCAACTAAAATTGATGCACAAAACTGGTTTTTGGCAAATAGATTAGGACTGAATGACGCTAAAACCAAACAAATGCTTTTTTCACTACGATCAGTACCTGAGAACAATAGTCAAGATCCTGTGACTTTTTTGGGGGTTACCATTGGAGCCAATCTCAGTTGGGAAAGTCATGTGGAAGCATTAGCTGTGAAATTATGTAGATCCATATATTGCATAAGAGGCCTACAATCTAATGTTCCCAGGAATATTCTAGTAACTGCCTACCACGCGCTATTTGAATCTCACATCAATTATGCGTTGCTGGCATGGGGACACTCCACACATGCGCAACGAATTTTCCGTTTGCAACGACGAGTTGTTCGAGTCATTTGTAATCTGAACTATAGACAAGATTGCAGAAATTATTTTGTTGAACTGGGAGTTATGACGTTACCGTCGCTATATATTTTTTATTGCCTGAATTATATGCATCTCAACAAAGATAATTATAAATTTCAGCAAGAAATACATAATTACGGGACAAGAGGAAAACATCTAATAAGGCCTACCTACACTCGTGTCAATTGTGCAAGGTACTCTAAAAACTATTATTGTATTCTCTTTTATAACGTCTTGCCCGATAAAATAAAATGTTTGTCTTATAAAATATTCAATAACAAGCTAAAGACCTACTTTAAACAAAAATCATTTTATAATTTTAATGAATATATGACAGATAATTTTAATAATTTAATTTAATATTGTAACTTATATTGTATGTATAATGTATTGTTGTAATTCTTTTGTATTAATGTAATTTTTCAATTTATACCTATGTTGACATGTGTAAAAATGTAGATTTAAAACACTAATAAAAATTATTATTATTATTATTAAATCATCTTCAGGGGCTGAAAATATAATTGGTACATGAAACAATGACTACATAATATAAATAAAACACTTACTAAGTAAAATTAAAGAGTTATTCCTATGTAAGTAGTTATACCAGTTAATGAAAAATCTGACAGGTGCAGTAATACCGGATTACGTTTTAAAAACCATAAGTCTAGGACCTAAGTTCTCAGTTCCTCCTGAGAACAAATCCATACCTATATACCACTTATTAGCGGACATAGAATATATTTTACATGGGACAGGGGAAAAAGAACAGAACAACATAATAAGAGGACAGATAACTAACAGTATAACTAATTACATACAGAAAAACCAAGACACTCCTTTAATTAACACTTATTTCAAAAAAACAAAATGGTACCAAAAAAAAAAACACCCTGAAATTCTAGTGGTACCAGCGGATAAAGGAGGAGTTACAGTTATAATTAACAAGGAAGATTATACCAATAAGGTTATGGATATCTTGAATGATAATAACTCTTTTAAAAGACTTCCGAGTTCAGTTTGTCCAAGACTTTTCGCTCATGTCAAAATACATAAAATGGACCTACCGGTTAGACATATAGTGGATACTAATAACTCACCGTACTCTACCTGGTCAAAATTTATAACGAAGATATTAACAGCTTCGTATGAAACGTGTAAGTTTGATGTGCACAGTACTTTTGAACTTATTGAAGAACTTAATAACTTTAAACTCCCGGATAATTATATCCTGCTCAGCCTAGACGTTATATCACTGTTTCCGAGTGTCACTTTGCAACTAACCATAAAATATATTAAGGATAACTGGAATAGAATAAGTGAGCATACAGACATGTTGTTGGATCAATTTATTAGCGTTGTAGAATTTATTAACACCTCATCCTACTGCATCTTCAACAGCCAATACTTTTTGCAACTTACTGGTTTAGCTCAAGGTGCAGATAGCTCACCGATAATAGCCAAAGGAGTAATGAAAAATCTCCTGGAAAGTGTGACATTAGAGTGTAATTTCAATATACCAGTGTTAAAAATTTATGTGGATGACACTTTATTAGCAATCCCCGAAAACAAGGTACAAGAGGTGCTCAATGTATTCAATAAATACGATCAAGCCATACAATTCACGGTTGAAACAGAGAATGAAAGAAGGGCGGTGCCATTTTTAGATACATGGGTAATCAGATGCCCGGATAACCGCATCATGTTTGATTACCATGAGAAACCCACCAACTCGGGTAGGTACTGGAATTTCCACAGCTACCATCCAATTAAGTATAAAACAGCGTCTCTGAAAACCATGACAAACAGGGTAAAAAGAATTTCACATCCAACATTTCTCGACAACAACCTGAAAAACCTAACCACAAAGTTCTTACAATGTGGATACCCTAAAAACCTGATAAAAAGGATTATCTATTGTAACCCGTCCAACTCTCCAAATTCCACAGTGACAGATAACGGACCTAGTAACAGGATATATTACTCCATACCGTACATCCAGGAAATAACCCCTTCCATCAAAGGCTCCTTCAGAGAAGAGGACGTAATTCTTGCGGAAAAACCGGTAAGGACTGTCAGACAACTATTCTCCAAGAAAAAAGACCTGTAAAAAAACATAGAGATGTTGTGTACAAGATTACTTGTGAATGCAACTCCACTTACATTTGACAGACTTCTCAATGTCTGGGGAATAGAATTTGTCAGCAGAGTGAAACCACAATATTGCGCGCTTGCTAACCATGTGTCAAAAACCAAACACAACCCGCAATTTGAGGATACAGAAATTTTAGCCACGGAACGGAATACACGTAAGAGAACTTGACTGGAAATGTGCTACATCAATAAGTTTAATGACAATTTGAACACCAAAACAGACATTCAAGGACTAAGTGCCATATATAAAAATCTGTTAAAAATACATGACAGCAATGTTAAATCATAACAATATTTACATTTAACATAAACATACACCAATATTTATGGGATCTCCTATACCAGCACATTCTGGCAGATTAGTTCAAGTGTTCCTCACATAGACTTGCACCAACTTTCCTGGACATGAAAGAAGAAGTAACTCATGTATTTTATAATTTTACCGCTAAACAGTTTGTAACGGTTTTTTCTATTTTAAATTTGTGAAAATGTTTGTGATATTATTTCTAGTCATAATTATAACTCCTTACATAAGAATAACTCTTTAATTTTACTTAGTAAGTGTTTTATTTATATTATGTAGTCATTGTTTCACGTACCAATTATATTTTCAGCCCCTGAAGAAGAAAATTCAAATCGAAATATTGGGCATTAGTAAAAGTTAAGTTTTACTTTCCTCACCGTTCATTCCCAATAAATTCTCCTAGTATTATTGTACAACGGAATAAATATTAACCTCTATATATATATATATATATATATATATAATATCACAAACATTATTAACAATTAAAATAGAAAAAACCGTTACAACTGTTTAGCGGTAATATTCTAAAATACATAAGTTACTTCTTCTTTCAAGTCCAGGAAAGTTGGTGCAAGTACTTTGTGAGGAAAACTTGAACTAATCTGCAAGAATGTGTTGGTATAGGGATCCCATAAATATTGGTGTTTGTTTATGTTAAATATAAATATTGTTATGGTTTAAAATTGCTGTCATGTATTCTTAACAGATTTTTATGTATGGCACCTAGTCCTTGAATGTCTGTTTTGGTGTCCAAATTGTCATTATACTTATTAATGTAGCACATTTCCAGGAAAGTTCTCTTACGCGTATTCCGTTCTGTGGCTAAGATTTCTGTATTCTCAAATTGCGGGTTGTGTTTGGTTTTTAACACATGGCTAGCCAGCACGCAATACTGTGGTTTCACTCTGGCATCGGATTTATGCTCACAAATCCTATTCCCCAGACATTGATAAGTAAGTCCAATGTAAGTAGAGTTGCATTCACAAGTAATCTTTTACACTACATCTTTGTGTTTTTTTACAGGTCTTTTTTCTTTGAGGTTGGAGAATAGTTGTCTGACAGTCCTTACCGGTTTTTCAGCAAGAATTACTTCCTCTTCTTTGAAGGAGCCTTTGATGATTGGGGTTATTTCCTGGATGTACGGTATGGAGTAATATATCCTGTTACTAGGTCCGTTTTCTGTCTCTGTGGACTTTGGAGAGTTGGACGGGCTACAATAGATAATCCTTTTTATCAGGTTTTTAGGGTATCCACATTGTAAGAACTTTGTGGTTAGGTTTTTCAGGTTGTTATTGAGAAATGTTGGATGCGAAATTCTTTTTACCCTATTTGTCATGGTTTTCAGAGACGCTGTTTTATACTTCATCGGATGGTAGCTGTGGAAATTAAAGTACCTACCCGAGTTGGTGGGTTTCTCATGGTAGTCAAACATGATGCGGTTATCCGGGCCTCTGATTACCCATGTATCTAAAAATGGCACCGCCCTTGTTTCATTCTCTGTATCAACCGTGAATTGTATGGCTTGATCGTATTTATTCAATACATCAAGCACCTCTTGTACCTTATCAATCCCCGAAAACAACACATAGATGTTATGAAAATACGAACTGAGTCGTTATGAATCACCAAACCAATCTGGCACCATATCATTTTCACAATTTTAAAACTTTAAATTAACAACATTCTTGAACATTAAAAAAAAAATCGTGAAGCGGCCATTTTGTTTAACAAAGGGAAGAAGAACAGGTGTTGAGGGGTGGAGATAAGGAAATTAGTTCCAGAATGTTCTATTATTTGAATAAAAGTAAAAAGAAGTGCTGTTTATCCCATGACTCATCATGATGACCTTGGGTAATGTTTGAATTTAAGCAGGAATGTGTATGACTTTAGAATTATAAAAAAGAACAATAAAATGGCAAATTTTTTAACATGGGTATATAAATCATTTATAACACACAATAACTTCTTTGAGGAACATTTATTTTCCTTATTTTTTTAAAAGTAAGAAGAAAAGAGTAAATAGAATGTAAATTTTCAATGTTCTTTCTGGAATTTAATATGTGATCAAAATGATTAATATAACACATCTCTTTAAACATCCTATTAGAAAAATGGGAGAAACGGTCCAAAACCTCAGGATTACCGAAATCAACTTTATGCTTGGTGTTATGAATATATGGTCCCAAAGCGCATTTTTTAGGGCTTATTCTAGCATCATAACGGTGTTGCGTTATCCTATTACTGGGTTTTTGTACCGTACTACCAATGTAGACTTTGTTACATTCGCAATTCAATTTGTAAATAGAATTTTTACTAGAAATAATGTTATATTTATTTTTTAATTTGGTATTTATAGAAGATAATTTGGATAATGGTTTGTCTGCAATAACTAGGTTTTCCAACCTTAGCATCTTCTTGAGGCTATTTGAAGTGTGTCCCAAATATGTGAGGGCTCTGTATTTTTTAGGTTCAGCAACTTCCGCTGTCTTGGTAACCAATCCCACATTACCTCCCTCCGGACCTGAACCCTGATCTGTATCACAGTTGAAGAGAATTTTGTACACTAATTTTTTTGGATATGAATTTGCTATGAAAATTCCGGCCAATCTTTTTAAGTTGTTTTCAAGGAACGTTATATCTGAAATTTTTGTAACTCTGTCTTTCATAGTTTTTAAAAGTGCTATTTTGTACTTAAATCGATGAAAAGAAAGAAAGTTAAGATATCTACCTGAGTAGGTTTTTTTGGTATACCAATTGAATTTGAGGTTATTGTCGATATCCCTAAAGAAGTAGGTGTCCAAAAAAGGGGAACCCCTTTTTTTCCACATCTTCTACTTCAATAGTAAATTGTATTGAAGGATGATATTCGTTGAATTTTTTCAAGACATTGTTGGTTTTGTCCAACGGGACTGCCAACACTAAGTCATCAACATCAGTTGCAAGCTGGCTATGGTTGTGTTCGGACACGCTTTAACCATTCTGTTTTAAACTAAAATATTCGCATATAGTGAGTATCTCTTATAAATAAAAGTGTGGTACAAAAAAAAAAAAATCTATTAAAAATAGTAAGTGATTATCTGTACAAAAAATCCGTAAAAATCTGGGCAACAATGCCCGAATGCTCAAAGTGTCATAACTCTGTGGGTCGTTTAAAAGGCCAGACTATCAGTTGTGGTAAATGTAACCAGTTGTTCCATCGCCAATGCACCGGACTACCGGGAACATTCGATTTTGATAATCTTATCAACTGTGGTGTCTCGTGGATGTGCGTTAATTGCAAGAATAAGAGCCACGTGTCCTCGAAAAATAAGCCATCTCTAAATTTAAATTCAGCAATGGCCGCTACAGAAGATATTACATTGGGTAATATTTTCCGATGTATACAATCTGTGCAAGGAGATATGGAATTAATCAAATCGCAACAAAATGAGCTACTGAACTCCGTTAAATTTTGCTCGGATAAAATAGATGAATTTCAATTAACTATAAATTCTTGGTCAGAGAAAATAAGGGATTTCGAAAACATGGAATCAGAGCTACAAGAAACCAAACTAAATCTTGAAAAAGCCAATATTAGGATTGATCAGCTGGAGGAATATTCCAGAAGATCTAATATTGAAATCCAGGGAATTCCAGAAACAAATAATGAAAATGTGATTGAACTTGTTGCTTCACTTGGTAAAGTAGTTGGTTGTGACGTTAATGTAATGACCTTCGATGATGTTCATAGAGTTCCAACAATTAATAAAAATAGAGCAAAATCTATTATCGCAAAATTCAATTCTAGAATAAAGAGAAGAGAATTTATAACAGCATGCAGGATGAAAGGACCCATTGCCATATCAGAACTAGGATTCCAAGGAACAACAAGAATATTCGTCAACGACCATCTTACACCACAGAAAAAATTACTACTGCGAAAAGTGCGTGAAAAGTGTATTGTGCTAAACTTTAAATTTGTGTGGGTTCGCGATAATAAAATTTTAGTTAAAAAAAGTGAATCCTCAAAATTGATCCATATATCTAGTGAACTAGATCTTGACAAAATAATAATGTAATTCATAGTTCCACTGTTATGCTAATTTGGAGTGATTGTTCTGTTAATAATGGCTCTTAAAATTTACTATCAGAATATTAGAGGCCTACGATCTAAAACTGTAGATGTCAAACACCAAATATTAGGTAATAATTTTGATATAATCTGTTTAACCGAAACATGGCTGCTAGAATCAATTTCATCTGCTGAGATATTTGACAGCCGTTACTCCGTATTTAGGCGAGATCGGGATCATGCTTTGTCAGGTAAAAAAGATGGGGGAGGAGTACTGATTGCAGTTAAGAACACATTCTCATGTAGAGAACTTTTTAATTTACGTAGTCAAGCTGAGGATGTTTGGGTGCTATTGTCCTTAAAAGAATATACAAGTAATATTGTTACCAACATTTACGTATGCTGCACATATATTCCTCCTCTATCTAAAGAAGCTATATACGATTCTCATTTTTCTGTAATAAATAACTTTGTTTTAAATTGTAATAAAAATGATAAATTTTTATTTGTGGGTGACTACAACGCGCCTGACATTGAATGGTTTTCACCGGTTGATAGCAATCTTAATCCTCTTAGCTCAACTGTCATAGGAGACATGATCGTTGACTTTAGTAACGTAAACAATTTTCCACAATATAATACAGTACGGAACAATAAAAATAAAATATTGGATTTGGTTTTCTCAAATGTGGATATAACAGATGTTTTAGACTATTCGCTTTATACTATCAGTAAAATTGATGAATTACATCCACCTCTTTGCATTGAATTTTATATTTCTCATCAAATTAAAATAAAAAATAATTATGTTAGTAGTTATAACTTTAATAGGGCTAATTTTGATGAAATAAATTCGGAATTGAGTATTCATAATTGGTCGATTGAATTTCAAACAATTAATATCGAACAAGCGACGAAAAAATTTTATGAAATTATATTTGATATTATAGACAGAAATGTTCCACTTGTAAAGTTCAAAAATAACAATTTCTCTGAATACTATTCGGATTACTTAATATCTCTTATAAAAAAGAAAAATAAAATCCGGAAAAAAATTAAAAAGTATAATAACAAGGCGGATAAATTATTATTTTCACATATTAGATCTGTTATAAAAATACAAATTAATAAATGTTACAGAAAATATGTTAAAAGAATAGAGAATGGAATTTCAAACAATCCTAAGAAATTCTGGACATTTGTTAAAAAAAATAATATAAACAGTGGCATGCCCGCTGTTATGAAATATAACGGTGATGAATCTAGTAACATTAGTGAAACTGTGAATTTATTCGCAAAACATTTTCAATCAATATACTCAACCATAAACAATAACAATAGCTCAGTTTTAAATTCAGTAGATTTATCTATGTCAACTTTAAGTAACATAACAATTAACCAAGAAGAGATTTTTAATGTTATTCTGCAACTGGATATAAAAAAATCGAGTGGTCCAGATGGAATTAATCCTGTGTTCGTGAAAAATTGTGCAACAAATTTGGCTTATCCTTTATATCTATTGTTTTCAAAGTCATTAAAAGAATCAAAATATCCTAGTATGTTTAAAGAAGCTTATATTACACCAATTTTTAAATCCGGTGATAAGGCAGACATATGCAACTATAGACCTATCTCAAAACTTTCAGTTTTTGCAAAAATCTTTGACTCTATTATTAATAAAAAAATTTTACAACATATTACAGCGTCGATAACTCCGCATCAACATGGATTTATGCCAAAAAGATCAACCTTCACTAATCTTTTGCACTACTCACAGTTTCTAACTAATATACTATCAAAAAATTCCCAAGTAGATTCTATCTATACGGATTTTTCAAAAGCGTTTGATCGCGTAAACATTAAACGTCTTATTGATAAAACGAGCTTTTTCGGTTTTACCGATGAGGTAAAAACGTGGTTACAGTCATACCTAACAAATCGCAATCATCAAGTGGTTTATAATGGTTATAAGTCATTTAAATTTTCTCCAGCTTCAGGTGTTCCCCAAGGATCGCACCTGGGACCGACGTTATTTCTTATATTTGTAAATGATCTATCCTTTTCAATTAAATCAAACTATTTATTTTATGCCGATGATTTGAAAATTTTCAACGAAATATCCTGCGTGGCTGATTGCGAACAATTGCAAGGCGACTTAGATAGAATACAAGAATGGTGCTTGGAAAATGAATTGTTCTTAAATTTTAAGAAATGCCAATTTCTAACATTTTCAAGAGCTAAACACAAAATTTTACACATGTACAATATAGATAAGCACAACTTAACTAGAGTAGAGTATGTCAAAGACTTGGGAATATTTTTTGACGAAAAACTGAATTTTAATTATCATATCCAATCCTGTGTAAATAAGAGTTTACGTAATCTGGGATACATTTTAAGGTGTACTAAGTATTTCTCTAATCCTCTTGCTCTAAAATCTTTATATTTTGCATATGTACAATCACATCTTGAATATTGTTCCAGTATATGGAATCCTTTTTATCAAAATTGGTCTCTTAAAATTGAAAGAATACAAAAAAAGTTCTTAAAACATTTGTGTTACAAAACTGGCAATGCACATTTAATTTCAGAAAGTTACAACTCAAAACTTGTCTTTTTCAATATGTTAAGTTTGAAGCAGAGAAGAGACTTATCTGATGCAAAGCAAATTTACAAAATCATAAATAATCATTTTGATAACGATCATTTTTCTAGTCTGATACACTTACATGTGCCGAATTATAATACTCGTACTAAATATGTGTTTCAACTGTCAACGGCCAAAAATAATCTAGCAGCTAATGCTCCGGTTAATAGAATGTGTTCTTTAGTAAACGATATTGATACAGTTGATATCTTTAATGACACCCTCTCAACATACTGTAAAAAGATCAGATTATATCTTAAGGATAATACTAATATTGGTGGTTGACATAATATTTTTATTTAATTCTTACTGAAATTTATTTAATTGTTACTAAAATTTACTAAAATTTATGATTTACATGTTCCTAGATTAAATAGAAAAAGATAAGGAAAAAAAAATAGTTTAGTGTTATTATCTTGCTTTTCAAAATTTTGCTTTTCAAAATTTTGCTTAAATAAGTTTCTATACATCATTATGTATGTTCATGCATTTGTTATGAGTATTATATAATTTTTTTTTTTTTTTTTACAATATGTTTAATTAGCTTAAATACTTTTTTGTACACATTATTTACAATTTCTGATGCAACCATATGTACTAATTTGTTATGAGTGATGATCTTTTATTGGGAACTCGTTCCTGTTGATCATCCCAGAAGTATAAATAAATAAATAAATAAATAAATAAACATATTTTTTTATAAAAAGAACTTGGAAATCCAATCTTTCCAAAACCTTATCCAATAAGGTATCCATGGTTATTTGAGCTAAGATGGGAGAGAGATTGTTACCCATTGGACAACCCTTCTTCTGTAAGTAAATCTTATCCTCAAAAGCAAAATAAGACGAATGATAAATGTTTTTTAAAATTTCAATAAAAATATCCCTGCTGATAAGGGTGACTTTGGAGATGTCTGACCATCTTTTTTTAATTTCTTGTAAAATAAGGTCCCAAGTGAGACTTGGAAATAATGAAACTAGATCCAAACTAATCAAGGTAAAATTATTCGGAATTTTGAAATCTTTAAGTTCTTTAACAAGATCAAACGAAATGTTAACGTAGTACGGATTGTCAATGTTATATGATCTTTTTAGGATGTCTGCCATAAATATGGTACGGTTTTTTAAAGGTCCATCCGAATTATCTATGATATGTCGTAATGGCTTTTCATCTTTATGTATTTTAATGTTGGCAAAAACCCTAGGGATAAGTGCGTTATGTTCGTTCAGATCTCTAGCAATCTTTTTCTAAATTTATTTTTTAAGTTCCAATTTAGCTACCAATTTATTATTGAGGTGTTGATATGAAGAAGTAGGATCAGAACCCAAGACCCCGTAAGTTTCTTCATCATTTAAAATGGTTTCTAATTTTTGTTTATATTCCGTACTACGTTAACATTTCGTTTGATCTTGTTAAAGAACTTATAGATTTCAAAATTCCGAATAATTTTACCTTGATTAGTTTGGATCTAGTTTCATTATTTCCAAGTCTCACTTGGGACCTTATTTTACAAGAAATTAAAAAAAGATGGTCAGACATCTCCAAAGTCACCCTTATCAGCAGGGATATTTTTATTGAAATTTTAAAAAACATTTATCATTCGTCTTATTTTGCTTTTGAGGATAAGATTTACTTACAGAAGAAGGTTTGTCCAATGGGTAGCAATCTCTCTCCCATCTTAGCTCAAATAACCATGGATATCTTATTGGATAAGGTTTTGGAAAGATTGGATTTCCAAGTTCCTTTTATAAAAAAATATGTTGATGACTTAGTGTTGGCAGTTCCGTTGGACAAAACCAACTATGTCTTGGAAAAATTCAACGAATATCATCCTTCAATACAATTTACTATAGAAGTAGAAGATGTGGAAAAAAAGGGGTTCCCTTTTTGGACACCTACTTCTTTAGGGATATCGACAATAACCTCAAATTCAATTGGTATACCAAAAAAACCTACTCAGGTAGATATCTTAACTTTCTTTCTTTTCATCGATTTAAGTACAAAATTGTACAAAATTCTCTTCAACTGTGATACAGATCAGGGTTCAGGTCCGGGGGGAGGTAATGTGGGATTGGTTACCAAGACAGCGGAAGTTTCTGAACCTAAAAAATACAGAGCCCTCACATATTTGGGACACACTTCAAATAGCCTCAAGAAGATGCTAAGGTTGGAAAACCTAGTTATTGCAGACAAACCATTATCCAAATTATCTTCTATAAATACCAAATTAAAAAATAAATATAACATTGTTTCTAGTAAAAATTGTATTTACAAATTGAATTGCGAATGTAACAAAGTCTACATTGGTAGTACGGTACAAAAACTCAGTAATAGGATAACGCAACACCGTTCTGATGCTAAAATAAGTCCTAAAAAATGCGCTTTGGAACAACATATTCATAACACCAAGCATAAAGTTGATTTCGGTAATCCTGAGGTTTTGGACCGTTTCTCCCATTTTTCTAATAGGATGTTTAAAGAGATGTGTTATATTAATCATTTTGATCACACATTATATTCCAGAAAGGACACTGAACATTTACATTCTATTTACTCTTTCCGTCTTACTTTTAAAAAATAAGGAAAATAAATGTTCCTCAAAGAAGTTAATGTGTGTTATAAATGATTTATATACCCATGTTACAAAATTTGCCATTTTATTGTTCTTTTTTATAATTCTAAAGTCATACACATTCCCGCTTAAATTCAAACATTACCCAATGTGATCATGATGAGTCATGCGATAAAGAGTACTTTTTCTTACTTTGATTCAAATAATAGAACATTCTGTAACTAATTTCCTTATCTCCAACCCTCAACACCTGTTCTTCTTCCCTTTGTTAAACAAAATGGCCGCTTCACGATTGTTTTTTTAATGTTCAAGAATGTTGTTAATTTAAAGTTTTAAAATTGTGAAAATGATATGGTGCACGATTGGTTTGGTGATTCATAACGACTCAGTTAGTATTTTCATAACATCTATGTGTTCCTCTTAATTATTTCAGTGAGTAAAAAATAAACTGTTGTTATGATTCCCTAAACTAATTGCACGTTGTTGTTATAGATACCTTGAATAAAGCCAACGAATAGTTGGCGAAATATAGGCCTTATGAAATAAATGTGGGTTATTCACAACACGATCTTCTTTGTCCCAACTAAATTAAGAAATTCTCCGGTGTGTATATATATATATACACCATTTATTGTAGACTGAAGATGTGCATACTACCCATGCACGAAACGTTTCATATTTTATAAATCGACAAGAACATTTTAATAAACTGACGAATAAAAGAGAACCTGCGTTTTATTTCATATAATACTCGTCAAGAACCAGATATCCAATATATATATATATATATATATATAGCCTGGCGGAGGATGGTTTAAGACCTAAACCAATACCACCTATATACAGGGTGTTTGTTTGAAACGGGGCACCCCGCAAATCTCCTTTATTTGTAAAGATACAAAAAATCTTCAGAACAAAAGTTAAACATGACAAAAAGGCCCATCTAAAGGTTACTATAAGAATTCAGAGACACAGAGATATTTTGTTTCTTTTTTTATTGTTTTCAAAACTTGCTACGTTCAACTTTGTAAAACTTATGTTGCTTATTATTTTGTAAATAAATGGTCGCCATTTAGAAATGGTTAACATAAAAATATGATTTTTTGGTGTCATTGTAAAGCTAATTTAATGTACTTTTAGGAAAAAAAATATAAAATTATCGATTCCCTATGCTAGATCAAAAGTTGACATCATTTCCGGTGAAACCGGAAGTGCCTCAGAATTCTTATAGTAACCTTTAGATGGTCCTTTTTGTCTAGTTTAACTTTTGTTCTGAAGATTTTTTGTATCTTTACAAATAAAGGAGATTTTCGGGGTGCCCCGTTTCAAGCAAACCCCCTGTATGTATATATATATATATATATATATATGTGTGTGTGTGTGTGTGTGTGTGTGTGTGTGTGTGTGTGTGTGTGTGTGTGTGTGTGTGTGTGTGTGTGTGTGTGTGTGTGTGTGTGTGTGTGTGTGTGTGTGTGTGTGTGTGTGTGTGTGTGTGTGTGTGTGTGTGTGTGTGTGTGTGTGTGTGTGTGTGTGTGTGTGTGTGTGTGTGTGTGTGTGTGTGTGTGTGTGTGTGTGTGTGTGTGTGTGTGTGTGTGTGTGTGTGTGTGTGTGTGTGTGTGTGTGTGTGTGTGTGTGTGTGTGTGTGTGTGTGTGTGTGTGTGTGTGTGTGTGTGTGTGTGTGTGTGTGTGTGTGTGTGTGTGTGTGTGTGTGTGTGTGTGTGTGTGTGTGTGTGTGTGTGTGTGTGTGTGTGTGTGTGTGTGTGTGTGTGTGTGTGTGTGTGTGTGTGTGTGTGTGTGTGTGTGTGTGTGTGTGTGTGTGTGTGTGTGTGTGTGTGTGTGTGTGTGTGTGTGTGTGTGTGTGTGTGTGTGTGTGTGTGTGTGTGTGTGTGTGCGTGTTTGTGTGTGGGTGCGTGCGTGCGTGTTTGTGTGTGTATCTACAAGCCTTCAACCATATATGGTTTTACTTATAGTACAAAACAAAATTATATACATATACAATTAAACTGTGTACTTATTTACAGGAATATCTTGTACTGTAGTAATAGCTGACAATACAGGTGATTTACACCACAGTATGTTGCAATTGGTAACATGCTATATTGCTATATTTCCAATATATATTGTCAGCAATTATACAGTATATAGAATAAGACATATGTAACATGTGGCCAGTAATTAGACATAAGTAATTAGTGTAGATGTTGGAGATGAATATATAATATTTAAACTCTAAATTATGTTTATTATTTCTCGAACCTAACCGGACATTACATGGCGATCCTGCCAGTGGAAATAAAATAATAGTGTTAAAAATATGTAATAAATGATATGTGATAAATGATAATAAGAACCACAATTAATATAATAATAAGTGAAAAAAAAAATAAATGTGAAAAATGGGGAGTACAACTTCAAAGGAAGAGGTTGTAATAGCACAAGCAGCGAGTGGAAATGCTCAAACAAAGATAAGTGGTTTTGAACTAACAGAGATTCTACTCCTAATACTATTAGTAGTAGTAATGCTTATCGCTGGGTCCATATTAGCCAAAAAGTGTGGACATTATCTTCGAGGCATGGTGCGTCAAGAAATCAACAGGAACGAACTCCAGAATTCCAGAGAACGAGTGTGAGATTCCAGCGTCACCTACCACGTCATCCAGAGAAGCCAACGCATCGCCCTGATTAGTTAAGTGTAAGTGAATGACCTTTTTGTGAAGTGCAAGTGGACAAAAATCAACTATGTTGCAAAATAAGGAGACGTAAGCAAACAGACAATAACTTTTATTTTTAATATTAAGCATTTTTTTAAATTGCATTATGATTTAAAAGAAATAATAGATTTCGTAATTAGGAAATATTTGTTAGATTTGTGTTTAATTTTAATAGATGGGATCCAAATTAGAAAAAATTAATGAAAAATTAAAAGACATTAGAAACTATTTAATAAAACCAAATCCAAGTAAAAGTAAACGTATAGAAAATAAGAAAATTTTAGAAGCAAAAGATTACTATAAAGAATTTGAAGCTGTTATTGATGTTTTAGATAGTCAAATAAAACATAAAGAAATTCAGGAAAAGGATATTAATAAAATTAAATCATTAACATCAGAAATTAATAAAACCTACAAATTAATATTAGATTTTATACCAGTTGAAAATTCTGAATTCGAAATGGGTACTAAATTTGATTTAAAGGTTGCTTTGAGCCTTTTGCCCATTATGAAAGATAATGAGAAAGAGACTCAACAACTTATAGATGCAATAGAATTTTATGATTCCATGCTTGATGATGAAAGTAAGTCACTTTTGATAAATTTTGTGCTTAAATCTCGATTATCACCAGGAGCTAAATTACGACTTAATACTAACTACGCCTCTGTTGAACTCTTAGTGCAAGATATGAGAAAACATCTCTTAACTAAAAAATCAGATACTGCTTTACAAACAAAATTACAAAAAACTAGGCAAGGAAGTAAATCAATTCAAGATTTTGGCAAAGAATTGGAGGAATTGTTTGTCGATTTAACAATTTCGCAAGCCGACGGTAATACAGACAATTATCAAATTTTAAAACCTTTAAATGAGAAAAATGCCATTAAAAGATTCGCAGACGGTCTAAGAAATCCAAAATTAAGTACAATAATTTCATCCAGAAACTACAGATCATTAAAAGACGCGATAAGAGCAGCAGAAGATGAAGAAGTATCGCGGAACGATGACCCCCAAATATTTAATATAACTAATCGGAATAAAAGTCGAGGTAGTTACCACAATATCAGATATCGTAACCATTTTGATAATAATTTTCGTTACAATAGAAATTTTGCAAGTACGAGTAATTACAATAAGAATCAAAATTATCAAAGAAACTCGACACCAATGAAATATAGAACAAACCCACGTCAGCACAACTCGCGAAATGAAACACGATCCAGTCGTGGCAGATTTAATCGCGGTAGTATTAATTATGTTAGTAGTGAGGTAGGTCAAACGGGTCCAAGTTCAAAATCTGATTCATCACAATCAGCCCTAAATTATTTTTTTCGAGACTAATTCTATTTACTGCAACTTTGATGCAAATTTAAGTTGGATTATATGTAAAGTAAATCATAAAAAACAACGTTTTCTCGTAGATACCGGCGCATCATTATGTGCAATAAAATATGAATGTGTGGATTGTGATATACCTATTTTTTAAAACAGTATAGACATTAATGGAATTGGAGGAAAATTAAAATCTGAAGGTTATGTAAATTTAAAATTAAAAGTAGGAAATTTGATATTTGAACAAAAATTTCATGTATTTAAAAATTTAAATTGTACAACAGACGGAATAATTGGTAGAGATTTTCTTAAAGAATATCAAGGTATTATTAATTTTGAACAAAATAATATATCACTGATGAATGGGCCTAATGAAGTAACATTACCTTTAAATTCAGATACTACAGATACCATAATATTGCCCCCTAGATGTGAAATTATTCATTATGTGCAAACAAACTTAACAGAAGATTGTGTGATTGAAGGTAAAGAATTATGCGAAGGTGTTTTAATGGCCAATATAATTGTTAAACCTCAAAATGGAAAAATTCCTGTCAAAATTCTTAATACGCGCGAACAAGAAGTTCAGTTAAAAAATTGTATTCCAGATATAGAAAAATTAAATCGATTTAATATTTGTACATTAGATAATAATAATGTTTCCGTAAATCGTGTTAAAAAATTATTTGACTTATTACAGCTTAATTATTTGAATAAAGAGGAACAAATCGCTATAGAAAAAATATGCGCAAAATTTTCTGATATATTTCAGTTACCAGAAGATAAATTAACAACTACAAATATTTACAAACACACTATCCAATTAAAAAATAACGTTAGTCCAGTTTATGTAAAGCCTTACAGACTTCCACATAGTCAAAAAACCGAAATTGAAACCCAAATGAATGTGCGATAACGACATAATTGAAGAGAGTCAAAGTGAGTGGTCTTCACCAATACTATTAGTTCCCAAAAAGATAGGCAATAGCAGAGAAAAGGGATGGCGTATAGTATTTGATTATAGACTTTTAAATAAAGTTATTCAAGATGATAAATTCCCCCTACCAAACATAGCTGAAATTCTTGATTCTTTAGCAGGTTCAATTTATTTTTCGCATTTAGACTTGAGCCAAGGATATTATCAATTAGAATTAGATCATGACAGTAGAAAATACACTGCATTTACGACAAATCGAGGACAATATCAATTAAAAAGATTACCAATGGGGTTGAAAACCAGCCCTAGTGCATTTTCACGTCTAATGACAGTAGCAATGTCCGGGTTAAATTATGAAAAATGTTTAGTTTATTTAGACGACTTAATTGTTTTTGGAAGAAACCTCCAAGATCATAATAAAAATCTAATTTCAATATTTCAAAGACTACGCAATGTAAATTTAAAATTAAATCCTTCTAAGTGTGAATTTCTCAAAAAAGAAATTTTGTATTTAGGTCACGTCATTTCAGAACAAGGTATATTACCAGATCCAAATAAAGTTAAAGTTTTAGAAGAATATCCAAGACCTACAAATGCAGATGAACTAAAACGTTTTGTTGCTTTTGCAAACTATTACAGAAAATTTATTCCAAATTTTGCCGAAAAAACTGTGTCTTTAAATAACTTATGCCGTAAAAATACTAAATTTGAATGGTCAGATGACTGCCAAAATTCCTTCGAATTTTTCAAACAAGCCCTTTCTAAACCGCCGATTTTAGAATATCCAGATTTTTCAAAAACCAATGAATTTGTATTGCAAACAGATGCATCTGGAAAGGCCATAGGTGCAGTATTATGTAACAAAAATAAGAAACCAATTGCCTACGCCAGCAGAAGTTTAAATAAAGCTGAATTAAACTACCCTACTATTGAAAAAGAGTTATTAGCTATTGTTTGGGCTGTAAAATATTTTCGTCCTTATCTATATGGTAGACATTTCAAAATTTTTACGGACCACCGACCTCTTGTATATCTTTTTAACATGACTGACCCCACGAGTCGTTTAACAAAATTTAGATTATGTTTAGAAGAATATGATTTTGACATAGAATATGTGAAAGGTAAAGAAAACGTGCTAGCCGATGCTTTGTCACGCATTGTCATAACATCAAATGAACTTAAAAATATACATGAAAATTTAATTGCAGTTTTAACTAGAGCGCAATCGAAGAAAAATATTTCCAATGAAAATTATACTAAATTAGATACTAACGAGAATTCTGCAGGCAAGCGGCCTGATCAACCCAAGATTGTAGAACTTCTCAAAAATCCTACAATTATCAATTATGACGAATGAAATATTTAAAAAACTAGATAAAGTAGATCATGTATCTACTAAAACGAAGAGTTTCTATTATGTTCCATCCCTTGGTACTTTATTTTCTAATCAAAACACTCGATCAGCACTAACGCGAGACGTATTGTTGAGAGATTTGGTTCTAATATGCAAAGATACTAAAATTCCGGAATTGATTTTTATAAAAAATAAAAATGATGTGCACAATATAGATGAATTATTACATGCTATAAATAAAAATCGCGATTGGAATGGTCCACGTATATGTATAATTAAAAATGTTCAGCGAATATTTGACAATGAAACTAAAAAACTTATTTTAAATGACTTTCACTTACTCCATACAAGTGGCCATGCGGGTATTAACCGAATGATTAATAATATTAAAAAGTATTATTTTTGGTCAGGTCTTACTAAAGACGTTACTAATTTTGTCAAAAACAGAAACATTCGCGTTACGTGAAAGAACCAATGTGCATAACAACAACAGCTACTCATGCTTTCCAAAAAATATACTTAGATATCGTAGGTCCTATTGAAAAAGATGCGAACGGGTTTTGTTATATATTAACATTACAGTGTGAACTCACAAAATTTGTAGAAGCTTATCCACTACCATCAAAAGATTCAACAACTGTTGCCAAAGCTTTTGCCGAAAATTTCATTTTACGGTACGGAATACCAAAAGAAATTGCTACAGATCGGGGAACCGAATTTATTTCACAAACAATGAAAGATGTCTGTAAAATACTCAATATCAATCAATTACATTCAACTGCTTATCATCACGAGAGCATAGGTTCTCTTGAAAATTCCCATAAACTCCTAGGTGCGTATTTGAGAATACAAACACAAAATCAAAATATAGCTTGGAGTACTTGGATTCCATATTGGTGTTTTTCATTTAATACAGCAGTACATACCGAAACAAAATATACCCCTTTCGAATTAGTATTTGGTAGAATTTGTACCATTCCGAATAATTTAATGAGTCATGTTGACCCATTATACAATTTTAATGATTACCCGTTGGAAATGAAATTTAGATTACAACGAGCACAAGAGGATGCCCGTAATAATCTAATAGCAAGTAAAGTAAATAGAAAAAAGATGTACGATAAAACTTCCAACCCTGTTAAATATAATGAGAATGATTTAATTTTAATTAAAAGCGAAGTAGGTAATAAGTTAAGTAATTTGTATGATGGACCTTATGTAGTTATTAAAGATTTGGCGCCAAATGTTTTAGTAAATAAGAATAATAAAGAAATACTTGTCCATAAGAATAGAACTAAGTTATATAGAATTTAAGTATTACTATAGAAATAAAAATATATTGTAGAATTAATATTTTTATTTTTTCCCCCAAGGGAGGTGTACTGTAGTAATAGCTGACAATACAGGTGATTGACACCATAGTATGTTGCAATTGGTAACATGCTATATTGCTATATTTCCAATATATATTGTCAGCAATTATACAGTATATAGAATAAGACATATGTAACATGTGGCCAGTAATTAAACATAAGTAATTAGTGTAGATGTTGGAGATGAATATATAATATTTAAACTCTAAATTATGTTTATTATTTATCGAACCTAACCGGACATTACAATCTAAGGCAGTGATTCTCAACCTGTGCTCCGCGGATCACTGGTGTCCTTAGAAAAATTTTAGTGGTCCGCGAAAGACTTACAAATGATTATTTTTTAGATTTTTTGTTATTTTTTTATGATCTTTTGTTCATTTTTCAGTGATTTTTTATTACTGAGATATTATATAGGTATAGAGTCTACATATATAATAAATTTCTTTAATAGTACATTTATTTTTTGTGGTCCGCGATAGATAATTAAATATTTTACTAGTCCGTGCACGTTTTCGGTTGAGAAACACTGATCTAAGGTATTTTCACTACTCGGCCTGATCTGGTAGTAGTGGTAGCATTATTGATTGTTCCCATATCTTTATCCTTAGCATCCTTAGTAACATAATTATCTCTTTCATTTACATTTCTAACTCTAATTTTATCTGCGATAGTATTCCTAAAACAATTATCCAGATTTTCTATACCTTCTGGTGTATTCAAATAAACAAATCTTCTATTTCTATCTAACTCTGGTCCGGAATCTAATTTAATTTTATAAGACTTTGGTCTATAACTTATTTTTTTTTAACTTTACCCGGTTTCCATCTTTTCCTATTTGTAGATGTACTCTTTCTCCTTTTTTAGCTTTACTTTTTTCAGGAGTACTATTTCTGTCGTATAAATAGTTTTGAGACTCTTGTTTACGATGTCATGAGTATTTAGATATTCATGACAGTTCTTCTTTAACAATTTCTTACTACAAGATTTGTTATGTTGTCAAAGTTCTATGCTCCAGTGAGGGCTAGAATGCAAACGTACCTGGGCGTACCGCTCGGATTTCATTCATTATAAATTTTTCTTAAGTTTTGGTTTCTTCTGTCTTAATTTTTACTAACTAAACCTAACCTACCTAGATTTTAGTTACACACTACTTTATTTGTCTTCAATATTAGCACAATTAAATTTGTGTATCGTTGTGCATTGGTTTACAATATAAATTGACCATTTGAATATCAACATAAGCGGACTCCCTTAAACACGCCTTAACCTCTTGACTCTTTACACAGAACTTCACATGATCACTGCCTTAACTCAACTCCTTTAACTTGTCTTAACCTTATGACGGTTTAAGCTCAACTTCCCTGAGAGACTTACATTGTCCAACTGTAAAATATCATATCACATATCACACTTTAGTCATCTAGACGACAGTTATAATTCATAAATTAAATTGTATAATCTCCCCAGATAAGTAACCAAGCTAATATTTATTTTACAGACAGAGTTGTCATGAATATAAGAATTTACGATTTCCTTTTCATGTTAACTTTAAAAAGGTCCCAAGTTACAGTAATAAACATGTATGCCCTTATCTTAAATGCCCTTTCTAAGAAATAGATTATTTTTTATCCTTTACTTTTTTATTTTAAATATTTTACTCTAATTGGATAATGATATTGAATTTCATTATGAAATTTTATTTTTGAAACAATACCAAAAGTACCTCCCTTAAAAAAGGAATTAGGTCAGAGGTTCTTAACCATATTGAGCCGCGAACCAAATTAGGGAACTACGTTCCTGTCACAACTAGAGATGGCAATAAAAATTAATTCATCGATTAAGTGATGATATGATTAATCAAAATGTTTTATTACATAATCGATTAATCGATTATGTAATAAAAAAAAGACTATATACACTCACCGACAAAAAAAAACGACAAAAAAACAATGTTGTATTTAAAGGCTGATAAAAAAATATTTAACCGTTTTATGAGGAAAGTATAAGTAATGGGAGGTAATTCAATGTTTGCATAAAGAAATATTTTGTTGCTAATTACAAAGGCTGTTAATTAAATAATGTCTAAGACTATAAAAATCTATATTAAATATCGCATATTAAGTACGTAAGTTTTAACACAAATAACTCATTGTTAAAATAACATTTTGCCATTGGTTACCCATCTTAGAAAACGTTGTACGAGCTGCGCTATTCTATGAAGATGACTGCAGTATTAATATCGCTGGTATTTTGGATGTAGCTAAAAACTCTATTAATTACGCTTTAAAGCGTCATCAACGAACTGGCCTCTACTTAAAAAAAAACCTGGTTCAAATCATCCACGTGTCACAAGCCCTCGAAACTTACCCTAATTGTTCTGCGCGAACGTGACTGGCCCTTAACGTTTCTCGCACGTCATTTCGAAAACCACCGAAATTTGACAGTTTCATCACGAATTGTCCAAAGATAACTGAGGAAATAAGAGCTTGTGTTTAGAAGACCTGTAACTTACCAGGCTCATCTCGCAAATTATAGAGTTGGAAGATTGTGTTTCGCTAGTGAGCATTTGAACTAACTGGACGCAAACTATAGCAGTATATTGTGCAGAAATTAATAGCGGTTGAGTTTAATTTTCCAGATGGGCGAGAACTAGTATTCTGAAGACCTAGTAATCTAGGAACTTTATTGAAAAGAAGAGAGCAGAGTCATAAAGTTATAATTAATAAAAAATATAAAGTTATCGATTAACAATAAATTAATCATTTAATAATAAATTAATTGATTAGTTAATAATTAATCGAAACCAAAAATATCATATGATTAATCGATTAAATGAAACAAAATAATCGATTATTTCCATCATTCGATTAATTGTTGTCATCTCTAGTAGCGACCCAAAGAAGGAAAACAAGGTAACACAAAAAATCAAAAATTGGATGATGTAGATTTTAATGAATAATAATTCATATAGGGCATGTTTCTAAAAGCTTAGTTAGCTATAACCAAAAGGTCAGAAAATGGTTGCTATGGTTACTTATGGGATTGTTATATTGTTACCGAGTTAAACCAAAAGATTAATTTCAGCTTAGCTTTCAGAAACCGGCCCATAATATTTAATTTCAAAAACTAAAACAACAAATGGATGAAATTGAATAATATAATTGGTATTGTATGATACATTTTATTGAAAGAAAATTAGTACCTACTAAGTTAATATTGTTAATGTGAACCTTGGCTTTGAATATGTTTTGAAAGTTAAATTTAGGTAGTAACTTAGACAGGCTGCATCTTCAATTATCTATAGGTTGAAGTTTGCTTCGTACTTCGTTTTTAAATACAGTTAAAGATGAAAACCTGGATTCGCACACATAAGTTGTTGAAAAAGGTCGTAATATTTTTAGTGCTACATTTACAATTTTTTAATTTTAAATAAGTTTAAATAACGGAATAAAATTACAAATGATACATATTTAAATTATTTATTTCATTTTAATACTGCTGCATTTATTTAGTTAATATTACTATTTTTTAATATTACATTTTTTAGATAAAAATATTATATATATATACATATATATATTTCTAACATATTAATGATAAACAAACAAGCAGACAGATAAAACAGATTTTAGCCTAAAATTTGTTGAGTTTAGGCTACTTAAAGAATCACATACACAATTAATTTGTAATATTATGTGACTGTAAGGGCGCCAATCAAAAATTGAGTTATCCTAGATTTGATAAAAACAACTATTCGTTAATTTATGATATAAGTAACTGTCTTAACGATCTTACGATCAGTGGTAAAATTATTAAAATATGCTGGATAAAAGCCACTTAGATTTTGAGTAAAACAGCGAAGTCGATCAAATATTCAAATCTTGCATATGCCATATAATCGATAGCAACAAGAATACATAGATTTTCTGCAGTTTAAGGAAATATACTATAGTCCAATTCAACACCTATCACCCAGAAAACTTTGTTTTTTTTTTTTTTTTCTCTCAACAAAACAATATAACAATGTTTTCTGTCCGTGTGTTAATTTGTCTATCAGTGACTCGAACCACTTATTATTTGAATGCATGATTCATTTTCGCAAAAGTTCCATATTCATACAAAATTTAGCTAACCAAAAAATTGCCTTCCCTATCAATATTCAGACGCTTCTTGCTACTATGTCTCTAGATATTTATAACTATATTAAATCAGAAAATATCAAATTACAATAAAAAATTTAAAGGAAAACAAAATATTCTTTACATTTTTCGATAAATACTGTTGTCTGACAGCGTGCGCTATCTGTTGCCACTTGCTGTGAACTAGAAAGCAGTATTACAATTCATTGACATAACATGCATTCTAAAATTTAATAAATTATTCTTGTTCTTTTCTAACTAACCCGAAATTGTACCTTCATATACTTACAATGAACATTTCAGCCCCTCCATATATGTTCCATATATAGATTAACAACAATTTTCTAATTTATATTATGTAACAAGATTTTATATCTCATCTATTATTAGTTCTGTGTAAAAATATCTCTAAATGGTTTTTAAATCACGTGAGGCCCGAATAATAAAATGTTATATAAGTTTAAATAAGGTATTCTACTTTTGAAAATATTTTCAAAAGTGTGACATAAATTGTATTTTTTTATTAACAATATTAATAACTAATACATTTTAATTTGATTTATTGATGTTATAATCTTTGTTTTAGTTCGAAATGTAGAAATGTATGATTGGTGAGTTATTAAGCGGCTCCTACGAGGGCTACTTTTTAAGTTTATACAAAAACTAAGAAAGAATTTTTTTTTTTTTGGAACACACTGTTTTTTTGCTTTTCAAAATATTCGCCTTTAAGATTTATACACTTTTACATGCGTTCAAACCAATTCTCGAAACATTTTTTCCACTTTAAAGTTGGTATCTCAAAAACAAAGGTAATTTTAAAAGATATCAAGTAAAAGTCTTAGAACCTTTTAAAAATAAGGCAGTATTATCAATTAAAATATCTTTCAGAGGGGCAGTGCTACATGGTTCCTTTTAACGCCGAACGATCCGCGTGGTTCGAATTAATAAAAAACATATTTATCTCAATATGGCCAATTTTGTTACTTAGGTCTTTTTAATAATACAACTATATTTGGGATTACGCATGCTATGACCTAAATACTTGACTTTGGCTATAGAAATAAACAAAAAAGCGACGACGTTTTGCATGAGTGTTTTTACTTTTTCTCCTTTATTTAACATAGTACTTTGAACCCATCCAAATTATTTAAAAATTGAGAAGCCATGAGTATAAACATATTGTCACATAAGTAATCCTAGGTCAGGATTACGACATCTAGACATTGTGACGGTCAGCTGTCTGATTAAAAACTATTTGTCAGCCGTCATACGCCGCATTTTCGTAATGAGGAAATATTTGTCATGACAAATGAATATTGGAACTGGATAAACTTTCGGTACAAAATAGAGAGATGTCGAGAGTATGGAGGTAGTGGAACATAGCCAACTCCGCTACACGTACTAGTCCACACGGTAACGACCAAGACACCGACGCCAAGTACATGTACCGTTGGTGAAGCCAAGCAAGCAGTCACCATGTGAGTGGAAGAAGACTTCTCCAGGCTCCTCGACTCCCGGATGGGTAGCCCCCGCCTCGGAGATAGGTCCAAGCCGATCCTAGCCAACACGGGGTGGACCCAAGACTTCCTCAACTCCATGGATAAATTCAAACCATATATTGAAAATGTGATATACATATTTAATAAATTTGTTATGTTGAAACCAGGAGTTGTCTCAATCAAACCACCCACGTGACAATATCCTATAGGAAATGACAAATAGAAGATGAAAGAATATTGAATGATAAAGAAGATCTGGGATCTGGGAGAAGACAAATTTAGTACGTATTGATATACAGGATTACCGGAAAGGACAAGAATTTTATTTAAACTTTAAACGTATATTAAGATTTATTGTCACATATTTTAAAATAAATGATTTAATTGAATTTAGTAAATTATATTATAATTAGCTAATGTATGGTTTTTGTTACGTACATTTTTGCACGTACATAACGTAAATAATAAGTGAGATTTTAATTTCAAGTAGAACAAAAAATAATCGTTTCTTTAATAAAAACCACTAACTTATAGACATTTTTGATTTTAAATTATAAGTGAGTGTAGGTAGCTCTCTCCATATCTCCCCTAATATATCTTATTAAAAATTGCATTGAATAGAAAATAATAAAAAATAAAATAAATAAATAAAAACAATATGTTCCCAACGCCTAGATAGGCGATTAGAAAAGAATAGTTTTTTAAATCATAATCAATAGTTTAATGTTTAAAGAGTTGCCGTGGCTCCGTGTTAAGACGGTTGCTTACGGAGCACAGGGACGCTGGTTCGATATACCTCCCACCTCCTTCGGATTTTTATCTTCCGATATTGTGCAGACAGCTATGGGGTCGACTCAGCCTCAAGTATTTAATACTTATAAATGAGTACCTGTTCATTCAGGGATAATAGGACCGGTCGAAAGGTCACACTGACCACGTGGCTTTCATATCTATGACCGGCGGTCTAGAAACGGAGAACTTACCTTCTCTGCCCCTTATACGCCTATCTAGGCGTTGTGAACTTATTATTATTTATTTATTTATAGTTAAATTTTTAGCTTTTATTATATTCATTTTTGTTGTTATGTAGATGAGATATTTCAACTTAATACGTTTTTACCCTTGCCGCCCTAAATAATTTTCTTATTTAAAACTGCACTGAGCAGAAAAGGGAGGATCGTTCTTAAAACATTTTCTCACAATTTAATTTCTTCTTATAAATACACCAAACGCACCAGACGCCTTACACCAAAAGGTAGAAAGGCTTAGAATTAAGTAAGTAAGCATTATAAATAATTTTGTCACGTGCATTTTTCTGTTAAGCCAATAATAATAAGGGAGATACATCAAAAGTTTAGTTTTAGAGTGTCCCTATAACTCTCCAAATATTCATCCAAGTAAAAAAATGCATTGAACAAAAAGGTTTATGTTTTTATTGTAAACTTTTTTTAAAATTTTTTATTTTATATATTTTTCTGTCAAGTCAATAATAAGGGATATATTTTAAGTTTTTTGTAAACAGTTTAAACTCTGAAACACCCTCATAGAATAAAAATTTTGAGATGCCATATAGGTTATGGTCGAATCCTGGTCTTACTATATCATCGTACCGAATTTCGTGAAAATATATCCAGCCGTTCTTGCGTGATTGTCGTTCAGATTGCCAGACAGACATATAGACAAAAATGAGTTTTTTGCATATCTCGTCTTATAATCATCTGAAAACAGATATAGCCTCAAATTTTATTAATATATACATATATTGGGCAATGAATAAACAAAACTTAACATACGTTTAAAGTTCAAGTTAAAAAAAAAATATATGTTTATTATTCAGTTTTTCATACTTTTTTTTATTTCTTGCTGCAATGCTGTCAAATTTTATTGTGTAAAGCATTCATATTGACAATTAAAACATATTTCAACATATCGACACCTTTTCAAATATTTTATGTTTGAAATTATGTAACAATTACAATAATTGCCACGAAATTTTTATTTGTAGGTCGCCGTTATTGAAATAAATACCTTTATTTCAATCCACATAATGCATTTATTCACTTTCTAATTACATTTAAAACTGTGTATTTTGACACATAATCTTTTCACTAGCCGATTCAAATATCTTTGCCATTCTTTCCTCTCATCACGTTCTCTAAGCATCACATGTGTACTATTATAATGCTTTGTCCACTATAATCGTATGCTTATTTCCATATTATGCAATTCTTGCGGATTTAGCCCAGGGCCGCCACCCCCCCCCCCGGGCCCCTATTTGGACTAAAATGGCGCCCCCCTCGGTAACACTTATACTGGATCCCAGTATAAAATGCAAAATCGACAAACAGCCCACACTGAAAAATGCTAATGGATCGCACCCGAATCGATATTCGTCAATATAAATTAGTCTTACTCGCTTCAAAATCTTATTTCGTTCATATACACATGCAAACCGAGAAGCAACAACATACAGTGGCGCCCCGTTAGTCATATTATGTGCTTTAGAACGTATGTAACATGTAAGGTTTTCTTCCTAATTACACGCTTATGTGTTAATTTCGCCTCTCAGCACGTGTATTTTTAAAAATAGTAAATAATACACTTGGTTATATTCCACAAAATATTTTATTAAAACTTAATATATTTCGGATTGTTAGGCCATCACGCGTATTATATAAGGCAGCGTTTCTCAACCAGGGTGCTGCGGCCCCCTGGGGGGCCGTGAAGGCTTCGCCGGGGGGCCACGAAGTCAGACAAGATCCAAATAAGAAAATATAATAGAAATGCGCTCAATCTTGCAAGATATAAATTTTATTCATATTTATAAATACGAGTCATCATCATCATCAAGCCTTGTCCATCATCGGGTGATTTTGGACTGCCTCTAAAAAGAGCATAGGCTGTCAATAAAATTTCTCCATCTAACTCGTCTATCTGCCATAGGCTTCAAGTCGGTGATGTTGTTATAAAGTCTTTTGTCTTGGTTTTGAGAGCTCCATGCATTTATTTGTAGTAGGGCTGAGCGACGCCAGGTGTTCTTGGGTCGCCCTCTACGCCTACTGCCCTGAGAGTTGTATGCTAGTGCATATCGACACACTTCGCTAGGAGCTCTTCGAAGAGTGTGCCCTAACCAACCATACTTTCTTCATTTTATTTGAAAATTAATGTCCATTTGACAAGTTCTTTCCTCCAATTCTATGTTTGATATTCTACGTGGCCAATAAATGCGAAGGATTCTTCGAAGACATCGATTTACAAATACTCGCGCTCTTCTCTTGATAGCTTCTGTTACGAACCAAGTCTCGCAGCAGTACAGAAGAACTAACGTAAAGTAAAGTAGTAAATAAAAATACTTTACTTTCAAGTCATTATAGGGAATATAATCGTCATATAAAATAATCAAAGTTTTCTGTCAACCGTAAAAAACGTTAAAAAAATGTAGGAAAAGTTGTTTTTTTTTTTTTTGAAAAGCTCTATCCAAAGATACCCAATATGACATACGTTCCCATTTAAAAATTCTAAATTGTCCTTGAAATCCTGTACTTCCGGTTTATTCCGGAAAATTTTAATACTGCCATTAAATTTTTTGGATAAATTTTAGTTCAAAATTTTTCCCAACTTGCTTTCACGTCGTCTTTTCGAGAAAAATCGTGTTCCCTCTATCTTGATATGGGGGGGTTATATAAGGGGGCCGCGGGCAATATTTACATAATTTCGGGGGGGGGGGGGCAAGCCAGAAAAGGTTGAGAAACACTGATATAGGGCGAACTAAACGAAATTTTAAAGTCAGATTTCAAGAACACTTGATGGCATGGAAATATAATAAACTTGAATCATCCAATTTAGCCAAATATCTAATAGAAAACGGTCACCATTGCAATGAAAAAAATTCAGAAAGTTTACATTTAAAAATAAAAATGGAAAACCTTTGTACTTCTTAGAGGCATTTGAGATTAAATATGCACAGCGAGAAGGGCATAATCTCATCCCTACTAATAATAATCTGTAATCCCTACCCACACCTATTTGTTCGTAATAGTTAATCTGTATATTTAGGTAATATTGTCAGTAATTTTGTACATTCATTCTTCTGAAGATGGCCTAACAAGCCGAAATATTTAAGTTTTAATAAAATATTTTGTGGAATATAACCAAGTGTTTACTATTTATTCATTCATATTATTACGTGAGTTATGTTTCGGGACATGAGTTATGTTTCGTGTACATAGTCGTGTTTTATGGAATATAACTCCTTGGGCCTTACTGGAGAACTATGGAGTTACCACAGAGTTCGATCAATTTCTTGAGCTGCTGGATCGGCTGATGTTCCTTCACTGGAGACGGTGCAGGTGGATGCTGTCTTCTTTATTAAGTGATATCGATATGTACCGATGATGACGGAGATCCCAATTAAAATGTAGATCACTATTGTATATATATCGATTCTGTCGTAGTAGATAGGGACATTATTAATTTCTTTTAATTTTAGATTTTGATCATTAAGGGGGTTATGTATTAGTGTTAGTCCGTCCATTTTAATTGCTTTTAATTTAAGTGTCCCAGATTTTATAGGAGTTTGATTTAATATTTCACTTTTAACTTTTATTTGTGGTAATTTAATTTCTTTAAATTTGTGTCCAGAGTATTTAACGGTTTTTAATAGAAAGTCTCCAACATGCACTTCACAATTATTATTATAAAGTTATATTAAGTAACTTCCATTTAGGGGAACATTTTCTTCATTTTCTTCGCACTTTTGCGTGGCTACTACGCTGTTAGGGGTAGTGATGATCCATTTATTCCTGTCGATTTTACTAATTTCTATTTCTTCTACGGTAACTGGTAGCTGTAAGCAGGCGTTTGTGTCGTTCAAATATCTTAATAGTTGAAGTTCACAGGGCATTTTATGAACTCTAGTTTTCGTCAGATGTACTTCATTACAAAGGAAATTTCTTGGCTGGATTTCTTGACAGTTATCTTCTAAGTATGCGTAATGCTGCTCATTGGAAATTATGAATTTGGAATGGGGTATAATGACCTTGAATGAATGTGGTATATCGGTTGGTGTAGGTAATGGATATTATCGGTAATAGTCAAAATTTCTCAACTCTACGATAGGGATTTCCATGATAAAAATTATTTCGTTTAGATAGATAGAACTTTATTATTCTTGCCCTAAGGCTTCGAATCTTACATCAAATATTACAATTTTACAAAATTTAAACAAATCTAGTTATGTATGTTTTACATTTTTTTAACAAAAAATTATATTGTTGCCATACCCTTTAAAAAATAATAATAAAAATAAATAAATACATACATATACATATACATACATACATATATACATACATATATATACACATGCATATATATACACACATACACCTTTTTTCACCTACTCCCCACACCTGGGTCATGGCTGCCATGGCTTTCTTTACAACATAATTTATATGCTCATTCTCATTGTTCGATTGCTGGAAAGTATACCCTAAGTATTTATAAGTTTTACTCGTTCTATTTCTTTATCCTGCCATTTCCATATTTCTTCTTTTAAAAGAAGAATTATTTCGTTTCCTTTGCTGTAACTTTTAACTTCAGTAATTTTTTCCAATAATTTTATATTATTCAAATTTGGTTCGAAAGGAAATTTACATTTCGTCAAGTCTTTTGTCGGTTTGTTAATTTCTGTCAGGAATAATTTCAGGTCTATGATAAAGTCATGTAGTACGTTTAATTTTGTAAATGTGACTGCCACTTCTATTTTTTCGAGATTATCGTATATTATTTGTAAAGAGCTAGCAATTTGGGAAATTACCATTTCTAACAAGAAGTATAGAGAATTATCGACTTTTGTTACGTGCGTAATCTGAATAACCTTTTCTAATTGCAGAATTCTAGAAGTTAGAATTTCTTGATTATGACTTAAAATTTTTGAGTTTTCTTGGAAATTTTTTATAGTAGTTTGTAGTAGCGTGATTTGATCTTCAATAGTGGTTTTAATTGTTTCTTGATTTTTCTTTAGAACATCGATGGCTTTATCGTACCTTTCCGCATCTTTATGGTCGAGATTTCCAGTAATGGATTTAATAATTGATCCGAGACCATCTATGAGTCCTCTTTTGGGTCTAATTTCGTGAAATGGATTTAAATTCGTCAATTGGTTCTCAATTTTATTCTGGAGTATTTCAATGATTCTATAGGAATTTTGAAATTCTTTTTCATAGTCATTGTGCTTCGCATTTTGAATAGAAGTCTTAATTTTTTCAAAAGAATGTTGAAAATTCAGAAATTAATTTAGAAATGTCATATACTTGTACATAGCTCCAAAAATTAATTTTGTTATATGCTTTTCCGAGTTTTATTGGAAGTAATCCGGGGTTGCTATTTAGTTCGTGGAATCTTGGTTCAGCTGCGACGGTGCAGATGAGGTATCTGTGAAAACGGGGGGTTTTCTTAATTCTTTTATATGTACTATTTCGGATTTATCATTTTTTGATTTTTCGCTATAAATTTCGACACGGTTTCTTTCTAAGATTTTTGTAATTTTATATGGACCTAAAAATTTTCTATATTTTTTATTTCTACCTTGAGGGTTCTTTTTATAAACGGTTTGACCTAATTTAAATTCTTTGTTAGTTTCACCTTGTGTATTTAATTTTTCTACTACTTTTTCTTTTCCGGTTCTTAATTTGTTGCTAACATTTCGATAGACATGTTTTAGTTTGTCTTTATGGTTTTGAGCATATTCGGCAAAGAAGGAGTCAGGTGTGAAAATTTCGATAGGGTTGCGAGAGTCAGTGAGGGATACAGTCAATGTGTAATTTGAGTAATTGATAATTAGTTCTGTCATCGTGTGCCATTGTGTCAGTATTAAGTTGAATGTCGTTAATTCTGTCACTTAAATTATTTAATTCGTTTTCTAAGTCAATCATTAATTTTTTAAATTTCCTTTCTTTTTTTAAAATTTTAAAATTCTAGTTTTTATTTAATTTGGTTGCTATCGTAAAGTTTTTTAGTTTTAAGGATTAATTAAGGATGAGCAACTTACATGAATATCCAATTTTTCATTTTTCTTATCTACTGCCTATAGGGTGGTTCCGATTTTTGGATGTTCCCCAGGTCTTCCTATTTTTAAGGTTTGCCTATAGGTTCCCTCGATGTTAGAGTTGTTCCCAGGACTTGCGATCTTCTTGCACTGCTTTATTCTGTCTTTTCACGGCACTTCGCGGAACTGCGACGCAAACCAGGAGCGATTTTTGTGTCCCTTAATTTCGATTTTTGAAATTGTCCGTGTCGCTTTCTGTCCGTGTCACTTAACTTATTTCTTCGTTCTTTAGATACTCGTTAATCGTTAACGAACAATTAATTCAGCGATTAAACTAATTTCGAGTATCCTACCGCACTGCGCCAGTTATGTTTTGGACATTTACAAGAGCCTTTTTAAAAAGACAAAATTTTATTAAGATACAAATATGTGTACTTAGTACAATGATACAAGTAAGATTAAAAGATTTTACAAAAAACCAAGTATATATAATATTTCTAAGACATGCTGATGCAGCTTGTTGTCCGGGTGTCCTATTCCGTGTACATAGTCGTGTTTTATGGGATATAACTCGTGTATTTGTTATTGTGTATTTCTGTTTTGGTTCGATGACAAGTGCAACAACATGCAGTGATAGAAGTGTGATTAACAGTTAATCAAATAGAATTTTAGTATTATTGATAACTGTGATTTTGACAAGTGAAAGTACGAGTTACATACATTCTAAAATAATTATAATTTAGTTTTATACTCCACACATTCAAGTGTAAGTTCAAAAATATCCAAATAAAATCACATTTTAAAAGGAAGGGATACAATTTAACTAAAAGGCATTAAAACAATTAAAAAATTTAAAAAAAAATCAATATTAACTGGAGATTGGTCTATAAAAATGTTCGTTCGAACTTTTTTCATTATCAATAAAAATATTAAATAATTGTTTTTATCTTAATAGTGTAGTAAAATGAATAAATGACACATTTTTAACATAAAGTATTTCCATTAGAATAACTTTTAATATGCAAAACAATATAAATAAAAAATATTTAAAATATTTTGCATGAAATATTCACGTTGAACGCGTAATAAGTCATATTTTCCGCCAAAGCCATTAAATGACGTAGAGGTGGAAGGGGTGATCTTCAACAGTGGATTTCAAAATTTTAGTAGTTTTATTTACTTTAAGCTCCGTTTAATCCGAAATGCTTGGGGTAATACAAAAATTGGATTGAGAGTTTTTTTATTTCTTTTTCATCGCCTTCTGTTTGTATAGATACATGTATTTTAAGCTGTATATCGTAAGCGACCCAGACATACATTTCCAGTGGTGGTTTTGTGCAGTGATATGTACAGTGCAAATCTTGTCTTTACATTTAATATTGCTTCCCTGAAACCAGGGGCGGCCAGACACGGTAAGCGAGTTATGCACGGCATGCACGGCATGGGGCGCCTTGTCGGAAGGGACAATTTTTTAACCGTTCTTTTGTTAAATTTTAAAAAAAGGGGTGCCGTTTTGAATTTTGCATGGTGGCGCCATGTATACTAGGACCGCCACTGCATGAAACCATCACTTATATTTCCACTTAAATTGTATAAATTTAAAATAATATTATAATATTAATAAATAAATTGCAGCCATGGATGAGATTGAGACTGACTCAGGCGTCGACGAACGTCGCGGCAGCCATGGTAATAAACGAAAATCAGTTGACAAAGTAAGTGGAGCAGCTAGGCGTAAATTGGCGAAGGAGGCCAGTCTTAAAATAAATGCAAGCAAATGTCTAAAATTAACATCATTTTTGACTAAGCTACCGGTAGTTCAACCAGTTAAAGTTCCTGCTGAAGGTAAGCCAGTATCTGCTGATCAGCACCCAGCTACAAGTTCCAGTACAGAACCTACTGAGACTGGAATACCACCCACTCTTGGCTTGGAACATAATATGCAGATCGATCCGGAATACGAAACAGTGCAAGAACAACCTGCGGTATATATTATCCAAGAACCGCTTCTTCCTCAATCAGAGTTCCCTACAGATCCAGGACTCTACACTAATAAGAGTTTAACCACAAAACTGATACGAAAATTGTGTGAAATCGAACCATGCCAAACAGGCCTCAATAAACCATTTCAATTTCCGACAGATGAATTTGACCGCAAATTTCTTATTTCCTGGTATACCAAAAGTTTCGGAAACCGTAGTATGAAAGAAAAAAGAAATTGGCTTGTCTATTCACCAACAAATGAAAAGATGTAATGCCAAGCTTGCTGGTTATTGGCTGATCGCAAATATGAGCATTATAGCAAGGAATGGTCTGACCCAGAATCAGGAGTTTGTAAATGGAAAAAAGGTATGGAAAAAATTGTTAAACACGAAACTTCTAATCAACATCAAGATGCAACACGTCAATATTTGCTTAATATCGTATTTAAAATGATAAAACTGTAATATCAGGGTTGACCACCCAGGAGCGTGGTCAAGTGGAAAAGAATAGAGAAGTTTTGAAACGGATGATAGACGTGACGTTGTTAGCAAAACAAGGTTTGCCATTCAGAGGACATAGAGAACAACAGTCTTGCATGGGTGATCGTAGTAGTACAAACACTGGCAAATTTCGTGAACTGTTATCTTTACTAGCCAAATATGATCTTACTTTGAATAATCATTTAAAGTTCGAAAAGAAAAATGAACTGTATTTAAGTCATAATGTACAAAATGATCTCATTCAATCAATCGCATCTGAAATATCGGATACAATTGATAATGAAGTTAAGTCTGCACATTTTTTTTTTCATTAATTATTGATTCAACTATTGATATAGCCAGAATTGATCAGATGGCAATTTCTTTACGATACATTTTAAAATCAGGACAGATTGTGGAAAGATTTATAGGCTTCTATAATTTAGAAAATAGCGATGCTGCATCATTTGCTGAGATAATTTTATCAGAGCTACAAAAACGAAACATTAATATCACACTTTGTCCAGGACAGGCATATGATGGCGCCTCTGTGATGTCTGGAATTAAAAATGGTCTTCAAACTCGGATAAAAAAACATTCACCTAATGCCGTCTATGTTCACTGTTCTGCCCATGTTTTGAATTTGGTGACTATCAAAGCAATGTCTGTACACAGTGATACGAAGTTGTTTTTCGGCACAGCTGAAAAACTATATACGTTTCTTACGTCTAGCTTATCACGACTTCATATTCTCCAAAAACATCAGAAATCCCAATATGAATCAGCAGTAGATACTCTAAAACGACTTTCTGATCCAAAATGGGCCAGCCGGAAGCATGCAGTTGATGCAGTTGTTGGATCATTCTCTGCTATTGTATCCACTTTAGAAGATATAAATTTTGGACAATCCAAAGATCATACACGAAGTGTCAGAACCGAAGCTATGGGGCTATCTATATTAATAACAAAATATTCATTTATTTTTCTGATGCTATTTCTACAAAAGTTATTAGATAGTATCTTTATTTTATCAAATTATTTGCAACGCAACAACATTGACATTGCATTTGCAAAACAATTGATTGCTGTTACAAGAAAAAAGTTCGTTGACATGATAAGCGATGAAGCTTTTGAAAATATTAATATAGCAGTCAAATCATTTATTAATGAAGAATGTTCCGAACTAGATGTTGAAACGGAATTTACAGAAAAGCGAGTTGCAAAAAAGAAATGCATGCCAGGCGAACTTTGCAGAGATGAAAAAGTTGTGGATCCAATTGCACGCTTTAAATCTGAAACGTACTCCACGGTCTTGGATACACTTATAACACAAATAGATAAATGTTTTGATCACTTTCGTAACATAGTTACTTATTTTTGTTGTCTTGACCCATCACACATATCTGAAACAAATAAAGATTCTTTTCGAAGTCTATGCGAAATTTACAAAAATGACATTAACTTTGAAGAAGCAATCGTTGAATATGATACATTCAAAGACTTGTATTCATCAATACGTCCATCACTGTCTAGTGAACTACAACTTAAAGAGGTGTTGCCTTTCTTAATTGAAAAACAGATGGCACCAGGTCTGCCTAATTTGTCAATACTATATAAAATTTACTTGACTCTTCCTGTTACATCTGTTATTACTGCAGAAAGAAGTTTCAGTGAATTGAAGCTAATCAAAAGTTATTTGCGATCTACAATGGCAAACGAACGTCTATCTAGTTTGACATTACTTTCAATTGAACGTGATCTTGCTGAGAACATTGACTTTGAATCAACTATAAATCAATTTGCTTCAATGAAAGCACGCAGAAAGCAGTTTATGTAAACTAGCAATGCTTGGATCAATATTCAGTAAATAATATATATATATATATATATATATAATTATAATATATACTTTCAACGTGATATTCAAGCGTTGGAATCTGTCCAACGACGTGTCAGCAGACTGCCACGTGCAATTCGCGGTCTTCAATATCCGGAACGGCTCCAACATCTCAAGCTGCCTATTCTTTCCAAAAGAAGAGCGAGAGGTGACTTCATCCAAACATGGCGAATTCTACACGACTTTTCCCTTAACTTGTGCTATATGTTCAAGTTAAGTAATAACACAAGACTTCGCGGACATACCCTAAAACTAAGTCGTGAAAAATTTAAACGAATCCCCAGTGAAAATTTCCTTACGAACAGAGTTTTCCATAAGTGGAACGAGTTACCCAGTGATATTGTGAGTGCAGTCTCAGTGAACTCTTTCAAAAATTGTTAAGATTCCCATATGCCAACAGTGTAGAATCTGTTCTTTTCCCTTTTGCTATTTTTGTTGTGTTTTGATTATTGTTTCATACTCTAATTTTTTGTAAAATTTGCTAAATTTAATTATTTATGTAGAACATGCTAACAATGTAAAAAGTTAATTTTTGTTATGATTAATTGCTGTATGTAATGTATATATTGAATTTACAAGCTATTAAGCTTTAATTCTGTACAATATAATAATAATAATAATAATAATAATAATAATAATAATAATAACTAGTCCACTAGTCTCTAGTATGACGCGGCTCAAAAGGTTGCTGAAGTTTGAGATTAGTGGACGCTTGTCAAGACCTGACAAACCCCATAATAATAATAATAAGTAATTGGGGTTTGTCAAGACCTGACAAACCCCAAAATAATAATAATAATAATATAATAATGCCAAATAAGCAGGGAAAGTTCTTAATGGCCATAACACCTGGCTATTTGCTGAGCTTTTGGGCCTGATGATCCCGCGAACCCTCAATCACGCAAGGGAAGTTCGCAATGGTCGCAACATCTGACCATATTGAGCTTTTGGGCCTGTTGATCCCACGTACCCAGAATAATAATAATAATAATTGGGGTACGGCGGTCTTTTGACCGAAAAGGCTTAGCGCCCTTTCCTCCGTATCGCTGTCACAGGGTTACCACGGCAGGAACCAATTGGGGGTAACGTCGACCCTACCATCTAGTCGATGAATCCTGCCACCGTCTCATGGGGCCAACCTTCCCATGAAACGTATAAATGGTTCAAGATACGACAAGAAACCATAGAGCTTCCCACAACGGGTCCTTCTCGGATGGGGACCCACAAATAGTTGGGCGAAGCTACAATCCCGCTAGCCGGGCCCGCCATAGGTGGACACCCGAGGAGCAGGAAGACCTGCTTCAGGTTTACGAGGCAGCGTCACCCCATCGCAGGGGCTACATGGTCAGAGTCCACTCACAATGGTGTGAAAATCATCCCGAGCTGGACTTCATGACGCAACAAAATCTGCGCGATCAAGTAGCACGCCTGCGACGCAGGATGAGGCGATCGAGACGAAGAGAGTCGAGAAGGTTGTCCCAAATACCGGTACAGCCATCGACACCTGTAAGCCCACCAACGGCAGGTGGGCAGATAGCCACTGGGTCTTTCCCAGTTAATGCAGGAATAACATCCTCTTCACCGGAAAAAAATCTCCGCGAGGATTTTCTAGCCCTTCTCTTGCCTCATTCTGAACGCACCCAACTCGGACACAATAAGTTCAAAGTTCATGCTGATGACCTCACGCGACTTCATGAGCTTATTGACAAGCAAATTTCCCCTCAGAGTAGTCTCTGGGATATCGACTGTGCTGTATACGCTGCAGCAGCTGTGCTGACGCCAAAGCGGGCTAAGGCTTTTAACGGCAAACTGCGTATACAGCAATTAGAGAAGAAAATGACGCGTTCACGTCAGGAAGCTTCTCATATTCAGTGTGGTATTGATGCTTTACGAAGTATTAAGCCGCTAAGTGCGAATACTAAGCGCATATTATATCAATTGCGCATAAAGCATCACACACTGAATTTGTCCACTCTCCCTCTCTGCTAAAGCAGAAAGCGGTGGACAAATTGAGAGCACTAGCCCTGGCAAGAAAGAAACTGGTCAACCGGGTTAGGACCATGGAGGAAAATACTATGTTCCTCACGAACCCGTCACGCCTTTTCATGGCCAAACCTGAGGTTTCTGAACCGTCATTATCAGTCGACAGGACAGAGACTTTCTGGAGGGAACTTTATGAACACGAGGCGATCGTGCAGGACACTCCAGTTTTGGAGAGATTTGAGGAATTCTGTTCACAACACCTGACAAATCCTCAGGCATGCCCCCCTGTTACCACGGAAGAAGTTACACGTGCTATTTCGAAAGCGCGCAATTTCGCTGTACCAGGAGTTGATGGTATTATTGCTTTCTGGTGGAAGTCATTCACAAGCGTGCACGGCCATCTTGCACGAAATTTTACTTCTTTTATCCGTGGAGAAATACCAATACCATCTTGGTTACCAGAGGGGCGTACAGTATTAATCCCCAAAAAAGGTGATTTAACCAACCCGAAGAACTACAGACCTATTACTTGTCTCAATACGCTGTATAAGATCTTCACCAGCGTATTAAACGAGCGGGTACTGAGCTCCATTGCCTCTGTTTGATCAGACATCTACGAACAGAGGAGATCGAAGAGGGGCCAAGCAGGTTGCAAAGAAAACCTTATTATCGACCGGTCAGTCTGTCATGACGCGTCGTATTTCAAACGCAACCTGTCAATGGCTAGGGTGGACTACGCAAAAGCTTATGACACTACGTCACACGCTCTCATTTTAACATTATTGCGCATGTTACGAGTCCACCCGGAGATAGAGAGATCCATTGGGCAACTTATGTCCCTCTGGAAGATACAATTTGTTGTCTGTCCCAAGCGGATCAACTGCAGTGTCGACAGACTGGATATATTTCAAGCGTGGGGTTTTCCAGGGAGATTCCCTAAGCCCGCTACTATTTTGCATCTCACTTCTTCCTCTATCGATCGAGCTTAGGCGCGGCAGTGGGTACATGGCGGGTCCCCCGTCGAAGCGTAAGCACAAAATTACCCATCTTTTTTACATGGTTGATTTGAAGCTCTACGCCTCGAACGAGAGGAATCTGCAGACCGCCTTAGATACTGTTGCTGAGTACACTCCCGCGATAGGTATGCAATTCGGGTTGGAAAAATGCGCTGTTTTTCATATACACAGAGGAAAAGGTTTAGACAACGGTGAAGACGTTCAATTGGTTGATGGGAGCATTATAAGACATCTTAATGCCAAAGGGTCTTACACATTTTTAGGCATCAGTGAGAGAGGTGTCCAAGATGTCACTCTTATTAAGCAGGCCCTTCGCAGCAAGTATATGGCACGACTTAGATATGGAAATCCTGTCTGTCTGGCAAGAACAAGATCGCTGCACAAACATGCTTGCTTTCCCATTAATTTCATACACTTTTGGTGTAATGAAATGGAATGATCTTAAGGATCTCGACAGAAGAACCAGAAAGATCATGAACATCAACCGAAGTCTTCACCCGAAATCTTCTGTGCAGCGCATTTACCTCCCTCGTCAAAATGGGGGTCGGGGATTACTGAATCTGGAGTGTTTGCACGATCGACTCGTCCTGGTTACAGCTAACAGTATCCTCAGAAGTCAGGACCCACTATTAAAATTCGTTAGTGAGCACGAATTTAGTGGCAAAGGGGCGTTTCTTTACCAGGCAGCGCGAAGAGCAGCAACGAGATTTAACCTGGCAGACTTGAGTCCCGTCAGGGAAAACGCTGGAGTACAACTCTCTCGGTAGGAGTACAACAGAGTTATCGGTTCGGTGAAACGAGGCGAGACAGACATGTTGACAAAAGAACACATGAGTAAAAGTATGCACTCTGTGTTATTCAAACATATTAAAAGTCCTGAGTTGTCCACCGAACTCACGTTCTCGTTTCTTAAGTCTGCTGGTTTGAGATCGGAAACAGAAGGTTTTGTGTTTGCGTGTCAGGATGGTGTTATAAATACTTTGGCATACAGGGCCCGCATATTCCAAATAGCGGAGTCCACACTCTGTAGGTTGTGCCACCACCATTCTGAAACGATAATGCACATTCTGTCTGCTTGTCCATCTCTTGCAGCGTCGAGCTACGTGTCTCGACATAATGCTGCTCTCCGCGTGCTCTACTATCATCTTAGACATGCCTATGGTATTGACCAAATACCGGTTATACCGTACGTCCCTTCTGACATAGAATCGGTGGTGGAAAAT
>OZ020611.1:117883666-118243581 GCA_963971575.1 Liopterus haemorrhoidalis
ATCAAATTACTAAATTACAACAGCCATTATAGCTAGACTTACTTTTTATATTTATTTTTAATATTTTTTAGCTTAGTTGACTTGTATCTTAACAATGTCACAACTTGTTAGAAGATAGTGAAATATTTTTTCTCTTAAATTAATACTAATAATATTATATGTGTTTAAAAAATGTGTTTAAAATGTTCTTAAATACCTTATTTGTGTAATACATTGCATTTGATATATAATTAAATTAGGCTTTGATAATGTTTCAGATTAAATCGAAACTAGGAGTAGGCAAACAGAATTAAAATAAATTTTAAACATTCGACAAACCATGTGTTTTTTTAATTCGTCCGATACCCAACAAAATACTAATTCATAGTTAGTTATAATATTTTATAAGACACTATTTGGGCAAAATTTATCGAATATTTCTGTCTAAAACCCATTTAACAAATTCAGATTTTTTGTGACTTCTAATTATCACTTTATATACAACCATTTGATGTCTGTTCTTTCTCTGGTAGCACAGAAAAAAATATATACTACTATATTTTTAGTTGTTTAAAAAGGTAATTTTTCTAAAAATTGTAATTTGAAATTTTTGACACAAAGATTAAAATGAATAAATAAATAGACAAGTAATTAGTGATACTATTTTTATTAATAAGGACCTATATTTCCTGCCTACCAAATTAATAACCATAATTAAATGGTTTATTGACAAGTGAAGACACATTTCCTCTGAAATGAGATAATTCTTTTTAGGGTTTTGTAGGTATGACCAAAAAACCCTTATACCGTCATTTTGTCGTCTGTCTATCTGTCTGTCTGTCTGTCTGTCTGTCTGTTCGGTAAAAATTGTAGCCAAACGGCTAAACCTAGAGAGTTGAAATTTGACATGCTTATACAACTCTTTGACCCGCACATAGGAAAAATACTAAAACATCTAAAAAACATACCCCCCCCCCTAAAAATATAAACAAATATGTGCTCATCGAAAACAAAAATATTTTTTTAAAATTATGAGTAGGGTATCAAATGAAAGCCCTTAGTACGTGGATTAACGATCAAATTTTTATTTTTGCAAAATAAATTATTTTGATGCGATTTTTGCCAAAATTGTGCAAAAAAAGTTTTGTCCCACACCCTGTAGCCCAGATGGTTTAAACTAAAACTCTAAAAAAATTCTAAGTAATGTATATTGGTGTGAACCGAAATAGTACAACAGGAATTTTTGATCAGATTATGTTTTCGGAAAATAGCGCATTTTTTGTGGTTTTTGGTTCACAAAGTACAAAAGTTATACCAATGTAAGACACTCACATGAAAAGCGTACGATAGCGTAATGGGTTAGAGCACTGGTGTCGTAAGCTAAAACTCGCTGGTAAACGAAGGGTTTCGAGTTCGAGTACGGAGTGAATTTTATTTTTTCTGTTTTTTTTTAAATTATTTTGTCAAAATTCTAGTTATATTTTGACAAATGTTGTATTTAATTTTTAAGAGCGTAAATTTAATTATTATCTTATTATATGATTAACAGACGATAAATTATTTTAAAAATATCGTTCATTTTGCCGTGATTACTACAAAGTAAAATTTGTCCTACACACTCAGCATACCGCCTTCACTTATTATATACCTGCGAAACCCAGAAATGTGTGAATATTCACACTTCACATCAATTTTTAAATTTTTCTTGTATATTAGATTTTATTTACTCTTTGTCTTGCAACATACACAGATAGTTTCACCTTTTTACCTTAATCCATTCAAATTTTAAATAGTAACCGTTTCAACTAGAATATTTTCGTACATTTAGTCTAAATAGTCTAAAATAACAAAGATTGTGTAGGTTGTGCATATTACTTTTACAGACCCGGTATGTATCTTGATAGACCCAAACAGTGTTGCCAAGTTTCGGGTCTGTGAAGGTATATAGTGTATAGCGGATCTGTATAAGTCGTATGGATTACAAATATTTTATACAAGCCCGACACGCGCACCATCTTCACAGAAATTTCGTGAACTAAATTTGTATAAAAAAACACGTTCTACCGCTTTCCCAGACCCACCTGAAACTCATTGCTAAAGATTGTTTGAGGCCTAATTCGTACTTCTAGCATAGAAAACGTTGTCAGACCCGATGCCGGGTCTGAGCTTGTCACTTTTGGTCTGGTAACGCCTGCAGAGTATAGCGAGTTGGGTCTGTATAAGCGGTGAAACAAATATATATATATATATATATATATATATATATATATATATATATATATATATATATATATACCGAGCGATCATTATTTCTTGACCTTTACATAACAGTAAACAATGAGTTTAAAAATTTAACCAAGAACCAATCAGATTACTTCGTTTGCCCGAACTCAAAAAACGAAAATATGTGTTGCTAACTTCTGTTATCAACTCATTGGCGTGTAGAGAAAAATAGTGTTCATTTAATAATCAATTCCTATAAGGTAATAAAAATAGAATGTACCTATGTGTAAAAGTCCGTGGAAATAAGTTTGATAACTAAATGTTTCTGTCAAGTATTGCATAACGGTCAAGATTTGATGATCGCTCTGTATACACATATATACATATTTTTAAATGTATTGTATGGTATAAGAAGAAAGCTCATCTACACAAATTCAGTATTGTACAATCCAACTTATGCAGTTGTGATGATGTAGCAAACCATCATAACCTATTGTTCTCATGCCCCTCCTATGAAGAAGCGTCTCAATTACTTTACTTAACTGGCAGAATTTCTGACGTTTTCCATTTCACTAACTACAATATTGACCATACCCACAGAAAAAGCATATAGAATCTTAGCTGATTTTGTTCCAACGACAAAACTAATATTTAATGCTGAACACCAGCTGATTGAATGGCGAAAGTCTAGACCAAGAAATGAATAAGAAGAAGATATTTATTACTTTATTTTAATTTTATGTTTTAATAATTGTAACTATTATAATAATGCTATCGTATGAAATAGAATAACCTTAAATGTGTAACAAAAATGTTATATTGGAATTTCATGGAACAAAAATTTAGGTATAAAAAAATCGGTGAAAATAAAATAAGTGAAAATAAAATAGAGTAAGTTCAAAAAATGCTACTCTTTTTCTTATTTATAGTGGCACAGGATGAACTCGAGTCCTTCCCATCACGTATTCCACCTTGAAATGAGTGAAAATTCATGCTTTTAAAGTACTATTTTACACGCTCATAACAAATAATTTGCGCACTCTCCTAAAAATATTCAATGTTATCCAATCAAAACAACAACGAAAATTAATTTCTATTAAATAACTCAAAAATTAACTACAAAAAATTCCTGATAATTACAAATTTCCTAATTTCACTATCGCCTGTCCATCAAAACATTATGAAAACACAGTCAGTCAGAATAGGTCATTTCCTTGTAGTAGCCGATAGCACAACAACAAATCAGAAAAGAAAGTTTATGCGTAATTGACAAATATAAATCATAAGGTTAATTGCACTGCATGCAGCTCATTTCATTCTTTAACGAACGAACGGAAGCCATTAGTTGTTTTTATATTTTAATTGACACGTTTTGATTCATAATTCGATAATTGACTCATCGTTTTATGTTGATTGGTATTACTAAATAAGTTCATTGTATTCTAATGGCCATGTTAAAATTTTGTACAGAGGTCTCTGTAAAAATCTGAGTTCTTATTCTATATATCATATATAATCCTTTATTTTCCCTCGACCTTTCGGTGTTTAGGGTATTCACTACAATTACAAAATATATCATATAGCATATCAACATCCCAACGTCATATTAACCATACATTACATTACATTACTATTTATTTTATTCCATTCTCTTCCCTTCCAACCATTTCTTCACCCCTCTTTCTATGTCTCTTCCTTCCTCCCCATTCCCAGATAACCTCAGCCCCTTCCTTCCTTCCTTTTGTAAAATGTAATAAAAAAATAATGATTAGAATATATATATATATATATATTTGATTTTACATACAATATTTTAATATTTTAAATTAATAAAAACGGTGGGAAGCAGATAGGGGGAAAAGGAAGGAAGGAAGGTAACATATTACAATGGACGTCCAAGAACAAGATCTGATCCTTATATATATATATAAAGATTGATGCACATGCTGTGTAATACTGTGCGTATTGCTTGCGCAGATCTATTGTTACAGCAATTTTGCGCCCAAATTGCTCTATTTATAGATTATGACTTAGGTGAAGACATCCAGGAGTTTGATGGAACTCTAGATATTATTAAAATATGAGAGCCGCGAGGACGTGGCAGGAGCAAGACGGCCGTGTTAGAATAGCAAGTTGTTTTATTTTCCAGTTAAATTTGTAGATGCCGCGAGGACGCGGCAAGATCAGGACGGACGTGTAAGGATCAGATCTAGTTCTTGGACGTCCATTGCAATATGTTACCTTAGTAACCATAACATAATGACAGATATGTGACAGATTGTAAATAGACGTAGTAATAAATGCTTGTATGTGCTTTGATTTGTGTGTTTTAATTGATATTATTACAAACGCTATAAAGCGTTCTAACATATATATATATATATATATATATATATATATATATATATATATATATATCAAATGAAATACCTTGAAATCAGAGGCGGCGCTTGCGGGGGGTCCGGGGTTCCAAAATTGTTCTGGCTGCTATTTGGCCCCCCCAGTATTGCTTGGAGAAAAATGTATTTTAGAAGTGAAGACCTTTTGTTTTAGGTCATCAATGATTTCGAATATTTTCTGCCCCCCCCCAAATTGCCGCCCCTGCTTGAAACATAGATTAAAGGAATAAAAAAAAATTATTAAAATGTCTTCATTTTGATGTGATTCTCGAATAAATGTTTAAAAAAACAAAATTTTGTTCCACTCCACTGTAACCCAGAGGAGTTAATTTGAAGAGAATCATAATAATACACATATATGAACCGAGAGTATAAAGAGGAATTTTTGATTTTCTTGAAAAATATTAATTTGTTTGGAATATATTTCTAGAAAATGTTACAGATTCTCTTTGCGTAGGATGAGGTGCTGTCTAGAAACTAGAACCATTCTAAGTAGAAAATGTCGTGTTAGACAACAGTTGACTGTTTGCCTGATCAGCATGATTATGTTATTAGTTAAAAGTAATAAAAGAAATAAATAGATTTATTTCTTATCATACAATGTTTCAACCTAAAAATTTCTTCTCCCTTTGTGTTAGTTTTTCGACTTTTGCTCATTACCAGTAATGTTATCTTAGCAACATTTCTTACACCTTTGACTATAAACAATTTCAAAATGATATATTGTAATTATTAAGGTTTTGAAGTTAAATAAAAATTAATTAATATAGCTCTTTTGTACATATAATGTTAAAATAATTATAAATTATTCAAACAAGAATCAATCATGTTAGAAAAACAGGTTTTCTTACATTCTAAACAATTAATCTTGCACTTTGTTCCTTTATTTATAGAATTGAAAGTCATTTGACACACTGAATGATACCTAAGCACTTATTGATATTTAGAAGTCATTCACACCTCATAAAAAAAGAAAAAGAATGGTGTTTAGTCCAGGGGTCAGCAAACGACGTTTCATGATGCCCGCCAATAATAAAATATAATGGATATATTTCTTACTTGCGTAGCCAACCCATTACCGTCAAGTCGCTTTAGGCTTCTTCCACATTAAATGTATTTACCCCTGCGTATATACAGATAAACAGTGGTGGCGTTAGCAGGGAGTCCGGGGGGGCGGGCTCTCCTAAAACTTGCCCTGGCCCCCAGTTGGCCTCCCCAAAAATGCCTGATGATTGGAGGAAAAATTATCAGGCGCGCAAAATGATCTTTTTATTTCAGGTCATAACTACTTGTATTTTAGAAGTGAGAATATTTTTTTAGGTCATCACTGATACTTTAGAAGTTAGGACCTTGTTTTTTAGTTCATCACTTGTATTTTCATTTATTTTCTATATTCATGCGCCTTAATACCGATAAAAAGTGATGCCGTCCTCCAATATTTCCTGCCTCCCGTCAGATTTTAAGAACTATCGCCGCCACTGCATTTAAACCATAAACACTTAAAAAATATAATATTTGGATCAAAACCAATATATATATTGTTCTTGTGATGTGATGTGACGTGGCCCTGCCATGTTTGCATAAATTAATTTTTCTGTGTTTTTTTACGTGACTGAAGATGTGCAACTTTATGCACGAAACGTATCTGTAATGTTTTAATTACTGGTTTTAATAAATTTGACAAATATACAAGATAGTGTTTTATTTACATATATATACCATACATACATAAGTAAAATTTTACCAATTGGTTTGTTTAAACTGTGTCATTGTATTATTCAGTTTGCTCGTGTTTCACAGTAGCGCTGTATACCGACCTTGAAGCGAGTGCCTTATACTAAAGATGAACTGTTTTATTTATGTTTGCGGCGCTTATTTTGTTAAAAGGCGTTCAAAATATTTTTAAATTTTGCATTTATAAGAAATTCATTAAGACTCTGAATTGAGTGTTATAATGAGTTTTATTATAATACTAAACATTTAATTTCATAAAATTGGTAAAATTGGTACAATAGCCTACAAAATATACAAAACAAAAATTAACAGCTACCTTGAAAAATATAAAACTATCAAAGCTGTCCGGCCAGCCCCCACATTACATACCAAATTTCCAAATAGAGGATGTTGTTTGGTTATATAATGCAATGTTATTATTTTAATGCATGAAAAAGCAAAATAAAAGTGAAAATGGTGTACAAAACTCGTTACATAAAGCTTTTTGCCGCACTTGTCAATTAGAAAACTTATTACTTCACGGCTAGTTTTCTAATGTCGATGCGTGCAGTAACATTATGCCCTATGAAACTTGTGTTTTAATACTAACTATTTTCCTAGACTTTTTGTGATACATTTAATCATCAAATCTTAAACATTTTTTTTTTTATTGTGGCTGCTAAATTTATAAAAATGCATGATACCAAATTATAATATTTTTTTATACATTCTGCTATTTGAAAAACAAACTTGTCCCCTCTCCAGCTCTTGGTGTTGAATATATCTAATATATGATTAGTTCAATATATCAGTCCGTTTACCCAATGATTAACTCATTAAATACCAGTTTAAAATTTTAATTTAATTTCGATTTTAAATGATGTATGTATGTACATGTTTAGTGATTTATTGTGGCTAAATGAATACAAATATGGTATTTATTTAATATCCTATTTATAGGACATTGATATGAATTGTAAACAATATAATAGGTTTACGGTGCGACTAACATTATTTTATTCAGCATTGTAATAAGGAGAAATGAGAGCAGTGTGTCTTAAATTTTTCATATTTAATATAAGGGATGCAGTACTAAAAAAGTTGAGATTGAGATGACACCTTTAACTGGAGTTAGTGGAGTTACTTTTCCGCTTCATTCCCTCATGGCTCAGTTTGAAATACTACAAAGCTACAGATCTTCTTAAATCCAGGCATGACTCATTCACCCCTAATTAGTAGCATATTTTCTGACCAACCAGTCGTTGATAATTGAATTGATATATGCTTTTATCAGTAACACATATATAATAATACTGGGATACATTACATATACCTATTGCTTTAAATCTTTTTTAAATGAATCAAAAGATCAGGGATCGTAAAAAAGTTAACACAATTGTAAAAACAAAACAGTATGGTCACTGGGATTTTCATTATCTTCTAAAAGTGAAGTAACATCTCGGAAACCTAATGTCAAAACAAGAACAGAATCAGCTTCTTTGCCAGTGTATATCGATACAATATAAATTGTTATCTCTTTGTTCCAGTGTCTTAAATATAGTATACCATTATGCAACTTTTTCTTTATATCAATTAAGCAAAATATAATTGATTTATTATGTAGGATTGCAAACTGATACTCTCGTCGACCATTTAAACAACTATTGTATTTAATTGAAAAAGCTGAGGTATATAGTTCGTATTCGAATTGGTTAAACGTGTTTATTATGCTATTGAGTAAATTTTTGCATTTATAAAGTGGTGTTATTCAGTTCTTTGCGAAATTTTTAAGATGGGTGAATAAAAGTGTTTTCCATCTACCTAACAATTTTTATTGCTTTTGGACTACAAACGGAGAGCTGAGAAGTTATTTTAAGGCAAAAGTGAGTAAAAATAATAGAGTTTTGCTTTCATTAACCCTTTAACCCCTTATTTTTTATTTAGGTAAATGGTCCAAAAGTCACTATTTTTTTATGATTCTAATTTATTTTTCTATACTTGAAATAAAAAAATAATCGTGGATGTGCTGATCCATTCGATCTACACCGCCCATTGTGTCGTTATAATCGATAACAACAATAGGTTTTTTTTTATAACATTTCCATCTTTATCCAACTTATTTGTTGTTTTAAATTCAATATTGTGAACTGTTGATAATAATGCTACGTCTTTTTTATCTTTCCACTTCAGCACCATTATCTTACCTTTTCTAACACTTGTAGCTTCTTTTTTTAGTTTTTTGCTATTGAAACATTCAGGTACGACTTTCCTGTTTTGTCGCATTGTGCCATATGTATCTGTGGTATGGCTTACCAAAATTTCGGATAGTTGGGGACTTGTGTAAAAATTGTCCGTGGTTAGACAATACTCCTTGTTCAAAAGTGGTTCCATTAGAGTCATTACTATTTCTGTAGTCAAAGGCAAATCTTTATATTAATTTTGCCGGCGGTAGCACATCAATGTTTATTTATTTATCATTATCATGTTTATTTTGGTCCGTATATATACGGGATTTTAAGCTATGGTCAGTTCTAGTTACCCCGTATATATACGGAATAAGTAGTTAAGGGGTTAACGCCTGACGGCTAGCCTTAACTGTCCGGCGGGCGGCTCGCTCTACATGCATTACAATTTAGCGCATACTTCAGACGTTAAAGAAGTTGCCTATGCAGTAGGAGTTATTCACTCGTTAAATAAGTTGCCCAACCATCTGTCAACAGAACATCAACTATTTGTCATCTTAATTTGAATTTTATTTTAAAACATAATGAATGAGAGAAGTTGCAGTTTTTGTTCTGAACCTGTGAATAGGTCCAACAAAGGATTTGATTGCGCTGGACCGTGCAAAAAGAAATTCCAAGTGCGGCAATTTTCCTAGCTGTCTGTTAGAATTTGAGGGCACTAAAGGCTTCTCTATAACATACTCTCGTTGTATCAGGAAGCCTGATTCTTCCGCAAATATTTTAATTAAAATAGCTAAGATTCAAGCGGACATCTCGACTATCAGAAATGAATAGTTGACATTTGTAAAATCTTTTCAACACTTCACTGACGTCATCGACGACTTTAAATCTGAGATGACCAAGATTAAACACAAAGTTCAAAAACTATCTAACATGGATGTTGAGATGTCGAACCATAGCGTGTTTATAAGGAAATGCGTGAAGAATTTAACAGTCTTCAACATACACTCGTAGAGAAAATGTCGAAATTATGGGCGTCGAAACTCGGGAAACTCGGGACGAAAATCTTGGTCAAATTATTACAACAATGGGGGAAGTAGCTGGTTGCCCAGTACAACCAACCGAGCTTGTGGTATATCATTGAGTTGCGCACCAATCTAACTCTAATAAAAACCCGAGGACCATAATTTCTAAATTCATTTCAAGAAATAAAAAGGACGCCTTTCATGGAGCTTGTAAGCGTAACCGACTTGCTGGAAAGGACATTTAAATAGCAGCGAAAGACCTATCACCATCTCACTCAGCACAATAAAGAGCTTATTAGAAAAACAAGAGACATCTGCAGAGAAAACAATTATAAATACGTGTGGGTTCGAGAATGCCGCATTCTTGTTAAAAAAAAGCGACTTCTCGTGCTCTGCAGATTAATACCGAACAGCAATTGCTAAATTAGGACTAAATCCATATTATATTTTCATATATATTAAAATTTCTGTCATTTTCTTGAAATCCAAAATGACTCTTAACGTATATTTCCAAAACGCTAATGGCTTAAGAACAAAAACTGACACATATCTATTAAATAATATTGCAAGTTCATTCGATATAATCTGCATCTGCGAAATTAACCTCAATATCAACATTTATGATAATGAACTTTTTGATGCCAACCGATACAACGTTTATCCTCGTGATCGTGATTGAACTACATGTAAAAGTGATGGAGGTGGTGTTTTGATTGTTGTGTCGAATGATTTGAGTGCGTAACTGGACGTGTACTGGTGTTTGTGAAGACTTATGGGTTTCTGTAACTATTAATAAATCGAAAATGCTCCACGTATGCTGTGCATACGTTCCACCCTATGCTAACTTTAATAACATTCTTGCTCATGTCAATAAAGTATCCAACATCATCCAGAAACATACAAATGATGAATTTTTCATAGTTGGAAACTACAATATGCCTAAATTATCTTGGCTAACTGTACCGAATTTATCATTTCTTGTGTCTGACTTATTTGATAATGATCAATATAAATTAGTCATTGATATGTTTGCACGTCTAGACTTAAATCAATGTAATTATATTACTAAAAACAATAATGTTATTCTAGATCTGGTACTATATAATACTTTTCCACTTGTACCGGAAGAAACCCATCATCCTGCATTAGATATTACACTTCAGTTAAACAATTTAATATTCGCAAAAATAAACAAATTGAGCCGTAAAAAATTCTATACTGCTGATTACCAGGAAATAAATAATGCTTTGAATGAGCTAAACTGGAAAAAATTATTTAAAGGATATGACACTGACAGATCGGTGGACATATTCTATAGTAAAATTAAAAACATTATTGATACTCTTGTGCCGATCTCAACATCGCATAAAGGTTATTTTGCTAAATGGGTTACTTCCAGCACCAAGATCGCCTTGAAAGAGAAAGAACGCTTTCATAAACGATGGGAACGATTTAGGTTAGAAATAGATTATTGTACTTTTTCCCTACAACGCAAGCGTATTAAAAAACTTTAAAAACCTGATTACAAAAAATACACAAACGAGGTAAAGGACTCACTAAAAGAAAATGTAAAAACATTTTGGTCGTTTTTACATTCGAAAAAAAAAAACAAAAAACAGTAAAATTCCGTTAGAAATGACCTCGGAAGAAGAAAAAATTACAGGATGTCAAAATATTTGTTATACATTTTCCAACTATTTTGCTTCAGTTTTCGAATCAAACAGCACTGCAGCCGATCAAAATGCTTTGAGTGGATGTAAAAATCAACATTATTCGATAATTAATATATCTCAAGACGAAATATTAAAGCAAATACCTAAACTGGATAGTAATAAAAGTGCTGGACCAGATGACCACCATTATTCATAAAAAATTGTATATAATCTATAATAGAGCCATTACATTTAATTTTTATCAAATCACTATCCTCTGGTGTGTTTCCTAGAACATGGAAAACGGCACAAATTACTCCTGTCTTCAAAGCAAGAGACAAATCTAGACTGGAAAACTACCGGCATATATCTTTTTTATGTATATTTGGAAAATTATTTGAAGCTTGCGTAGTTGTACAATTATTTTTTTAAATCAGTCAGTCTATAATAATTGATCAGCATGGATTCTATAGGGGTAGATCAGTTATAACAAACTTAGTGCCCTTTGTGCAAAATGTTAGCGATTGTCTCGAGGTAATGCAGCAGGTCTCCGCTGTTTATACCGACTTTTCAAAAGCGTTCGACAAAGTCCATCATCGTACTTCTCTTAATCTCAAAACTTGCAAAATTCGGTATAGGTGGAAACTTGCGCTGGCTAGAATCGTATATATCTAATCGAAGTCAGTATGTCGCTTTAAATAATTTCAATTCTCCATTAGTACACGTCACTTTCGGTATCCCTCAAGGATCGCACGCTGGTCTCTTAATTTTCTCTGTATTCATTAATGACATTGCATCTTGTTTTCACAACTCAAAATTCTTATTTTATACTGATGATCTAAAAATGTATAAAGAAATCAACAGAAATGAAGATTGCTTACAGCTACAGACTGACTTGGATAGACTAAGTCACTATTGCCAGGATAATAAACTATCACTAAATGCTGGAAAATGTAATTACATAAATTTCACAAAGAATCATATATTGAACATACATAACTATAATTATCACCTCAATGGAAACATGCATACGAAGTGAAAGATTTAGGTATAATTTTAGACTCTTATAGACTTTAAACTTAGTATACCACAAACGTGGATATTTTCTTTGGCTCTTTAAATTCATTTAAAAAAAACAATAAAAAATAATATAAGTAGCCTTCGATATAATTAATTTTATTCAAAATAAAATAATAATTCTTTATCTTAATTTCTTAATCTATACATACATCACATATGTATCTATATAAAACTATAATGTTCTGCTAATTGATGTGAATGCAACTTGTTACGTACAAATTTGTTTAATCATAAGAATTTTTTGTATTTTGTATTCTTGTGCTTTTATTGGGGTGGCACTTTTCTAATGCAGCTCTGTTGCGCAACATTAACTTAAATAAATAAATAAATAATATTTTGATTAAAAATTATTACATTTAACTAAGAATATAAAATATAGATAAAACAAAACATTGGATCATTTATTTCAGAATACAACATGTATGTTCGTTCAACTTGCAATAATATATAGCAATATTTAAATGTTGGAGAAAATACTTGTTAAAAAAAGGAAAAAAAAATTCTATATGACACTAGAGCTTAATGAGTTAAACGCTAATAAGATCAAAAATAATTTGTTTTAAAATAAGTTCCACAAAATTTGGGACGATTTGTTGCCTTATTCCTGACCATTTAATAAACATTCTGTTATCAAGAAAAATGAAGACAAATAAAAAAATACAAATGCACTAACTTTTCAGATCATTTCAGAACTACATAGAAATATTTTCATTTATTCAGTTTTAATATTTGTTTTATTTTCAGGAAATGCACATATCAGTTCTTATACGATGTGTCTTCTTCATTATCGTAGCGATAACTCTAGTTGACACCATCCACACGGCTCAGTCACAATCTCAAAATGTAGAGGTAAGACAAACATTAATACTCAAATCATAACAGTTCAGTAATCATTAATATATGTATAAATTTCACATCTTATAGTAATAATTAACATCAATTGCAATTATTAAACAAATTTGCAACTCTCATACTCACGTTTAATTATAACAAAATATTTGGCCTTAACATATATATATATTCTTTATTCCCTAGGCCTTGCGGCGTTCAGGGTATTAACCATTACAAAAAATAAAACAATAAATTCAACAATAAATACATAACAATCAAATCCAATTAATTAACAATGTTTTTTCTCTTTTCTATCTTCTTGCTCTAATGTCCCTCTCCTTCTTCCTGTTGTCCTTTTGGCTTCCCTCTCCGATCTCCTTCCTTCTTGCTTCCAGTTCTCTCGCCCATCTTTGATTTATTTTATATATTCTCTTCCCTTCCAACCATTTCTTCACCCCTCCTCCTATCACCCTTCCTTACTCCCCATTTCTAGGTAACCTCATCCCCCTTCCTTCCTTCCATTTCTCCCCTTCTGTTTCCCACCGGGTCTCCTCCTTCTTTCCTTTACCCCTTCCTGTTATCCTTCCCCAATCTCCATCCTTCTTGCCTCTAATTCCCTCGCCCACCTCTCCCCCCTTCCATCTTCGTGCAACAGGTCTAATGTGCTTCCCGACCATACTGTCATCTCTCTACACCTCTTCGCGAGGCTCTATATCTTCCTCCCCCTCCCCGCACATCTTTTCCTCCTGTTTCCTCCTATATCTATTTCCTCTCTCTTCATTCCTGCACCTTAGCCTGGCAATCCTCCTAACTCTCACTCCTGACCTTCCTCTTTCTCCCTTCAAGTAGCTTGGTGCCCCTATAGTTCTGACCTCCTTATATCTCCCTGCGCTCCTTGATTTGTCTATTCTGGCTGTTCTTTATTGCTCCCCCACTTCCTTATCCTTCCTCCACAACTCTTCAATCACGCTTATCCCGTTTTTTCTTCTCCTTTCCACCTCTGTCGCATCCACTCCGAATCTCCAGTAATACTCCTTTCTCATTTCCCCCCATGCGTACCATCTTCCTTTCTGTTCCTCTCTGGCTCTTTCCTCCCAGCATTCCCTCATTATTTTTTTGTCTGTTTCTATTCTAACTTTCTCCTTGTACTAAACCGCCCTCCTTCCTGTACCCACTTTCATCTTATCCCTTTTCAGTTCATCTCTTACAATATACCCTGGTGTTGTTCTATCTACCCCTAAGATCCATCTCAAATACCTCTCCTGTACTCGTTCTACCTTCTCCCATTCCTTCCATCCCCAAATTTCCACCCCATATAGCAGGATGTTTTTCACCACGGCGTCAAACAACCACAATCTCCATCTAATATCGTCACTAAACTTCCTCTCTCCTACACTCCACAGCTTCCCCATGACTATCCTTGCCTTCTTTACTCTTTCCCTTATGTATAGTTCAGCCCTATTGTTCCTCGTTAGTACATAACCTAGGTATTTTATACTCTTCACCTCTTCTATTTCTCTGCTACCCCATTCCTATTTTATCTTCTTTCTTCATCCTTCTCCTTTCACGAATACCATTACCTTAGTCTTAGCCCTGTTTACTCCTAGTTTTTTCCTTTTGAAATATTTATCCGCCCTTTCAATCATTCTCTTAAGCTCCTGTTCCCCCTCTGCCATCAATACAATATCGTCCGCGTACCCCAATGTCCACAACTTCATCTTCCCTACTACCACCCTTCATCTTGTCCCTTCCTCATATTCCCTTCTAGATCCGCTACATACAAGTTGAACAAGGTCGGGATCAGTGGACAACCCTGTCTCAACCCCTTATTCACCCAAAAACTTTCCGACTCTTCCTCACCTACCCTCACCTTGCACCTCGTCCCCTTGTATGTTTCCTTTATCCTCATTATCAACTTCTTTCCTATCCCCTTTCTTTCCATTACCTTCCATAGCTCCTCCCTATCCAGCCTGTCAAACGCCGCTTAATTACATGCTAACTCCTTGTTTCCTCTCTTGAATATCGGTACAATCACCCCTTCCCTCCAGTCCTCCGGGTATCCCTGTCCTTTCCATATCCCTTTTATTACTTCTACCAGTTTATTCTTCGCTTTCTCTCCTCCATTTATCCACGCCTCATTCTTTATCTTATCTGTCCCTGCTGCTTTCCCTTCCTTCATGTTCTTTATTATGCTCTCTATTTCTTCCCCTGACGGTCCCTCCCCCTCTTCTTCACCTTCTCGCTCTTCCACCCCTTCTGATTCGTCCTCTGTCCCTCCTTCACCCCTTCTATACCCCCCCCCCCCGCCTTCCTTCCTCCTTTTTTCCTTAAGTGTTTGGCCTTAACATAAATGCGAATATAATGTGCACATAATTTTTTAAATGTTGCTCTTAAGCTGTTATTAATAAAATTATGAAAAGTTATTGCACTTAACTGTTTTAAATGTTATTGCACTTTTCAATGTTATCATCTCCATTAACGTGATATAATAACATGCAACTTATTGCATTCTAAAAACATATTTTTCCTTTTAACTACTGATACGAAAACAAAAATAATCCTTGTAACAAATGTGGAAGGTTATGCAAAAAGTGTTGAATTTTCTTATATTAGCAAGAGTAAAACTGTTAATTTTTCTTTTTTCTATCTATATACACATGCAACGTCTGCAGTTTTCACTTGAGAATTGCTGTTATACTAGCGTCGGCGAACAACAAACGACTGTATTGTCTGGAACAATGCAATTGTTTGTTACGTCGTGTGACGTAACTGCGTTGATTCGCCGACGCTAGTATACAATTTTCATGCATTTCTTCTATCTATATCTACATCGTCTGGTCAGGTTTTTGGTTGTGTTTTATTAAAAAATCGGTTCAGTAATTTCAAAGTTATGATGAAATTTGTACGCGCGGGTGAAACATAATTCATATTTTCAGTTCATATATAACGCATTTTCTTGAAATTATCAATGAGAACATTAGTTTTGTCAGCGGCAAAGTTGGTACACGATTCATACACAAATCACAATTGAAGGAATACTTTCAGTAGTTACAAAGATATAATGATATTTGTGTGCGAGGTTGTTACAAAATCCATCTTTTTCGTTTCTATTTATTAACAAATTACTCGAGAACCTCTGTTTCTTTGTCTCTTTTTTTTTTTTTTTTTCTTCTATCTGTAGCTACATCATCTGGTCAGGTTTTAGCTTGTGTAATATTTAAATCGGTTCAGTACTTCTAAAGTTATAATGAAAGTTTTGCGCATGGGCAAAAAATAATTCATGTTTTCCGTTAAAATTAAACACATTTTCTTGAAATTACCAGCGGCAATATATATTTTTTCAGTGACAAATTTGATACATGATTTCACCGTATTTTTACCGGAAAAGTACTCTTGGGTCAGATTGAATCTCTCTTCCGTACTTACATCTCTGTTAACACGGCTGTAGATGAGCAAGATGCCATTCACTATCCAGTCGAATTCATGCATTTTATTAACCCATCAGGATTACCTCCTCACGCTCTTACTTTAAAAGTAAATGCATCAATGTTGCTAAGGAACATAAACCCATCCAAATTATGTAATGAAAAACGTTTACAGGTGAACAGTTTAAGAGACTATGTAGTAGTGGCAATCATAATTGCGGTACAGGTGATAAGGTGGTAATCCCTAGAATGCTGATGATTCCTACTATTTTACCATTTCAGTTCAAACTTCCTATCAGGGTTTATTTTGCGACGACTATTAATAAGTCACAAGGTCAAACCCTGAAGATATCTGGCACTGATTGGAGTCCATACTTCTCGCATGGGCAAATTATATGTAACGTGTTCGCGTGTCAGTTGTAGCAACAATTTTTATCTGCTAGCGCCTAGTGGTAAAACTAAAAACATGATTTATAAAGAAGCTCTCAGATAATTAATCCTAGCCTTTAACATGCTTAAACTATTGTCTTTTGTCCGGTCACCTAATTACGAGTCGGTAAGTTCAAAAAAATATAGGTCAGTAATAACAAATTGTCCCCGAGCGAAACCTGGCAGGACAGCTGGTTTATATTATATTTATTATAAATGTACTGGACACGTTTCTAAATTCCAGACACCACTTTTTTAAACCTCCAATATTGTACAGTCAGTTCAGAGGTCTACTTGGCATCAAAAATTTAGTACCAAAAATGACCTGAAGTAAAAAGCTTAAACTTTGAAATATATAAGATGTTACTAAATAATTATATTTTTATACGTGGTGCCTTTTGAAAAAACTTACCTTGTCTTCTGCGCTAAAGGTTCAATTTTTTATTATCTGATTAGTGCAAAAAACCAGCCTTTTTACTTATTAAAGTCTAATAAGATCAAAAGTCGTATCTTTTAAAATAAAAAAGTTATTGACCATTTATTGTTTTATTGTAACAAATTACCTTATATTTATACAAGTATAAATATCATGTAATTTGTGACAATATTAAAATTTAATTTTCCATATATTATATTTTGCTGATTTTATGGGGGATCAGGGGGCAGTGACGATGAAATATATGCTCTAGAAGGGGGTGGCAGCCCGCAAAATTTGAGAAACATTGGGTAAATATATACTATAGTCTGTATAAGCAAACAGAAGCGTACACTTAATTTCATAGATACAATTTACGCCGGTTTCAGGTTATGTTCAGAAATTTGTTATGTAGATGGTTGCTAATTGGTCGGATCGAAATCTGTTTAATTTTTTTTTAATAAGTTCACATATTTTTCGGTGATTTTGTTTGCTTAAACAGACTATAACTGTCAACCAAATCCTGTCGTATATTAAATGGGTGATACTTTCACACATGAACATTATGGAACTTGCGTTACATAACGCTCTTCATTGCTCTAGCTACTTTTTTTTATTGTTATTTTAAAAGAAGATGTATATGAGGGTTACCTTTTATGTTTTTACCGACCACTAGGCATCATCTGGCAATACTGAAATGTGTCAATACTATATTCGTAAAATTTGGCATTTGTTATTGTGAAATCAGTGGCAGCTTATAAATTGACCGAAATAAACAAGTTTGTGAAAAAATTGATACTACTCGTGAAGGTTTTCGTTGGATGATTTTTTACGATTTTAGCAAAGGCCTAACTCAACAATAATGCATAGATTCGCTTCGTTTAACTTTTGGTCATGAAGCACCATCAGAAAAGACTGTTTACAATTGGTTTGCAGAATATCGTACTGGTCATGGGTCCGTCAGTGATTCAAAAAAACATTGATGCTGTGCGCAAAATGATTGAAAAAAATCGGCATATGACTTACCGTTAGATAAAGGCATATTGCAGACTGCAATACATTCGATTTTGCATGAACATTTAGCCGTAAAAAAGATCTGTTCCCGATCGATTCCGCATAAATTGATCGCTGCTCAAAAAACGGCACATGTTGATAGGTGCAAGGGAATGCTAAAAAATTCAACCTAGGCACTGCAAAATCCGTACACATCATTACAGGTGACGAAACTTGGATTTATTCATATGAACCGGAAACTACGCAACAATCCACTGTTTGGGTCTTCCAAGATGAACCGAAACCCACAAAAGTTGTTCGTTCACGAATAACTTCCAAGAAAATGGTCGCTTGTTTTTTCGGTTGTACTGAACACGTCGCAACCATTCCTTTAGAGGATCGGAGAACAATTAATGCTCAATGGTATACAACAATTTGTTTTCCAGAAGTCATCGACAAAATTAAGAAAAACCACCAAAAACGTCGCATCATTCTTCATCATGACAATGCAAGTTCCCACACAGCACGTCAAACAATTGATTATTTGAAGGAGAAAAACATCGAATTAATGTCTCATTTCCCGTATTCACCTGATTATCCTCGAACGACTTTTTTTTGTTCCCCAATGTCAAACAAAAAATCCGTGGACAGCGATTTTCAACACCTCAAGAACTGTTGAAGCCTTCGAAAACTATGTTTTTGAGATACCAACTTCAGAGTGGAAAAAATGTTTCGAGAATTGGTTTGAACGCATGCAAAAGTGTATAAATCTTAAAGGCGAATATTTTGAAAAGAAATAAAACAGTTTGTTCAAAAAAATTTTTTTTCTTTCTTAGTTTTTGTATAAACTTAAAGGGTAGCTCTAGTACCTTAGCCATTAATACAAAAATATAACACTATAACACTATTAGCTATAAATCATCCATAAAAAAAATTGTTCCTATATCTGGGCCAAAGATTTGTATATTTCTGCCAAATATCATCTCTCTAGATCTAATCGTTTCGTCAGAATTTCTACCGTATACACAGCTTGATCATACCTACGAAATCCCAAAAATCTATACTTAATAAAGTTAATGTTTATTAAATTAAAAACACCTAACATATATGTAACCCGCATGACAACTCTGTCAAGAAGTTTGCATAGAAATGTTCTAACGTAGTCCATAACTAGCATATTTTTTTTTGTTATCCAGGGGAAATCTTTTATAGACACCATATTCAGGTAGTGTCGGTCGCTCCACAAAGTGGCATACCGACTAAAAATCCTGCTTGCCTCAACACTGCCACGGAACTGTCGTAGTTGACTATTCTTCATGGTAGGTTGGCTAGATCTTCTTGCCTTCTCTCTTGGGTCTTCCTGTACTTCCTCCTGTTCTTCCTGTGTTTTTCTTCCGGTATGTTCCCAACTGAGCACCAGGTCTGTCGAGTCCCCTCCGCCAAAAACTCCCTTAGGGCCCGCCAACTTCAGGTGTCCAGCTGTAGGAACTAGCATATCATTGGTGTACTGCGAGTTATCTGACAGCAGGTGTAGTTAAGAAATGGTTTGGCCCAAGATATCTGAAAATTTTACTGTCCTTAGTCAGTTTTCACCTGGTCTGGCAAGTAAAACAGGCCGGATTTAGAAAATTTTTATTTAGGAATCGTAATTCCACGTATTTGTTTATAAGCCGATAATAATGGACACTCTTGTATTTGAATGTTTGGAAAATATTATTTTCTTATAGTTGACAACTTTCCTTTTCAAAGAAAATTATGATAAAATATTACGATTAGTGTGGAAATTGTTTTGTGTTGTTAATGTAATACAGTATGTAGGGACCGTGGAGTGCTGGAAAATTGTAAAGAATGAGTTCCGAAAAATTACAAAGAAAGAACACATAAAAAAATCAGAAGATGCAATATTAATAGATTTGGATGTTTGGAATCTTTAACGCATTCGTCAAATAGAGAACACTCAATCGAAAAACTTTCAATAAAGAGTATCATGTAGATACTGTCAACAAATAATGAGGATATACTGTTGGGATACCCCATACCATTGTATTTTCAGTCGATACGAGTTAATGCGACCAACTTAAGAACGAAATATTATAAATAATGAAATATTCGAGGACACAGTCAGTGCCCACAGTTATCTTAAAAACTGATAGAGGTAATAAAACAACAAATTAATAATACCTTAAGTCAAAATTGGAAGTCCTGTCCTGCTGTATTATTGTCAAAATTATATTTATGAAGAATTTTAATGAGTGTTAAACCGTTAAATCGTTTTAGAAGTTTTCAATTTTCGTAAGGCGAACTAATCCGACACAACTAATAGATACAAAGAGCAATGCGACATTATTAAAGCACAAAAGGCTATGAATACTATTTTTTTCTACCCATCAACTTTTTTTTTTCTACTACTGTAGAGTTGAGTTTTTTGGAGTTAAGATCACGAATTGATTTCAATGCAGTTTTCGATTTTTCTTTGGACTGCATGGACACCTTTGTAGTCCTTGGAGATCGTTTTGTCGCGCACGTAAGTTCATGTAAGTCCATGGAGAAAAGATGAAGCCCCCATTAACCGATGTAAATGCTTATGGAAAGTGTGAAATAATGAAACGCTTATGAGACTTTTTTAACACTTTTTAAATTTGTAAAGTCACCATAAACACGCATTTTATTAACAAAAACAAGGAAATATAGTAGAAAAATGTATGTATATATCAATTTTGTGTAATTCAAGCAGTTTTGGGAATTTGTAAAAACCGAAAATCTACTTGTAAATAGTATTTTGAAACATGCAGCTGAAAAAAAATATTAAATGATTGAAAAATTGCATTATCACAACTCTAGCTACACAAAATGTCGAATATATCTGTGCCCCCCTCCCAATCAAACATATAGGGCTAAAGAAGATGCGATACATATCTGCAATATGTACATATACAAAAAGTACTAACTATTTTGTGTATTTGTATAGATAAATGCGTCATGCGTTGAGCCCTCTGTACAGTGGCGCACCCAGGAATTTGGAGGGGGGGGGGGGGTAGATAAATAAAAAGCGATGATATAAAAAAAAGCTCCTCGCTTTTGAAATACAAGTGATGACCAAAAAAAGGTCCTTGTAAAAACAAGTGATGAGCAAAAAAAAGGTCCTCATATCTATATATTTACCTATTTACCTAAGGCCATGATGATAAAAAATTAAAAAATTTGGTTTTTCCATCTTTCTTGGGGGGGGGGGCACCACTGCCTCTGTATATATTAGCCAATTGTACATTCGTACAATGTATTCACGTATGACGTGCTAGCTTGTGGCAAGCCTGACGTGCAGTACCTGGCGGAGGATATATATATATACTGTATACGTGTCATAACTGTTATGACATACAAACCTACACACGGGTCTATTCTCTAAGCATGATGTTAAAATCTTAGAGTCAGAAACTGACGTTAATTTTTTAACACCATTTTTAACGTAAATGATATTCGCTAAACATATATGTGTTAAAATTATAGCGCGGCGGCGTTAAAATAACCAGTTAACGTTCTACAATAAGCGCCTATCAAAACGGTGGCTTTAAAAGTTAACGCTGGTGTTTAGTTTGCAAAAATGGCTGATCCTATTTAAGGAAATATCATGTTGTTAAAAAAAAATAAAAATGAATAATACACAAGACGGTAGGAATATTAATCAACTTTCTATTACTTTTTAAAGTGAATTCTTTACAGTAGAGATAAGAATGACGCTTCATAATTTTTGTTATACAAGTAACCCAGACACAAGTTCAAGTAATTGTATAGAAAGGAAGTAAATAGAGTATTGAAGAGTAGTTTTGGTTTTTGTTGAGACACAGAACTTAAAATTATAATCATCTTAAAGCTACAAAACTTCACTTATGCCTCCGCCGTGTTTCAAAATATCGCAGTACATTTTAATGGTGTATTATTTGAAGAAACAATTGATGAGATTGATAATGACGATCACAACAGTGTTATTCCAGGGTAGAAATAGCGAAATAAATCAATTAATTATTTAATAATTAATATCACCGAATACCTTTTTAAAAGTAGAATGAACATATAATTCACATTTTATTCAAAAATTGTTAACTAAAAACAAAAAACTGTTATAATACAATGTAGTATATAAATTGACTACATAAGAGTTGAATTAAGTTATATTTTTATTTAATACACTGTGGAAACCAGTTGTAATGAGTATCACAGGACCAAACATTTCTGTTCAATTTTTAAAATAAATTTCGCCACTGAATATTTAATTCAACACCGAAATATTGGGTTAAGATTCTCTTGGCATTTTACTAAATAAATACTCATGTTAAAATTCAACGTAACAGCGCATGCGCGTGCAGTAAATATTAGCCTCTCTACAAGGTGAGTTAGCGCCTCGCGTTAACAAATATTGTATTAACGCTTACCTTAACAAATGCTCTTACAGAATAGAATTTTTGGATAATGACGTTAGACATGGAGTTAAAATAAAAATATTAACCTGACGCTAATTTTAACACATTTCTTACAGAATACACCCGACAGTGAGTTTATAGATTTTTTTAATTCTTCCGTCAAAATTCTCTACAATTCGGATGATAATTTCAAAATTAATTTCTGTAATTACATCTAACATGTAAGCTGTTTTTCTTTTCTACCTTTGTTAATTTTATATATATATATATATATAATAATAATAATAATAAAAAGCAGTTCTAAGTCATACCTACTTGAAAGTACAACTAGAATGTACTTAAAGTACTTACAAACCGAATCGTTGTTTTAAAAACGCATCAGCCGACACAGACACTTAATTTGATATTGATATAGTTTATTTAGTTTAAATAAGTTGTCAAAATCAGTATAATTTATTTTATTTATATTATGAAAGGAATATTTTTATGAATATAAATGTAATATATTTATGACTATGAATATAATTTCTATCTTGCAAAATTGAGCGCATTTCTATTATTTTTCTATGCTCCAATCTTATATGACTTCGCGGTCCCCCGACGAGGCTTTCACGACCCCCAAGGGGGCCGCGACCCCCCGGTTGAAAAACGCTAGTATAGAGGGTACAAGAAATAAAAATTGAAATGAATTAATGTATTATCTGAAATATAATCTAGTACAAAAAATAATGTATTTAGAAATATACCGCTATTTTCAAGAACATCTGGGTTCAGGAACGGTAAGTTGACGCGAGGTAAAGTGCGTATTAACAAGCTAATCAACAATTTCGTAAAGTAATACACGCAAGGGACCGATTACATGACTGGAAAACTTCTTACCTTTTATCGCATACTGCCTTTAAACACACACTCTTTTTCGCGTAAAAGCGTGCACATCGCCTAATCGCGCGGGACAGCATATGTTTGTAAAAACAGCTATTATCATGTTTTAACGCCTGAATGATTATGTAACCAACACATACTGTACATACTTTGACATTTCTTTGTTTACATTTCAGCGAGGGTCAATGTCCACGACAGTGAACCAGATGTCAGAAAGCGAAGCCCACGTACGTACGTTCCGAACCAAACGGTCACCAAAGCCTGGATTTTTCTGGAACGTCGGACAACTTATCTACGAAGTAACACCGCTATTTATATCTTTTTACTCCTTTATTTTCCTGATTATTTATCACAAACCAGTTTTCACATTAAAAATAATTACCTGAATATCATTTACCAGGCTGGTCGTATATTTTCATATCTTGTTATAGCTATAACCATGACCTAGCATAATAAAACGCAGTGTAGTGAAGGTCATTGTTATTTTTAGGGAAAGATGTAGTGAAACGTGCATATGTTTTAATAATAAGTAACTTCCTGTTGATTTGTCACTAAAAATATATGGTGTCATACATAAACCCCAGTAAACAACTAAAAAATAATTTTATTGAAAATTGCAGTCTCGGCTGATGTTAAGGTGATCAGTGCATCTCATCTATGGACTACAAAGTTGTCCATCTTTCTGTTATAATCTTAAAATAATAATAATTCTTTCTAAATTTTAAATATCATAATATCTGTAATATAAACAATACTATACTATGAATTAATAATTTACGGACATTCATCACCGCAGTAATGGATGTGCCTCTGTGTTACGTTAAAATGTATATATAATAATGCATATTAATGTGCACCTAAATTTTTGTTTAAATTATTTTTTCAGATTTTTTTTATATTGGTCAGAAAACCACGTTTCCAGAAATGATATTTCTGGAAACGTAGCTTAACAAACAAAAATTAGTTTTATCTTTTTATTTTAACACGAATTACGTCAAAAATATTTCCAAAAAAATTAGTCTCGCACCGTATTACCAAAAGAGGTTTAAAAATCTAGAGAAAAACAAATTGATTATTGCACATTAATGGGAACCTGAATGTACTATTCAGGTTCCCATTTCCCATCAGGTTCGATATTTTTGATTCGTGAAGTTGTCAAAACTTTTGGATCTGAAAATAGTATTTTATTTAACAAGCATATAATAGAAATTATATTTCATGAGGATGAGGATGAAGTTCACCACCCGAGCCTTAGGCGAGGGTTATAATCATTCAAGTGTAATATAGCCGATATATGCGAATCAAATACAATATTTTATAACTATATACTTTTATCATTAGAAAAATTCAAATATAAATTTAATTTAAAGACAGAAATTCAGACTGGCAATCGTAAGACTCAAAATCAGTAAGTCAAACATATGTCTTCAAGATCTACAACAATGTATCAAATATTATTATTTATTGTTTTATTTATTCTAACCTAAAACAAATATTCTAATTATAAAAATAGGCTGTATGAGACGCAAACATTTTAACTACCTATCTTACGAAATAAAATCTTAAAATGTAAAAAAATTTCACGATCCGAGGATTAGTCCGCATGCGCTTCATATTATACACAGCCTGCAATATGAGCAGCTTCATGTATTTACAGTTGCACACATAATGCATTGATTATTTGATGATAATAGATAAATATATTTTATCTGCAACCATAAAATAATTAATGCATTATGTATCCAACTGTGAATAACTGCGCACATTGCACGTCTTGTATATGCGACGCATGCGTGCTCAGCTATGAATAATGAACGTTTTATACACGGAAAGTTTTTTTTAGTAATTAGTTGGTCACAATTTTTGTCGCTCAGCAACGATGGCTATATGCGCCTTACACTACCGAACTTTATAACTAGCTTATTATTTATAAGAGAATAAATAAAACAATAAATAAATATTTTTTAAACATTGTTGTAGGTTTTTACAATTGTGTTCCACAATTTAAGTTCAGAAGTGTTTTTAAATCAAAATTACTATTTTTCTAATGACCCTCGAAATGGCTCAGGGCTCGAAATGTACCGGAGGAAACAAGGCAACGACGTAACTAACCCCCCCAGAGGGCCCTGCAGGGGGGCCATGGCCAGGAGGGGGCCCTTCGTAAATTTTGACTAAATTCTCTGATAAATAAATAAAAAATTAATTAACTTGTATTTTTATTTCAGAAAATATACATTATAAATTTTATATATCTAAACCTGTAAAAATGGGGAATACCACGAACGGCGCTGAATTCGGGGATTTTTTTAAGCAAGCTTTAGTACAGTAGAACGTCCATTATATTCCTTACTTGGGAACCTCTCTTTACTAACGTATTAAACGATGAAATAAAAAAAAAAACAGTAAGCAAAAGAAGCAAAAAGAAGCAAAAAAGAAAATTCCGAAGATGCATATTGGACACTACAAAATGAAAGCTGTTGGAATATCAGAATGTGCCTTTGCCGACGACCTAATGATCTGCGCTGCAGAAGAAAAACATCTACAAAGAAACTTGCAGATATGGGAACAGGAACTAGCAAAGAGAAAGATGAAAATAAATACAACCAAAACAAAGGTAATGGTCATTGGCGATGAAAACGCGAACACCAACATAGAAATCAACGGGGAAAAATAGATCAAGTAGAGAGCTACAAATACCTAGGAGTAACGATACAGAAGGAAGGACTCATCGAAAATGAAATAAACGAAAGGATAACAAATGCCTCAAGAATGTACCACGCTCTTTCAAACTCTTTTATAGAAAAGAAGGAAATATCAAGGAAAACTAAGATGATTGTTTATAAAACAGTATACAGGCCAATACTTACTTATGGGAGTGAAAGCTAGGTCCTATCAAAGGCACAAAAAAGCAGATTACAAGCCATGGAGATGAAGTATCTAAGAAAAGTGAAAGGTATTACACGCAGAGATAGAATAAGAAATGAAAATATAAGGAAAGAATTGGAGATAGAACCACTAAGCAAAAGAATCGAACAACAACATTTAAAGTGGTTCGGGCATCTCGTAAGAATGACAGACAACAGGCCAGTAAAAGAAATTTGGGAAACTAGAGTACAGAAGAAAAGAACGAGAGGAAGACAGAAAAAAACTTGGAACGACGTGGTGGCAGAAATATTAAAGAAAAGGGAAATAAATTGGACAGAAGCAAAGAATATAGCGAAAAGTAGAAAAGACTGGAAAAAATTCGTAAACGAATTAGATAAATAGAATAAAACCAACCTTACACCTACGGGTAGACAAGGTTTACGATTATATATATATATATATATATATATATATATATATATATACCGGGTGTTTGTTTGAAACGGGGCACCTCGAAAATCTCCTTTATTTGTAAAGAAACAAAAAATCTTCAGAACAAAAGTTAAACTAGACAAAAAGGCCCATCTAAAGGTTACTATAAGAATTCTGAGGCACTTCCGGTTTCACCGGAAATGATGTCAAATTTTGATCTAGCATAGGCAATCGATAATTTTATATCTTTTTCCTAAAAGTACATTAAATTAGCTTTACAATGACACCAAAAAGTCATATTTTTATGTGAACCATTTCAAAATGGTAACCATTTATTTACAAAATAATAATCAACATAAGTTTTACAAAGTTGAACGTAGCAAGCTTTGAAAACGCCCTTGAAACAAGGACGATGTTCCGGTTCGTGAATTTATGGAAAATATCGTTCCGATTCGTGAAATTAATGAAAATATTGTACCATTATTGATTTTTAATCATACAATAACTTTGAAGCGGTCTTTCGGTTCGTTAAATTTTCTATTTCGAGCCCTGTAATGTGTTTTTTTTTTTTTTAATCCTTCAAAAGTTATCTAGTTATTTTTAAAATCTATGTAGTTGTAGATAAGATATTGTATTTTACTCGTATATAAAGTAAGCTATATTACACGAGGATAAGGTTCCGGGTGTTGTAATCATCCATTATATGTTTCCTAAATAAAATACTATTTTAAATTGAATGTAAATAATTTAATTTAAAATCCTTAGTATTTCATATATTTTTTTTTCTTTAATCTGCTTCAGCGTATCCTTTTCTAAATACCCTTTTTCTTATTTACTGTTAGTAACTCTACCTATTTTTGCAAGCCAATGGCACCTGCAAAATTTCTATTATTATCTTTTCTATTTGAGGTGTTCGAGGCAAGAGGGTGCCAAGCAATATTTTTACTCTTTTGAACAATTTGATCAAATCTTCTAATGGCATTAAATAAAATGAACTTTGTTTATCAATCAATTATTAATATTTTGTATTTTAATATTAATATTATTAATATAAGGTTATCGAGATTGGGCAAAATAATGCCATGCTACAAAAAATTGTTTTTATTATTTTAAATGATTAAAAATTAACTAAAAAAATGTAACTGAATACTGCCCGCGAAGTAAAAAATATAGCCAACCCCTGTTAAGATTTTAGAAGCTGTTCTATGGAAAAAGATAATGCCAAGCAGCGTTCACCTCATCCTTACTTTGAATGCTTGAAACATGAATATCTATAAATTGATAATAAGAATCCACATTTTTATTTACATACAAATCTTCTGATTCGTTACCAAACTGCAGTAGCTTCCTACCTTCTACAGTTAAACCTCTAATTCTTGATGCTTGACACTGTCTTGCAATCAGAAACTTATAGAATAGTTCGGGGAAGAAAATAACTATGACCTTCGCACTTGTCTACTGGCATTTTAAAGAAATTCTGTACAGCAGATCGTAACTTACTATGATAGTAAACATATAGTAATGTCAGTTTACTTTGACCAATAATGTGGCTTCTATCTTTTGTCATTCTTGCAACATGTCTGTACCAATTTATTGCTTTATATTCTTTATTTTTACACCCCAATGTACAGATCGAGATCGAAGTATGGGAATGAGAGTGCGTTTGATTTTCTGCCAACAAAACATTTAAAACATACCGTTCGACTAAGAGCATCGTTCCAAAATTCTTTTCAAAAGTTCAGGTGTTTCTGGCACCGTCTTTCAAAGTTTAAAACAAAACTTCAAAAAGACATACTGCTCAATACTCGATCAAATCCATCTTATGAATTGCCGGGTGAAGAAAATCGAATTACAAAAACCTCTATAAAATTCTTGTTTTAGTTTATTATCTTTATGTACTGCAGTCGTTTGTAGTTAAAAGCTTGCGAAGTGCACGTTTGATTACAGATATTTTTGTATTTTTAAAGAACTAATAAAAATGCAGGATATCGCATGTTCTGTACAGCACATAAAACGATAATTTTCTTCTACCTGAGTAATACACATTAAATCATAAAATATAATAATATTTTATATTATTTTATTTGTAAGCGTATATGTAGTTAAACTTTTTATGTCCATCTTAATAATGATTTACTTTCCCGAAAGAAAATCTCAATTATACTTCTGGTAGCGGCGTCTCTTTTAGAGGTTTCCATGAACCGCCACTGTGAAAATTATAAAACATTTGCGTGCTACCCAAGCAAATCTTTATCAACAATCAACCTGTCTATAAGCTTCCCATTACTTCTCCAAACCTTTCTATCACCGGCTAACAATTGCCAATTTCCGATAATTTTCTTAATACAGTTGGATTTTTACAAAGGAATGACGTCATAAATTATTGCCTATTATGTTTAATTAATACGTATGAACTACGCTGTGTTTCCACGAACCACCACTGCTGGTCAATGTACAAAATTATCAGGTCGTAAGTTCAAAGCAGTCCTAAGAGGCCCCAAAAGAAGAAAATAATTTCGTTAATTCTTTCCATCGTTGGTAGTAAAGTAATGCAATCCATTTGGACGGATATATTGTAGTGAGTTAAAAATAGGTCACCGTTGTTATACAATTTCGGTATTATACAACATAATAAAATGCTTAAATTAAATATTTTGCAATCTAGCTCATTGGCGATAATTTGTCAAACTAGGATTACAATTAAAATTGTCATTACGCAAACAATTGTTGCAATTGCGCAAATTATTGTGAATTATTCACAGCAGCCTCCCTGGCCCAGATGTTTTGTTTAAGTACTGCTTTTTGAACATGTGGAGCGGATTCACCACACAATACTGCAGAATATAATATTAGCGTGTAATTATAGATGTATTTGCTAATCAGATCAAAAGCGAATACAAAAAACGATAGTTGTTAAAAAACAATAAATTCGTTATCCTAGATTTTTAATGACATGGTTTTGCTGAACGTGTATTGCAAAATTTTAAATTTTATTTCAAACGGATGTTGCTAGTTTGTTTTATGTGTCAAATAGAATACGAAAAAAATCGGAATTGCCTTTAAAAATATTTATAGCAATCAAGATATGAAAATATAACACGGTTATCTCTTTCTTTCTTGTCAACTGTCAGCATTAAATGTACTGAGATATTGAATAAAACAATAAAACTTTCTTCCAATATACATTTATTAAAAGCTAGATGTACATTTTGACTGTCGTACATCACTCATTAGTAGTTCTCATCCAAATGTAAATTTTGTTGATAATGAAAAATTTATTAATAAGTAATTATGTTATATTTCAAATATTATCTTCAAAATATTATCTTTATGTGGCTACATATCGCAACTAGCATGTTTTCCACTTCTCGAAACACATTTTGTATGTACTTTTTGGAATCCGATTTCCAATTTCCGATCAGTTTCCGATTTCCAATTTCTTTTATCTTTTCATTGGTTTGAAAACGGCGTCCTAATAACTTTTCAGTTTTTAAAACAGCACAAAAGTCATAGGATGCCAATTTCGATTAGTATTGTAGTGGCAGATGATGCATCTAACAAATTCTAAAAGTATCAAAATTCTAAATTATAGTTTATTAGTAATTACTAGAGTGACCATCCGTCTCGGTTTTCCGAAAAATATTTTCGGGACGGTCGATTGTCCAGGTTTTTACATAATTCTGCATTTGTAAGAAAAGTTGTAAAAAAATATTACAACTAGTCAATCTGAGAAGTGAGGTCCTTTTTTTTTGCTCTTCACTTGGATTTGGGAGGTTAGGACCTTTTCTTTTTGCTCTTCACTTGGATCTGGGAGGTGAGGACCTTCATTTTTTCCCTGTGTCCCGGTTTCTCTTCACTGAAATCTGGTCACCCTAGTAACTACCCATGCGGACATCTTCAGTAACATTTCTATGTTTACAGCCGTAGTTACTAGTTTAATATTTTACAAATGGGCACGTTCATCTTTTACTTCAGAAATTATTTTTACCCGAAAAAGGGTATATACCAAGCTGACCACTACGAGAAACCAGCACTCTGATTACCAACATTTTTGACTTACCTACAGATCTCCGAACCATAAACATAAATATATATAGGGTGTTAGGTAAATGTCCGGCATAATTTAAAAGACGGAGACCCCAAGCATGTTTAGATGCAAATGGAGCACACTTTGAGCATTTGCTGTAATTATTATTTTTTTTTTTTTTGTAACATTTTTTTTAATATTAAAATTTTTCTTATTTCTTTTTTCTTCATAAAATTGAAAAAGCATTTTGTTGAAATGAAATTATGGTATTGTTTCCATGGTTTCTATTTATCTCAGTCACAAATGTGATTGTTGTTAACAGACAAAATATTAATGGTTCCTAAACGTTTGTACTGCATCGATTATATCAAGCGATCACGCAAGCAATCAAGCGATCACGCAAGCAATCAAGCGATCACGCATCTTATCCAAAAATGGTTGACACACACACACACACACGCACGCACGCACGCACGCACGCATGCACGCACGCACGCACGCACGCACGCACGCACGCACGCACGCACGCAAACACGCACGCACGCACGCAAACACGCACGCACGCACGCACGCACGCACGCACACACACACACACACACACACACTAAATGTGAAAAAATCAGAACCAAAATTGCAACACACCCAGGTAGAAGATATTGCTCCATTAGAGATTATCAAAACAAAAACAAAACAAAAATCGTACAAATACTGACATCGGACCAAAGCGACACACAAGACGCGGACGATTGCTATAAAGAGCAAAACAATAATAATAAAAAATAAAAAAACATCGACTACTCAAGAAACCAAGATCATTAAGTCCCGGCCACCAACTTACAGTCGAGCAAGCGACAGCAAAGTTAAAAAAATAGTACAGCAACTGAATACCTACTCTTTGTTGAAGAAGTTAAAGGCTTTTTAGAAAATGCAATAGTATCAAAAGACTCTCTAAATATTTCCATGGTTTAAAATGTCACAGCAGAAAAACACTCAAAAGTAAACTAGACAGGCTAATTAATAAAATAAAAGCCCAGTTAATCATAAGAAACGTTAGTCTGACGTATATCTGTATACAAGAGTTACAACTTCTAGAACAGCAAAATTTGACCTTTAGGGGCTACACAGTTTTTATAAAAGAACAACGAAATACAAACAACGCTAGTGGCAGTGCCACAATTTTTGTGGACAACAAAACATGTGCAGAAGAAATCAAACATGATTTCTAGGCGTTGAGCGATGGCTTTGAGGTCAGTTTGTAACAAGCCATCACTATACAGACATACGTCCCGAATAAAGTTACCATATATTCCATATATCTCCTTTCAAATCAAACAGTAACGGAAAACTTAAAAAAAAAAAAAAAATAGAAAAAAATAGATAATCTAATACGGCAAATTCCAACACCATTTATTATTACCAGAGACTTCAACGGACACAATGTTACTTGGGGATCCGAAAAAACTGATACAAGAGGCAAGACAATACAAAAAATTATGGACAAAAATGACAAACTTGCTTTAAACGATGAAACCGCCCTACATGTTTGCTCGAGATCAGGAACATTTTCATTTTCAGGACCGCTTCCCAATAAAATGCAAAATAGCAACAACACCAGACACACCTGCCTCCACGATAACAAGATGGAAACTAAGAGATGCCAACTGGGAAGTTTTTAAAGAGGAACTAACCAGCAGAAACAGAAGACGTTGGCATTCAAGTAGAATTTCTTACAAATCTAATCCAAAACACAGCTAACTCTACGGTTGGAATTAAAGAAAAATACGCAGGTATCCCGGTGGAACAAAGAAAGCCAGAAAGCAATAAAAGATCATAAGGAAGCTCTTAACAAGTACAGAAAGAGGCAAACTAATGAAAACCTAATAGAACTGAAAAAAATGAGAGTAAAGTCTAGAAGAACTTTAACAGAAAGAGAAAAAGAAGCCTGGAAAGAACATATAAGCACTATAAATAGCGACATAACACCTAAACAAATATGGGGACAAAATGAGGAAAATAAATGGACATAAAGCCACGAACCAGACAACCATATTGTTTAACGGAACAAACACTATTTCGACAGCCCAAGGCATAGCTGAAACATTAGCCGAAACATTCAATCATAACTCTAGTAACCATCACTACTCACCGGAATTTAATATCCACAAGAGGAATATAGAGGCAATCAACAATATAACAATAACAACAGGATCAGATAACAGCCAAAAAAACTCTCTAATCACAATAACGGAATTAGAAACAGCAATAGGAAATGTAAAAGAAAACAGTAGCCAAGCAACAGACAATATCCCTTACCAAATAATCAAATGCTTTCTAACAGAAATTAAATACCAACTACTCAACGTATACAACCTAATTTGAAGACAGACCTAAATAGACATATGCAATGAAAACACGCAGCGGAAGATCTTCATCTTCAAGAACAGATGAAAATTTCGTCAGAATCCGGGATCTTGTGCGTTCAGATCGTTATAGATATAATATTGTATTTGACTCACATGTGATGGCTATATTAACTCGGATGATGATGGATGATGACAACTGGAAATCACTCCATTATATGCTTGTAAAATAAAATACTATTTCAATATATATTTATTCTTACTGTAATTTTTATATTTTGTTGTTTCAGCAATATAAAGATACCAAAAATACATATAGTAAAATTACTGAACTGCTCAGCAATCAAGTTATAGATGATTCGAAACCGGTAAGACATATTATGTTTATTCGAAACTATTAGAAGAAATCTGTCCAATATAATTATAAAATGGTAATTGAATTTCTCTACTTACTTTACTAAATGCTTAAAGTATTTTTTTGTTAAAATCCGTCTTCGTTGATTTCATAATGAAGTTGAGTTTTCAGCACTTTGTGTATCTGAGAATCAAATACAAGTTCTTTATAGGTTTCACCGATTTTTTTGACTAACGAAAGAATATATAATATATTTATTTTATTATAATGTTTACGCAATTTTTGTTTAAACTATACCCAGAGGGATTCGTCTAAATATCTTTTAAAAACTATAACATGCAAACATGCTTGTCCTGGCAGCGAGTCGGTACATCAAACCTGTGTAATAAAAATTAATGTATAGGTAAAAGTAAAGTAAGTCGTACCACATTTTTTTTCAATTTTGCTTGAAAAATCACTACGCAAATAACTACGCTAATACTACGCTAATATTTTTTTTAGAGTAAAACTCCAACATAATACTCGGATATAAATACTTTTATAGGTTCACAGGCTACATGTTCTATAGGCTCTGGCGGTAAAAAAAAATAGTAAAAGTAAATTGTTGAACTAAACTAAAATTGGACAGAGTTCTTATAATTTACATACATCTTGTGTAATTATTTTTAACAATGTTATTTAAATTATTATTATTTTTAGACAAAACCAACAACCACAACAACACCTGCTCCAAATGCGTCAACAACGCAGGCCCCCTACCGGATAGAAAGAAAAGAATTAAACCGAATATTGTTGCGAAATTTACGTGGTATAGTGCGACTGTACAATCTTGAACTCGCAGCCGCACTCAAGGTACATACATTATTCATTTACATTACAATGCTCTCTATTTAACATTTCCGAATTCGATATCATTTCATTGCCATGTGATAATATGTATCATTAACGATGCATGACAATTGTTTTATGAAATTTCTCACGTTTGAGATTTTCATTGTCAGACGTCTGAACATTTATCCATAGTTATTTTGATATTAACTAATTAACATATTGTTTATTATTAATTGCGCATTTCTGTGTTATTGTATAGATTTTTATCATCTTGCATACTTAGACAACCGTTCTGATGTGCGAGAGTAATGACATAATGATTTATTTTACGTGCTATAATTATGCCACAATTATGCTATTATGCTTTAACCATTATATTTCCTAAAATTCTATGAACTAGTCCAAAACCAACGCTTAACTAATCAGTTTACATTGATTATCCAGTTCTCTACTTCTTTTTCACTTTCATCACACACCTTACCGAACTTTTGCCAGATTTGTGACTTTTTTTTTCCCTTTTTTGATTCGTAAAGTATATTCATAGGGTTGCCATAACATCCATGAACCAATACGGGATGTTTAAACACTTTCGATGCCCAAAACGCATTAACACATTCAACGCCGAAACGCAGAGTTTCAACTAGACCAAAGCATTCATGTATACATACTGAAAAACAAACCACGCATTTTGTTAACAGCTACCCTCTGCTCTCAACCGTAGTAGGCATCAAAAGTATCAAATAAAATGAATAAAAAAATCTACATTATCTAAATAAAAGTTTTTATTCGTAAGTAGTCGTAGTACCAATTTTTAACTTAAATTAACATTACTTTATTTTTTCGCCCAGTCATATTTTGAGGTTGATTTTACTTTTGCAATGATCTCGTTTTCTTTTTTAGTATAATCATAGAACTTGGCGCATTTTAAGATTATAATGACAAATCAATATGGATTCAATGGTTCTACCGACAAACTGTTTCGTTCGTCCGTCCATTGAGCCGTCATCAACGAAAATATTCTTTCTGCATTTGCGTTGTGGGCAGGAATTGCAAATACGTATTCACATATCTTTAATAGGCATGCCTTCTGCGCAAAATGCTTTTTATCTGCAAAAAATTTCAGCCACTTTTCTTCCATACTCAGTGTTTTTATTGTTGTATTATTTTTATTTAAATAATCTTTTAAGTAAACAAAATGGTTAAAATGTTCTCAGTATTTCCAATATCTATTTGTTTTGTTTGTAAATATGTAATAGTTAGTTCAATTTCTTCCCATTTAGGAACTCGGTTCAGAGACATCCAGTCGAAGGCATTGAAGTTTGAAGTGATTGTGATCATTTCTCAATATATTCTACAGCTGTATTGAAGAAATCTATTACTTGTCTTTCGAAAGCTTTTACTTCTTTATTGTTTTCAGAATCACGCTTTAAGCGATTCAAAATTGGCTTCGTCGCTATTCCAATAAAATTATATGTTTTTGTCTCCATCATAACTTGCTTTGCCTCTTTTAATATAAACTTCAAGTACCGCGATGTTAGATTTTTCAATTTTTATTATTTGAGATTCAAACGGATTGAGCTGCGAATGCAATAAGTTAAAATAAGCTTCACTGATTAGATCATCAAAAAAATCTTTAATAGCTTTTGGTGACCTTTCTTCGTTGGTAAAAAAATCTTTCAATGGCTGCCACGGCTTTAATATTCCCTCAACTGCTGGTAATAATGATAACCACCTGGTCGAAACATAGGACAATAGGTTTTTGTAGGCAACATCAGCATATTCACAAAACTCCTTCAGTTTTTCCGTCCTCACAGTGTAAATGTGGAAGTACTTGAATACCTTGACCACTATCGATTCAACATCGACAGTCAAAACACCAGCGGCTGTTGACAGAGTATTGTGTAGAACATGTGCAGGATATCCTATGCCTTTAATATCTCTTCCCAATTCAGCATTTAGTCTTGAAAACATATTATTACTTCCTCCTCTGTTAAGGCCGCCGAAGTTCGTATTCGCATTATTCCGCAAAACGCGATAAGCTTTTCCAGGGAAATATTGAGATTTTCTAAAGAGGTCTTGCAATATTTAGCAATTGTTTCAGAGCGTTCATTATTTTTAAAGAACCCAATTTTATCAGCTTGGATTGCTTCCCGTCTTTTTCGTTAAAGAATTGGACTACCAAAGAAAAAAAATCAGCATTATGGTTGGTGGCATCAGTAGCTATTCAAAACAAACGACGTGTCATTTAAATCTTTTACACATTGTTGCACAAAATGACGGGCGAGTATGTTTTTTTTACAATTACCGTAGCCTTAGTTCTAGCAGTAGTTTGCTTAGTGGCAATTTTTGAGACTGGATACATTAGCGCATTTAATTTGGTAGTACAATCCAACAAATTAAAGGATTGGTGGTGACGTACGACTTTATATGCTGTAGTCAACCCAGCAGCTGCTACTAATATTTTTTCGAATATTGCTTTATCATAGAAGTAGAAATATCCTTTGAATTACAAAAGAGCACAGAGCTTCAAATTTCTTTCGACCATTCCTTATAAATGACCATTCTGCAAGCACTGAGTGAGCCGTGCGTGTGCGCCGAGCGGCCTGTACCGCCCCTTCACCTATCTCATGCCGCACATGCACGTGCTGCCTCATCTCCCGGTTGCCCGCGCCAATCGTCTCTGGGACATTTCCATATTTTGTCGAAATTGTCAAAAAAAACTGGACAAATACGGGACTTATAGCAATACGGGCCGCGATGGTCAAATACGATGACAGATTATACGGGACGTATATATAGTATATACGGGACGCATGGCAACCTATATATTCACCACTACTACTATAACTATAAAAACTACCTCTCACAAAAACCATGTTCTGGGCGTCTATTCTGTTACTTGTCGAGAGTCATTTGCACTCTGTCCTGTCATCCATGCCCACTGCATTGCCGCCTATGTGATGTTGTTTTGTATTCGGCATTATCGAAAATAAGTGGCACCGTTTTGAGATTTTGACATATTGTAATCAGGCAGAATAGACTTGTAACAGGGGGTCATGTTGAGCAGGAATGTCAAAAGTCTTACAAAATATTAATAATAATTTCGAAAATATATCGAATTCCCTCGAGAATATTGACTGTAGGATAACATTGTCATTGGAATCAATGGAAAGTTTTGCAGATGCCATTGGAGCAAAGGTGCAAAACAGTACAACAGCTTATTTAGATTAGTTATTTAACTAGTTATTTAACACAGAAACAATTACAAAAAAAAACTGTTATTTTCATCAAATTACCCAGCTGCCTTGTCGTGTCCACTTCCAGTACATCTAACAATTCATAAAATATAAAAACCTGCGCAATAACTCAATTATTTTACGTAAAAATCAACAAAAATTTATATTTCTATATATAAAAACATTTTAAATCACACTAACCTCCAAATATATTTAAACTTAATGTAAACAACAAGTACATATGTCAAAAAAACAATATCACTTTAGAGGACACGTTCCTAGGTCTCCTCTCAAGAACGACACAACACTGTTAAAATCTGAACTTTAGGATATTGTTAAAACGATTGTCGAAAAGCTTACAGAACAGCCCCCCTGAACACAATGCTTGAAACACAAACTAGCTCAACCAGTAGTGTCACTATTTCAAGGAATTGCACAAAAATAAATGCGTCTATTAATACTTTTTACTGCACAAGCATTTTTGAAGAGTAATGTAGTAATATATTGGTTATTAGCCATCATTTCTACCGCTTCTAGTGGTTAAGTGTTCTATATCTTCATCCGCCCAGCAATCACACTTCAAAAATTCTCATCCGCACAGTAAATTATAAATTATCCATATCCGCAAAAATATCCGCATTCACCAATGTATTTCCTATCTCTTAACATGTAAACATCTAGCGCATCTGCTACATTGCAGCTATGTTAACGTGAAAAAGTCTGTTCGGAATAATTCTATTAGATTTCAAAAACTTCTTCAAATAAAATGTAGATAGTCCTCGATTTACGACCGTTTTGTTCGTAAATTGTATTAAGTGTATAGTAATGCACCGTATACTAAAGAACATACCGGGCTATATTCAAATGGACTCGGACATCTATCTAAATAAATATATTATGCAATTCGTCCTTACGTCATAATTTCGGTGACAAACATAGCTAAATCTTTTTTTTTCATATTAATTGTAAACTGTTATTTCTTTTCACTGTTTTATTTTAATAAGGCATACCTATTGTAAGCATATATATCAAATTGATAAAAGTAAAACATGTTTTCTATTTGCAAATGTAACATAGAGAAAGTAATGTTATTAAAATACATGTTTGTAAATTGTCGTCATATGTTCCATATTAATTATGTAATTATTTAAATATTTACAATAGTATTTAAAATTAGAAGTCTTCACTTTGTTATACTTTTCCTTTTGCAACATCAACTTAATCTTTCGATAATGATCTGATAAATTTAACCTTAAGTGGTAGAACCAGTCTGTCAGAATATCATTAGTGGAGATAAACAAAACACGTGTATTTTAGGTCAGTACACCAAGTTCAAGTAACAAACAAAGAAGCGAAAAAGAAATATGTAAAAACCCACTCGTCCGAGACCTTGACTTACTCGAACATGGCGTTTGAAACTTGCTTAGTTCATAATAACAATTGCGCAGTCGTGCGCAATGCAGCCAAGCGAATATTTTTGTTTTTCTATTTGCTTGCTATTATTGTCTGTCACAGTTGGTTAATGTGCCGTGAAAAATACAAATTAAACGCGTATATTTTATAGCATTCTGTACGCATTTAGCGTTGCCATGAGTGTGGTGAAAGGTCACTTGCCGAGCAGAGGGACAGGAGTTCAATTTCCTCGGAATTAATACCTTCCAATACTATTCAAATCAGCCCAGGATAACTCAGTCTAGTGCAATTAATATTTAAAAATTAAGGTGAAGTGTAGTGTAAAATAAAGATTCTTTATACGATCACCTTGATAGAATAATATCAGAAATTCCAAAACGAGATATGCATATAAAATATGGAGACTTCAATGCAAGTCTGGCAAAGAAAAAACTTTGAAACACACAATTGGTCGTAATTAAGCATGCAGTATCAAATTACAATAGCCTACGCCTGATTGACCTAGCAGCGTCAAACAATATGCTAGTTAAATTCACAATGTTCGAGCACAAAGATATTCATAAAGAAACTTGGATATCAATTTATGGCAAAACTAGGCATCAGATAGATTACATTGTAGTGGAAATATGACGTGGGAGTAATGTGCTAGACGTTATAAATTTAAGAGGTGCTGCAGGAGATACGGATCACTTCTTGAGAACCAAAATCAAAATGAAAATATCCAGCCCAAAGAGTAAAATAAAAAATGCAGCAGCGGTACCAGCATGGAATGCAGACAAATATTAGAAATCCATTGATAACCAACTAATAGATGCATGGGAGGCAAGCAGATACATTGAAGTCATGTGGAATAACCTAAAAAAAACGGTACACCCTAGAGTGTACTCCTTTTCTCCCTTGAGAGTAAAAGTGCCACTTCACTCTCTATGTTGAGGTAATTAAGTAGAACATTACATCTAGGTCGTGCCAAAAAAGTTTTTAGCATAATTTTGGCAAAAATTTTGTTAAAATAAAAAACGTTTAACAAAAATTTTTTCCTTGATCTACAATACATCTTGATCAACCACTGTGGGAAATAGGGTGGAGGCTAAAGTTTTTGCACACATTTTTGGCAAAACAAGCGTAACAATATTTATTTTCTCAATTTTATCTTCGTTTATCTACACATCGAGTTTTTATTTGATTACCCATCCAATTTTTTTAATATTTTTCGTGTGGTGTATTTTTTGAGATCTCTTTAACTCTCAAGGTTTCGCCACAATGTCTACCATATGTATAAGCAGACAAAAGGACAGACGGATACATATGTGACGGTATAAGGGTTTCTTTGTCATACCTACGAATCCTAAAAATAAGTATTGTTTTAAACTAGGTCTGGTTGAAACATTATCCTGACCAATTGGCTTTCATAGAGGGTCAGTAAACAGAAAACTTACATTCTCTTTCCTATGCGCCATCGAGACCATAGAAACGCAAGACACCTGTGTTACAATTACGCTACGCCGATCGGCAAATGCTTGGTTTATATATACAACTAGCTGAGTACCCGTGCTTCGCTACGGTATACTGACGGACGCATTAGTGTAAAATCCTCAGTTTGTTTTTAAACATATGTATGGGTAACCTTTGTAAGCAAAAACCTAGTCGATATCTCATCTGTCCTAAGAGATTTTGAGGAAACCATGAAAAAACATTATACCCTTTTACGCTATATAGGCTCGAACTACTGAGTAAAAAAAAAACTGTAAAACTTTTTAAACATTTTAGAATGACATATATATGTTAAAAGGAATATTATAACTCAACAAACGAAGAAAATGCGAAGAGTTTTATAATTCTTCTCTAGGGTTGATTAGGGTTTATACCCAAAATTATTTTTGACATAACTTTATGTTTTTATGGGTAACCTTTGTAAGTAAAAACCAAGTCGATATCTCAATGGTCCTAAGAGATATTGAGGAATCCGTGAAATCACATTTCAGCCAATTTCACCCCCTTAGGGACCGAATTTTCAAAAATTCCATATTAGTGGGTGCTTACGCCATGGAGGGAATATATTTCCCGAAGGTCTGTATGTCACGGGACGTTCTATCGAGTAAAAATACCAATTTACCCCGTTAGGAATGAAATTAAAAAAACTGTAAAAACGCTTTCTAAATATTTTGAATAGAAACCTACGCACCAAAATGAAATGTTATAACTCAGGAAATACAAAGGTTTCTATAATTCAACCCGAATGTAGATTCACCCGTTTAGGGGTTGATTAGGGAAAAATCCTGAATAAAAAAAAAAAAAATGTATGGGTAACCTTTTTAAGCAAAAATCAAGTCTATATCTCATTAGTCCTAAGAGATATTGAGGAATCCCTGAAATTAAATTGCATCCCTTTTCACCCCTTAGGGCTGGAATTTCATAACACCCCTTCTTAGTGGGTGCTTACATCATGGACGGAATATAATTACCGAATTTCATGTCTCTATGTCCAAGAGATGTTCTATCAAAAATGAGTGTTATAACTCAATAAAGATTGGAACTAAGAAACTGGAAATACGAAGGGTTTAGAGGTTTAATTTAGAGGTTAATTAAGACAAAATTCTGAATTCCTATGTTATTTAAACATTTGTTTAGATAACCATTGTAAGTAAAAACCAAGTCGATATCTGATTGGTCCTAAGAGATATTGAGGAATCCCTGAAATCACATTTGACCCCCTTTTTACCCCCTTCGAGGTCAACTTCGAAAAATCTCTTACGATTTAGTAGGTGCTTACGTCATGGAAAGAATATACTTTGCGAATTTCATGTATCTATGTCCAAAAAACATTCTATCGAATAAAAAATACCCATTTACCCCTTTAAAGGTGAAATTTTAAAAGACTGTCAAAATTGTTTCGAGGTATTTTAAAAAGACATCTATGTGCCAAAAAGAAACCTTATTCCATGAAACAAAAAATCCAAAAATTCACCCCGATTGTAGATTCACCCCTTTAGGAGTTGATTAGGACAAAATCCTGAATTAGGTTTTTCGGCATTTGTATGAGTAATCTTTGTAAGAAAAAACCAAGTCATATTTTATTGGTCCGAAGAGATATTAAGAAATCCTTGAATTGACGCCCGTTGAACACAGGAAATACGACGGGATGTATAATTGATTCACGGTAAGTTCATCGAAAATCAATTCATCGAAAATAAATTCATCGAAAATCAATTCATCGAATATCAATTCATCGAAAATCAATTCATCGAAAATCAATTCATCGAAAATCAATTCATCGAAAATCAATTCATCGAATGATCAATTCATCGAATGATCAATTCATCGAAAAAAAATATTTTGTAAATATTTGAGAGGAATGCCGAGGGGATCGGAAAGCCAAAAAAGCAGTGGTCAATAAAAGTTGACAGACTACACTTATTAAATAACTATCATACTTGGTCTATTAATAATTTATAAATTTTACATTCAGAAAATACGCCAGGTAAAAGATACCTGTTGGATTATTTTGAAATCGAACAGGGCTCCTTAGATCAGAAAAACCCGATTAATGGGATCATAAATGTACTTAATACACCCATTCTTAAAGGATTATAAAAATGGTATTTCCCCATCTGTTACGTCTTAAGGGTTTTGTGTTATGTACATAGTTTTACTATTCATATTTATTATACCACACATGATTTGTTCAGTGTACGGTGATTCTAAACAGGTGGCATTGTTATGTTAGTGTGAGTTTGTTTTGTCATTAAACTAGATGATGGGTAGCTCGCTTCGCTCGGCTTCTTCTAACCAAACCCTTACTAACCCTACCTAACCTAAGATAGTGTTTTGACATTAAACTAGAAGATGGGTAGCTCGCTTCGCTCGGCTTCTTCTAACAAAACCCTTACTAACCTAACCTAACCTAAAATAGTGCTTTGTCCTTAAACTAGAAGATGAGTAACTCGCTCCGCTCGGTTTTAGACTTTTACTAACTAAACCTAACCTAATTACCTTGTTTTTAGGCGCATAGTACTTTATTTTCCCCCATATTAGTCTAATTAAAATGCGTATCATTGTGTATGAATTTATAAAAATTATTTGCGTGCAATTGCCCATAACCTGGCTTATTAAACCTTAAAAACAAAACATTTAGTTCTTTTATTACATAAGTTTTCTTATTATATTTCTTTATTTATATTCAAACACTATGTCACTTTATTTACCTTTTTTTAAACCATATAAAAAAATTTACGCAATTATTTCTTAGTCTGTCTACTTTTATTGACCACTGCTCTTTTGACTTTCCCCTCGGCTTTCCTCTCAAATATTTACAAAATATTTTTTTTCGATGAATTGATCATTCGATGAATTGATCATTCGATGAATTGATTTTCGATGAATTGATTTTCGATGAATTGATTTTCGATGAATTGATTTTCGATGAATTGATTTTCGATGAATTGATATTCGATGAATTGATTTTCGATGAACTCGTCGGTTACCGTATAATTCACCCCGTTTGTAGATTCACGCTTGAATTCACATTTCACCCCTTTTCACCCTTTAGGGACGTAATTTTAATAAACTATCAATACCATTTCGAGATATTTTAAAAAGACACTTTTGTGCAAAAAAGAAATTGTATAACACAACAAACACAGGAAATACGACGGGATGTATAATTCACCCCGTTTGTAGATTCACACCTTCAGGGGTTGATTAGGCAAAATCCTGAAATAAGTTTTTCGGCATTTGTATGAGTAATCTTTGTAAGCAAAAACCAAGTCGGTATCTTATTGGTCCTAAGAGATATTAAAAAATCATTGAATTAACATTTCACCCCTTTTCGCCCTTTAGGGATGTAATTTTAAAAAACTGTTAATACCATTTCGAGATATTTTAAAAAGACACCTACGTGCAAAAAATAAATTTTATAGCTCAACAAACATATGAAATACGACGGGATGTATAATTCACCCCGTTTGTAGATTTACGCCTTTAGGGATTGATTAGGACAAAATCCTGAAATGAGTTTTTTGGCATTTGTATGAGTAATTATTGTAAGAAAAAACCAAGTCGATTTCTTATTGGTCCTAAGAAATATTAAGGAATCCTTGATATCACATGTCACCCTTTTTCACCCTTTGGGGCTGAAATTTAAAAAAACTGTCAAAACAATTTCGAAATATTTTAAAAGTACACCTATGTGCCAAAAAGTAATGTTACATCTCAACAATCACAGGAAATACGACGGGATGTATAATTCACCCCAATTGTAGATTCACCCCTTTAGGGGTTGATAAGAACAAAATCCTGAAATTAGTTTTTCGGTATTTGTATGGGTAATTTTTGTAAGCAAAAAGCAAGTCGATATCTTATTGGTCCTAAGAGATATTAAAGAATCCTTGAAATCACATATCACCCCTTTTCAACCTTTAGGGGTGAAATTTTAAAAAACTGTCAAAACCATTTCGAGATATTTTAAAATGACACTTATGTGCCAAAAAGAAACCTTATAACTCAACAAGCACAGGAAATACGACGGGATGTAAAATTCACCCCGATTGTAGATTCACCCCTTTAGGGGTTGATTAGGACAAAATCCTGAAATAAGATTTTCGGCATTTGTATGGGTAATTTTTGTAAGCAAAAACTAAGTCGATATCCCATCGACCCGAAGAGATATTAAAGAATCCGTGAAACCACATTTCACCCCTTTTCGCCCTTTAGGGGTTGAATTTCGAAAAATCCCTTCTTAGTGGGTGCTTACGTCATGGAGGGAATATACTCTCCAAATTTAAAGTTTCTAGGCCCAAGGGTTCGGGCTGGGCGGTGATGAGTCAGTCAGTCAGGACACTTGCTTTTATATATATTAGGAATAATATTAGATTAGGAAATATTCAAAGTAAAGCAAGTATTATAAAGAATAAGAAGTTTAACCGTTTCATAATTCTAGTGAGATTTTAATGTTTATTGTTTATTTATTTAGGCGCATAATGTTATCTCAAATTTATATACATTCTGATATATACAGTTTATACAATTTAACATCATATACAATAATATTTAATAAAATTAAGATACCTACTTTAACATACTGAATTAAACTTATTTTAAGATAAGATCGATTAAAGGCGATTTTTAAAACGCTTTGTGTCATGTTGCAAATTACAAACTTAGAATACGTTATATTATACAGCCCAGACCAGTGGTTCTCCAGGTGGGTGCCGCGGCACCCTGGGATGCCGTTCATTACTTGTAGGAGTGCCGCGGTCGTGGTGTGAAATTTAGCGTCGTATGACTACAACTCGTGGATGCCTATGTTAACATTCGATCCTTTTAAAATCACTACTCGGTATATCGTGATACTGCGATGTAAAATGTCTTTTACGATGTAAAATGATCGTAAAATTTCATGCCATGATTTATTCATGCAATTTCTGTCTTGGTATCTACAAAAATCTTGACATTTGTACTATTAATTGACAATAAAAGTCAAATAAAATAAAATTAATTAAACTAAACCCCCCTTCATATCAACCCCTCTTTTTAATTCTCAATGTTTTCATCCACAATATTCCTGTTCCAGAATCACACAACACCTCAGTTCTTTCTTCAACTTTTTCCTTCAGACCAACCAACCCTCTATTAATTGCTTTGTTTCGATTCCCTGCCGCGCCATTGGCACATCTGCTCTTCTTTTTTTTAACCAAAACTTATTTGCTCGCTCTTCATTTCTACACCCAAACCTCTGAATTATTTCTCCATCTCTTTCTTACATATCTTGGTACCCACTGCGTATTTCCTATCACAAATTTTGAATTGTATCTTGATTCCCTTATTCTGCTGTACTGCACTTATCCTATAATTTCTCTGGTTTTCTCAATTAATATGTTCTCTACCACCAGCTCTTAAATCTTATTCTTTCTATCTCTGTGGTCGAGTGCCCAGCTATTTGTTTTTTTTTTGCTTTCATTTTTCCTTCCCGTTGACTGCTTACTTTTCCCTGGCCGTCTCTTAGTTCTCTTTCTCTCCAGCATTAATTTTTTTTACTAACCCCTATTCTTGCTTTTTTCAAACTTAATTGCTCTTCTCCCTGATGTAACATATTTTATCTCTGTTTCTTCTAGAATTATATAGCTGGGAGCGTTTTTATCAAATCCTAAGACCCATAAATGGATCTTTGATTAACGCGGTATAAGAAATCTGTATCACATGTGGAATGATATGGTATTCTAAAATGTATCCTAGCTAAAATACCAGACACATATATAACACGAAGTTATTGATTTTAAAAAGTAAACAGATATCTGAAATATGGCGCTTTGTTTTTAGTGGTGGCAAATTTAGAATACTAAGTATTTTTTCTCTAATAATTATATTTTATCTAGTTTATACATAGTTTAACAGAGTTTAATTAGGACATATTTGCAAAATTTGTGTTCTACCTCCTCTAATCTGTCAATCTGAATTACCTGGGGAGGATACCAGATTGTCCTGGTAGAGTGGTAGAGGGAATAATACAGTAATTTGAGAGAATACATGTTCACAAAGTCGTTGCTTTGACGTTTAACGAATCCTAAAATTTTTAGAGATTTATTTGTATTAATGTGACTCTTAAATATTTATTTATTTACAAACTGCTTTTTTTCCACGACAGATATTTCTTAGGTTTGTATGACATATAATTTACCTACTATCTTTTTTATAGCATCAGTTTTAAATGTCCTATTATTATCTTTATCTTCCATATTTTTGGATTAGTGCCCTTTTTATTTTAATAAAAAATATGCAAAAGTATTGCATGGTTGTTGATACAACACCATGCTAAATCTGCTAAAAACCTGAGTCATTTTTAAAACGTGTTTTGACTGATCGATAGTACAAATACTCAATATGTAGTAAGCCAGATAAGGTTAAGTAAACAGTAATTGCTGAGACATATATGAATATGTACACATAAATCCCGATAATCTTAAAAGGATTAGACACATTTTAAACACTCCGCTGAAGTTCAGGTAGTAGAGAAACTTTGATCTCGTAGTGGATTCTATGGTTTGGAGTGTAGGTTATTGGGAATCAGAACTCATGTCCAAACTGGAAGCCAGATAAAAGAGTGATGTCCACATGTAATCAGTCAAATATTTTCCATAGAATGTGTGACTTTACACTACTGGGATGAATCAACACATCATATTTAATTAATGTTTATAATGAATATTAGGGCATAATTTCTAAAACAGAAATACAGCATAATAATCTGACCTTGCCGTGACAAATTAAAAATAAATCCTACCAGTACGCTATATTAAACAGTTTGAGCATCACTAGAAGACCAAAGTTTTCCAATAAAAAAGACATTAAATGCAGCTGTAAAAGTCGGGCAACAGTTTCAGGTTAGGAATGTTACCGCGGATTGCTCGCGTGCCGGTGGCCGCACCGCGCGCTTTTTCATCTCACCATGACCGCGTGATTCGTGCCGACACCTGAAACCGCTAATTAACTTAACCCGCGCATTTTTAGCAGGTATTTGCTAAAAATGACCCTATCAATGGGCGGAGTTAAGCACCCATTGGCTGAAATCCGGGAATTCACCGAATGACGTCAATATTTAGTATAAATATCGGCTCCAAACCCAGGACCGATACCAGTCCCATCTGGTCACCTACCAGTTCACTGGTCACCACCACAGCTCGCGTAAAGCTGGGCTCGGATCGCTTAACGCGGCCCGCAACAACGGCTCGCTTAATGCGCCCCGCAACAACGGTTCGCTTGACGCGGCCCGCAACTATTCATTCGCTTAACGCGGAGACATTCACTTGACGCGGAGACGTTCGCTTAACGCGGAGACATATTCGCTTAACGCGGAGACATATTCGCTTAACGCGGAGACGTTCGCTTGACGCGGACACCAACGTACCTACCCCTCCCGTTCGTTCCTACTACATGGCACCAACCGCCACCAGCAACGACGATAGGGATAAACGTCTCTAAGGAAGAAGAACGTCCCTAGAGAAGGAAGACCCGAGAGCCCGGTACACCGCGCCACTAACATCATAGGAAGCGGCGCCCCATAGTTTGGTCGCGCTCGGGGCCGATCACCCTCCCGAAAGTGGCGCCCCATATTTTTTCGCGCCCGTGGAAAAACTGACCGGCGGCTCAAATGAATCAGGGAAGCAACACCAAGCCAGTGCCGCTAACCGCTGCTCCCGCACGGCTCCCAGGGCCGAGATCGCATCTTCGCCAGGGCACAAAACCGTGCGGAAATTCGGATGAATAGCAGCGCCGCCTGGAAACCAGGACTACGAAAGCCTTCAGCTCTTCTGAGCCCCTAGAAATCCATTGGTTTTCTCGATTGAAGCGCTACCCGCCTAAGATCCTAAACTTACAGTCACCCATCGCTCTGGATGAGTAATGGGAGAACGGGCTGTAAAGGATAACAGCACCACGCCATCCGTCACCGTCACCTCACCGAGATGTTCGGCGCAACGGACCGCAACGCCTGCTGGCGCTGCCACCAAAGGACACCTCGTCCACACACGTCCACCACGGACAAAACTATGACGCTCGCCGTCCAACGAAGATAACGCCGCGGTCCATCGCTTTGCTGGACGCTCGCCGCGCACAACGACGCTCGCCGTCCTATCACACAATCCCTAACCCTCAATCCTAGTCTTCAACTTTGTATTGTCGTTTTGTATTGTTAGAAAAAGTTTAGTTTAAATACAGTCTGTACGTTTATTTATGCCTTTGTTAAATAAATATGTAAACTCAATTCTGTTTTTCATTTGGAATACCCCAAAAGGGTCACCCATTCTCAATTTTAGACGCTTCAGCAAGACAAGGCTCTTCAAGCCTAGGCGACATACTGGAAACCCAGCTCGTGAGCTTAGCCTGGGTACAATGTTCCGAATAGTCATCTCGGTAACTTCTCCTGAGTTGCACTACCTCCTGTAACAGGACCCCATTTCAAATGTTCATAGAGTGAACTTGTTGCTTTATTTTCGGTTTATGGCAATAGTCATGGCCAACGCATTCATGTGTTCAACATGTGCACCGTACATGGGCGGCATTTTTTGTCGATTTTAATTAAATTCGACTTGTTGAGGGAGTCTTATGAAAGTTTGCACTCCTGCGGGGTTTGGGTTCAATTTTAGTAAAGGGCGGTTCTGCACATGGGCGACACCCACGCAATGACCCTGGCAGTAAATCAGGAAACCTTACAGCTATAAGTGTAGTATAGTTTCCATACTACCGTGGCTACTCAATTGCTGTAGGTAGGAAACGTTATAAGAATGTCAACTACTAAGCTTCACAAAAAGTTACTGTACAAAGAACTGAAAATATTCTGAAAAGAGATGTGAGCGCTCTTAAACTGCGCTATTAAGACGCTGAAAAGCAAGTTGAACTTGTCAGCTGTTCATTCCAGATTGACAACAGAAAACCTCTTGTCCAAGTACAGGCGCAAACTATACCTTTTACAGTATGATTTCACACTTATGAAATATAATTTCACATTAACGAAAACTGATTTCACACTTATGAAATATGATATCACATTAACGAAACCAGATTTCTCAACAAATGAAATATAATTTCACATTAACGAAAACTGATTTCACACAAATGAAATATAATTTCACATTAACGAAAACTGATTTCACACAAATGAAAACTGAATTCACATGTACGAAAATTAATTTATCTGGTGTGAAATTAATTTCAACAAATGAATCAGATTCAAAGGTTTTTTATTCCTTATAATATTAAATATACTTTTTAATAATATTACATTTCAATAAGGTCTTCTTCACGCAATGATGCAGCATAATATCGTTCAACATGGTTTGCATATCCAAGAAGATGTTGTTGTGAAATCTCTTGAATTGCCACATTAGCAATGTCTTCCAAAATACGCATTCGAAATTCTGAAATGGTTGGTGCTTGTTTGTTAACACGTGTATTATTCAATATGTCATGGATTCTGCCCTGAATATGTCGTTTTACTGTTGGTTTAAAAGAACTCCACATCAATTCAATTGGATTAAGTAAGAGTACGGAGCAAGACGCACTATTTCTATGTCTTCTCCTGGTTTAAGTACACTCTCAAGATTTGAATGGACAGGTGCGTTATCAATAATAAATGTTGGATGTTGAATTCCTTCATCATCACATCTTCCTATTAACTGACGCAGCCACGCTTTGCAGTCTTCCGCTCTGTAAGAACCAAGTCGGTGCTCAACCGCCAAAACGCGTGCTGAACTTACTGCACCAATGCAATGAAGGTTGCTTCCTTTACTTGTCGGTATGACTATTCTTGCTCTATGACCAATTTTTGGCCTTCCTTCCTTTCTGCGGCAGTATAGGTTGAAATTAGTTTCTTCAATCCAAATTAATGTTCGACCATTTTGCAAAATTTGGTTAACATAATTTCTTCGCTTTTCTTTATTTTCGTTGGAATTCATATTTCCAATATGTGGCCTAAGATCTTTGACCGAAAATAATTTAGCATCCAGCCAGTTTTTGATAGTGTTACGGCAAACACGAACTTGGATTTCGTTATTAACACGATCACATATATATTTTAATGTTAACATGCAATCTTCCTCAATCCATCTTACCAATGCATCTTCAAATATTGGCGTTTTATTTTGTAGAGGCATTACTACCTTTGTTTTTAGGAAGAACTTCCCCTTTTTTTATCCATTCATAGGCTGTACGTATATTCACACCTAATGCATTTGCTGTTTCTTTCCAATCTTTGTCTTCTTCACAAGCTTTAATAATCCTGGCTCTGTCATTTGACGAAATTTTATTATATTTACCACGAGGCATTTTATTAACTGTTATTCAAGTTAGGCCTAGAAGTAATTATTATTAGTGTTTTATTTTTATTGACGGAAACATACTATGCAAAATCAGTTTTCATTTGTGTGAAATAAGTTTTCTTTAATGTGAAATTATATTTCATTTGTGTGAAGTCAGTTTTCTTTAATGTGAAATTATATTTCATTTGTGTGAAATCAGTTTTCGTTAATGTGAAATTATATTTCATAAGTGTGAAACCATACTGTAAAAGGTATAGTCACAGCCGAAATTCACCACTACAAGCGGACACGTACAGAAAAAGCCGCACAACTACGTAATAAATCAAAATCCAAATACTGGAAGTTGTTACTTGACGCGGCCTACAACTATTCGTGATATATGTGACAAAAGGCTTGTATCAAAAATTGTAAATATTCTGTTCCATCAAAGTTCCCGTGTTGATTGACCTAACTGACCTGGCATTCACCAATATTCCAATGTTATCTATACGTCTCCTATTGGCTTTAAAACAAGACATTGAACAGACTAACCTAAATGTTTTTCTTTCATTTCCATGAATCAGTCTGAAACAACCACAACAATCGCAGGATGCATTGTATTGTAGAAATTGTATTGTATTGTAGACTACAGAGAGACTGATGGCTAAAGATCGGCTTTGTATGTACTAAAATGTCTAGAAAAAGCGGGCAAATACATATACTCTCTCCCTATAGCATATATTATCTAATTATACATGATTAATGCGTATTAATTTTTCCATTTTATTTTATATACTGGGTGCCCGTTTTTCGAGCCTAACCATTGGGATCTCGTGAACCGTAAGAGATACGGCGTCGGTTAAATTGAGGCAAAGTTTCCGCTTTACTTGGCCACTGTAATGATGTATTTGGTTTTCCGGAAAACTGCACAGGTCACTAGATCGATTTTGGTCACTAGACTAAATTTGATTTTGGTCGATTTACTTTTTGGCTTATAACTTTTTTGTTTCAATTCATACATGTTTATAATTTGCACATTCTACAGGCACTTTTTTATGAAGAATTCACAGCAGTCCTCAAAATTTTTATAAGAGGCTTAAAGTTGTATTTAAATGCATTAGATGGAGATTTTTTCTCTCTTTCCAATGATATAAAACACATCTAAATTAAATCGAAAATTAACTAAGTAATTAGAAAATGATTGGTTTTAAAATAAAATGCATGTATAGCATTACAATAAATGCTCGAATATTTCACCTTCAACCTCCACACATAGCTGCATTCTTTCCCTTAAATTAGATATTGCTCGTCTGACATCTTTTCTCCTTATTTTATGTGTTAGAGTGTTGACTTTGTTTCCGTGTAGGTCATTATTGTTAGAAGGAATTGTGTTGTAAATATTATTTTTCATTAATAAAGAAATAATATACCTAACGGAGATAAGTCCGGAAAAAAATTTAAAATTTAATTTCCAAAGCATAAGTTGTCCAGCGTAAGCTGATCCAAATTCGAGAGTCGTAAAATTAATAGTTTCAGTTCAGAGTTTATATTACGAACGCCACTGAGTTCAAATATATTTCTCCCGGTTCAAAACGACGGCCTGTAGAGGGTAGGAGTGCCCGCCCATCTAACAGCAAAAAGATCTCCTTATGTTCGACAATTTATACACTTGATCGAAATGAATAAACAAATAATATTCTAATTTCTCAGTTGATTTTCAATTTAAATTATGTGTGTATTATATCATTAAGAAGAGAGAAAAAATCTCGATTTAATGCATTTAAAGACAACTTTAAACCCCATATGAAAATTGAAAGTTAGTAAGAATTTCTCGAAAATGACAAAAAAAAAACGATATGTGCACTTTTCCGGAAAACCAAATACATCATTAAAGTAGCCAACTAATTCGGTAACTTTGTCCCAATTTAACCGACTGCGTATCTCTTACGGTTCACGAGATCCTAATGGTTAGGCTCGGAAAACGGGCACGCTGTATATTCTTTATTTCCCCTAGGCCTTGTGGCGTTTAGGGTATTAACTATTACAAAGAAATAAAAATCAAAATAAAATATGGATATTTAAGAATAATTTTTATTTCATTTCTTTGTACTTCTTCCAGTGTCCCTCTCTTTCCGTTCTCATTCCGGGAAGCTGAAAGCTCCGATCTTCTTTCTTCTTGCCTCCATTTCTCTTGCCCATTTTTCTCCCTTGCCTTTTTCACTCATCAGCTCCTTTATCTCTTCCTCACAGGCTACCATCTCTCTGCATTTCTTCGCTAAATGCTCCAAGGTTTCCATATTCATTATAAAACATGAATACGGTATTGATTAGAAAAGCTAAATTTCTGTTTTTGTTTCAGCAATCTGATGCGGAGCAGGCTAAATTCAACAAGGAACTTCGTACAAACATAGCAAAACAATTATCCTGAAATTCAAATCAAGAAATCGAAGATGATTATCCGCCATTTCTGTGAGCGCTGTGATTCATATAAGCACAACTATGTACAGAAATATTATTAGTTAGAGCTAAATAATTTATTCTGTAATATAACAATGTAAATCAATAAAATATATTAGGATATGTTTAGTTTATTTTTATTGAAGATTACTGTAAAACTTTGAAAATAAAAGTTAAAAACTAACATACTTGTATATTAGTTCCAATTACGGCTATTGCTATCCATTATTACATAGATCAGTGATTCTCAATTATTAAAAATCTTAATAAGGTAGTAAATTAAAAATTTACTAATTCATTAAATTTAGTTAATTCCTAACAAGAAAAAGTCCTGATTTAAAAAACGGGACTTGTTTTTCTTGTTTCATTATCACGTACAGATCCTATATAATGGTCCAATATTAATGCCGTTATTTTGGACGTTTGCCATTGCTGATAGTACTAGGCTAGAATAGTACAATATAATGAGTATTAGTATCAAAAAGATATAATACTTCATGAGTATATAAAAAATAAATTCGGACGTTTCGGAAACTGCTCAACAATCTGTTTCCGTCTTCAGCGATCACGAGAAGTGATGAGTGATGATCACTTCTCGTCATCCCTTGAAATTTGATCAAATAAATTCATCAAATCAGAAAAAAGTCAGTACCCCCTCCAAGTGAGACCAGGACTACAAGCGACACTAACACCTATCACCGGATAACACATGTTGTTTATACAAACATAACCCAACAAAAGATTTATAAATCAACTCAACTCAAAACGTTAGAAATATTGACAATATACAAATGAATAAAAATAACAACAAAAGAAAAATCTTATTATTCCCGGACAGTCAGAGGCGGCATTGTGCAAATATTTTGAGCAAAATTATTCCCAAAGCTAATGAAATGATAATCATAACTTAGAGTTTAAATGTTATTTATTCATCTCTAACATCTACACTAATTACTTATGTCTAATTACTAGCCAGTTACATATGTCTTATTCTATATACTGTATAATTGCTGACAATATATATTGGATATAGCAATATAGCATATTACCAAATGCAACATACTACGGTGTCAATCACCTGTATTGTCAGATATTATTACAGTACACCTCCCTTGGGGGAAAAATTAAAATATTAATTCTATAATATATTTTTATTTCTATAGTAATACTTAAATTCTATATAACTTAGTTCTATTTTTATGGACAAGTATTTCCTTATTATTCTTATTTACTAAAACACTTGGCGCCAAATCTTTAATAACTACATAAGGTCCATCATACAAATTACTTAACTTATTACCTACTTCGCTTTTAATTAAAATTAAATCATTCTCATTATATTTAACAGGGTTGGAGTTTTATCGTACATCTTTTTTCTATTTACTTTACTTGCTATTAGATTATTACGGGCATCCTTTTGTGCTCGTTGTAATCTAATTTTCATTTCCAACGGGTAATTATTGAAATTGTATAATGGGACAACATGACTCATTAAATTATTCGGAATGGTACAAATTCTACCAAATACTAATTTGAAAGGGGTATATTTTGTTCCGGTATGTACTGCTGTATTAAATGAAAAACACCATTTAGCAGTTTATGGGAATTTTCAAGAGAACCTATGCTCTCGTGATGATAAGCAGTTGAATGTAATTGATTGATATTGAATATTTTACAGACATCTTTCCTTATTTGTGAAATAAATTTGGTTCCCCGATCTGTAGCCATTTATTTTGGTATTCCGTACCGTAAAATGAAATTTTCGGCAAAAGCTTTGGCAACAGTTGTTGAATCTTTTGATGGTACTGGATAAGCTTCTACAAATTTTATGAGTTCACACTGTAATGTTAATATATAACAAAACCCGTTCGCATCTTTTTCAATAGGACCTACGATATCTAAGTATATTTTTTGGAAAGCATGAGTAGCTGTTGTTGTTATGCACATTGGTTCTTTTACATAACGCGAATGTTTCTGTTTTTGACAACTACTACACTTGTTTACAAAATTAGTAACGTTTTTAGTAAGACCTGACCAAAAATAATACTTTTTAATATTATTAATCATTCGATTCATACCCGCATGGCCACTTGTAGGGAGTAAGTGAAAGTCATTTAAAATAAGTTTTTTAGTTTCATTGTCAAATATTCGTTGAACATTTTTAATTATACATATACGTGGACCTATAAACAAACGCATTCGAAATGCAATAATGAATTACAAATTCATTAATGAACGCATAATGGTACTGAGGATCAGATGTCGTGTGAGAAATTTATCTGTCATACAGTGCTATGCTCCCACTGAAGATGCTGAACCTGAAGCAAAGCAGGTTTTCTACGATCTCCTCAGTAGAACATTAGAGGAAACTCCGAAAGGTGACCTACTATTATTGATGGGGGATTTTAATGCAAAAGTAGGCAGCAACAATGAAGCCATGGAACATGTAATGGGGAAACATGGAGTGGGTGAGATGAATGAAAATGGTGAGCTACTGGTAGAATTTTGTGGCCTCACTGGAATGAAGATAGGGGGCACCTTGTTTCCTCATAAAATGTGCCATAAGATAACTTGGGTATCTCCAGATTCACGCACCCAAAATCAAATCGACCACATCTGTATAAATGCTAAATGGAGCAATATGCTAACAGATGTGCGCAACAAAAGGGGGGCAGACATTAGCTCTGATCACCACCTACTGGTGGGAAATTTGCAGCTGAATGTAAAGATTATTCGCAAGAATAACCAAAACCCCAAGAAGAAATATAATATTTCTAAGCTGAAGGATGAAGAAATAAAATCCAACTTCTGTACAACACTTCGGCAAAATCTTACTGATAGAAGTGACCAACAAGAGAACATACAACAATGTTGGGACCAGCTTAGAAATGTTATAAACAAGACTTGTGAAGAAACATTGGGTATCACCAGAAATGTAAGAAAAGATTTTATATCGTCGTATACTTGGACTCTTATAAGCAAAAGAGAATCAGCAAAGAACGATATAAATTCAGCTAAAAGTGTCGACGAAAGGAAAGATGCACAAGCCAGATATAGTGCTCTCGATAAAAGAGTAAAAAGAGAAATAAGGGATGACAAACGTCTGTGTATGAATACATTAGCTCAACAAGCAGAAAACGCGGCAGCCTCTCGTAACATGAAGGACCTTTATGACATTACGCGGAGGATTGCCAATACCGTTCAATACAAGAATATGCCTGTAAAAGACAAGAACGGTGTGCTATTGACTAATGTAGAACACCAACTGCAAAGATGGAGAGAACATTTCTCAGAGATTCTAAACTTACAGCGTTGTAATTTAGAACCAACGATACAAACGGAAATATGTCCTCTTCCAATTCGAACCTCCCCGCCATCTAAGAGAGAAATTATTGTCGCCATCAAGAGTTTGAAGAACAACAAGGCCGCGGGCTGTGATAATATCACAGCTGAGGTACTTAAAACAGACGTCAACTTGTTTGCTGGGTGTCTTCATCCACTCTTCACCAAGGTGTGGGAACAAGAGTCATTTCCTTCGGACTGGCAGGAAGGCATTGTGATTAAAATTGCTAAGAAAGGGGACCTGACGGACTGCAATAATTGGCGTGGCATTAACATCTTATGCTCAGTAATGAAGATTTTTTGCAAGATAATCCTTGAAAGAATGGTCACAGCTATCGACAGGAAATTGCGACCTGAACAGGCCGGATTCAGAACAGGCAGGTCTTGTATAGATCAAATTAATACGCTAAGGATTATCATCGAACAAGCAGTCGAGTTCCGTTCCCCCTTGTATCTTCTTTTCGTCGACTATGAAAAAGCATTCGACTCTGTCGATAGAGAATGCATTTGGGCTGAAATGCAGAATATTGGAGTGCCTGACAAAATAATATCTCTGGTTAGAAATAGCTACAACGGCTTCACGTGTAGAGTTCTACACAATGGTAGCCTGTCAGAACCCTTTCCAACCATTACAGGTGTTAGACAAGGTTGTGTGATGTCACCGCTTCTTTTTTTGATAGTTTTAGACGCCGTGGCTAGACGATCAACAGCTAACAAACCCAGAGGAATCATTTGGAATCCGCTAACACCAACAGTCAGACTGGAGTCACTGGATTTTGCAGACGATAAATGTGAGTTGTCGCATAAGCATGGAGACATGCAGCAAAAACTAAATGACCTCACGATTGAATCTGCAAAAGTTGGATTGAAAATCAATAGCTCCAAGACAAAAGAAATGCGGATAAATGCAGAAACCGATAGACCTTTACTGCTCGGTAACCATCAAATCGAGCGTGTGGATGATTTCCAGTACTTGGGGAGTGTTGTGTCTGTGGACGGTGGCGCGGATTTAGATGTGGAAAGCAGAATACGCAAAGCGAGAGGCGCATTTATCCAACTTAGCCGTGTATGGAATTCTGCGATCTACAGTACTTCCACGAAAACTACCATATTCAGGGCATGCGTGACGTCAGTTCTTCTGTACGGCTGCGAGACTTGGTTCGTAACAGAAGCTATCAAGAGAAGAGTGCGAGTATTTGTAAATCGATGTCTTCGACGAATTCTTCGCATTTATTGGCCACGTAGAATATCAAACGTAGAATTGGGAGAAAGAACTGGTCAAATGGACATTAATTTGCAAATAAAAAGAAGAAAGTATGGTTGGTTAGGGCACACTCTTCGAAGGGCTCCTAGCGAAGTGTGTCGCTATGCACTAGCATACAACCCTCAGGGCAGTAGGCGTAGAGGGCGACCCAAGAACACCTGGCGTCGCTCAACCCTGCTAGAAATAAATGCATGGAGCTCTCAAAACCAAGACAAAAGAATTTATAACAACATCACCGACTTGAAGCCTATGGCAGATAGACGAGTTAGATGGAGAAATTTTATTGACAGCCTATGCTCTTTTTAGAGGCAGTCCAAAATCACCCGATGATGGACAAGGCTTGATGATGATGATACGTGGACCTTCCCAATCGCGATTTTTATTTATAGCATGTAATAATTCATCTATATTGTGCACATTATTTTTATTTTTTAAAAAAATTAATTCCGGAATTTTAGTATCTTTGAATATTAGAACTAAATCTGTTAACAATACGTCTCGCGTTAGTGCTGATCGAGTGTTTTGATTATAAAATAAAGTACCAAGGGATGGAACATAATAGAAACTCTTCGTTTTAGTAGATACATGATCTACTTTATCTAGTTTTTTAAATATTTCTTTCGTCATAATTGATAATTGTATACTATTTGTAGGATTTTTGAGAAGTTCTACAATCTTGGGTGATCAGGCCGCTTGTCTGCAGAATTCTCGTTAGTATCTCATTTGTTATCATTTTCATTGTAAATATTTTTCTTCGATTGCGCTCTAGTTAAAACTGCAATTAAATTTTCATGATTTTTGATATTGATATTTCATGATTATGATTTTCATATTTTTAAGTTCATTTGATGTTATGACGATGCGTGACAAAGCATCGGCTAGCAAGTTTTCTTTACCTTTCACATATTCTGTCAAAATCATATTCTTCTAAACATAATCTAAATTTTGTTAAACGACTCGTGGGCGTTAGTCATGTTAAAAAGATATACAAGAGATGACAAGGCCGGTGCTCCGTAAAAATTTTGAAATGTCTACCATATAGATAAGGACGAAAATATTTTACAGCCCAAACAATAGCTAGTAACTCTTTTTCAATAGTAGGGTAGTTTAATTCAGCTTTATTTAAACTTCTGCTGGCGTAGGTAATTGGTTTCTTATTTTTGTTACATAATACTGCACCTATGGCCTTTCCAGATGCATTTGTTTGCAATACAAATTCATTGGTTTTTGAAAAAACTGGATATTCTAAAATCGGCAGTTTAGAAAGGGCTTGTTTGAAAAATTCAAAGACATTTTGGCAGTCATCTGACCATTCAAATTTAGTATTTTTGCGGCATAAGTTATTTCAAGATACAGTTTTTTCAGCAAAATTTGGAATAAATTTTCTGTAATAGTTCGCAAAAGCAACAAAATGTTTTAGTTCATCTGCATTTGTAGGTCTTGGATATGCTATTAAAACTTTAACTTTATTTGGATCTGGTAATATACCTTGTTCTGTAATGACGTGGCCTAAATACAAAATTTCTTTTTTGAGAAATTCACACTTAGAAGGATTTAATTTTAAATTTACATTGCGTAGTCTTCGAAAAATTGAAATTAGATTTTTATTATGATCTTGGAGGTTCCTTCCAAAAACAATTAAGTCGTCTAACTAAACTAAACTAAACTAAACTACAGCTACTGTCATTAGACATGAAAATGCACTAGGGCTGGTTTTCAACCCCATTGGTAAACTTTTTAATTGATATTGTCCTCGATTTGTCGTAAACGCAGTGTATTTTCTACTATCAGGATCTAATTCTAATTGATAATATCCTTGGCTCAAGTCTAAATGCGAAAAATAAATTGAATCTGCTAAAGAATCAAGAATTTCAGCTATGTTTGGTAGGGGAAATTTATCATCTTGAAAAACTTTATTTAAAAGTCTATAATCAAATACTATACGCCATCCCTTGTCTCTGTTATTGCCTATCTATCACTTTAACTTTCTTCAATTATGTCGTTTTCGCACATTTTTTTGAATTTGGGTTACAATTTCGGTTTTTTGACTATGTGGAAGTCTGTAAGGCTTTACATAAACTGGACTAACGTTATTTTTTAATTGGATAGTGTGTTTGTAAATATTTGTAGTTGTTAATTTATTTTCTGGTAACTGAAATATATCAGAAAATTTTGCGCATATTTTTTCTATAGCGATTTGTTCTTCTTTATTCAAATAATTAAGCTGTAATAAGTCAAATAATTTTTAACACGATTTTCGGAAACATTATTATTATCTAATATACAAATATTAAATTGATTTAATTTTTCTATATCTGGAATGCAATGTTTTAACTGAACTTCTTGTTCGCGCGTATTAAGAATTTAGACAGGAATTTTTTCATTTTGAGGTTTAACAATTATATTGGCCATGAAAACACCTTCGCATAATTCTTTACCTTCAATCACACAATCTTCTGTTAAGTTTGTTTGCACATAATGAATAATTTCACATCTAGGGGGCAATATTATGGTATCTGTAGTATCTGAATTTAAAGGTAATGTTACTTCATTAGGCCCATTCATCAGTGATATATTATTTTGTTCAAAATTAATAATACCTTGATATTCTTTAAGAAAATCTCTACCAATTATTCCGTCTGTTGTACAATTTAAATTTTTAAATACATGAAATTTATGTTCAAATATCAAATTTCCTACTATTAATTTTAAATTTACATAACCTTCAGATTTTAATTTTCCTCCAATTGCATTAATGTCTATACTGTTTTTAAAAATAGGTATATCACAATCCACACATTTATATTTTATTGCACATAATGATGCGCCGGTATCGGAAAATGTTGTTTTTTATGATTTACATTACATATAATCCAACTTAAATTTGCATCAAAGTTGCACTAAATAGAATTTGTCTCGAAAAAAATAATTTAGGGCTGATTGTGATGAATCGGATTTTGAACTTGGACCCGCTTGACCTACCTCACTATTAACATAATTAATACTACCACGATTAAATCTGCCACGACTGGATCGTGTTTCATTTCGCGAGTTCTGCTGACGTGGGTTTGTTTGGAATTTCATTGGTGCCGAGTTCCTTGATAATTTTGATTCTTATTGTAATTACTCGTACTTGCAATATTTCTATTGTAACGAATATTATTATCAAGATGGTTAAGATATCTGCTATTGTGGTAACTACCTCGACTTTTATTCCGATTAGTTATATTAAATTTTTGGGGGTCTTCGTTCCGTGATACTTCTTCATCTTCTGCTGCTCTTATCGCGTCTTTTAATGATCTGTAGTTTCTGGATGAAATTATTGTACTTAATTTTGGATTTCTTAAACCGTCTGCGAATCTTTTAATTGCATTTTTCTCATTTAAAGGTTTTAAAATTTGAAAATTGTCTGTATTACCGTTGGCTTGCGAAATTGTTAAATCGACAAACAATTCCTCCAATTCTTTGCCAAAATCTTAAATTGATTTACTTCCTTGCCTAGTGTTTTGTTATTTTTGTAAAGCAGTATCTGATTTTTTAGTTAAGAGATGTCTTCTCATATCTTGTACTAAGAGTTCAACAGAGGCGTGATTACTATTAAGTCGTAATTTAGCTCCTGGTGATAATCGAGATTTAAGCACAAAATTTATCAAAAGTGGCTTACTTTCATCATCATCAAAATTCTATTGCATCTATAAGTTGTTGAGTCTCTTTCTCAATATCTTTCATAATGGACAAAAAGCTCAAAGCAACCTTTAAGTCAAATTTAGTACCCATTTCGAATTCAGAATTTTCAACTGGTATAAAATCTAATATTAATTTGTAGGTTTTATTAATTTCTGATGTTAATGATTTAATTTTATTAATATCCTGTTCCTGAATTTCTTTATGTTTTATCTGACTTATATAAAACACAAATAACAGCATAGTCTTTTGCTTCTAAAATTTTCTTATTTTTTATAAGATTACTTTTACTTGGATTGGGTTTTATTAAATAGTTTCTAATGTCTTTTAATTTTTCATTAATTTTTTCTAATTTGGATCTCATCTATTAAAATTACACACAATTCTAACAAAAATTTCCTAATTACGAAATCTATTATTTCTTTTAAATCATAATGTAATTTAAAAAATGCTTAATATTAAAAATAAAAGTTATTGCCTGTTTGCTTACGTCTCCTATTTTGACACATAGTTGATTTTTGTCCACTTGCACTTCACAAAAAGGTCATTCACTTACACTTCACTAATCAGGGCGATGCGTTGGCTTCTCTGGATGACGTGGTAGGTGACGCTGGAATCTCACACTCGTTCTCTGGAATTTTGGAGTTTGTTCCTGTTGATTTCTAGACGCACCATGCCTCGAAGATAATGTCCACACTTTTTGAATAATATGGACCCAGCGATAAGCATTACTACTACTAATAGTATTATGAGCAGAATCTCTTTCAGTTCAAAACCGCTCATCTTTGAGCATTTCCACTCGCTGCTTCTGCTATTACTACCTCTTCTTTTGTTGTACTCCCCATTTTTCACTTTTTTTTTTCACTTACTAATTGTGGTTCTTATTATCATTTATACATATATTTTTAACACTATTATTTTATTTCCACTGGCAGGATCGCCATGTAATGTCCGGTGAGGTTCGAGAAATGATAATCATAAATTAGATTTTAAATATTATTTATTCATCTGTACCATCTACACTAATTACTTATGTCTAATTACTGGCTACATGTTACATATGTCTTATTCTATATACTGTATAATTGCTGAAAATATATATTGGATATAGCAATATAGCATATTACCAATTGCAACATACTACGGTGCCAATCACCTGTATTGTCAGATATTATTACAGTACGCTAAATATACCATAAATGTATTTTTTTACCCTAACGCCTCTTTTTATTATATGACAAGTAGTATTAAAACTCTTACCAATGATTTTACACATGATGGCTACGTTATTTTAATAGCCGGCGCAAATGATATATTAAACAAATCACTAGTAAATCAACAAACTATAAGTTACACATTGAATAAATCAACACATAATAATAATAATAATAATAATAATAATAATAATAATAATAATAGTCGACTCTAGTATGACGCGGCTCAAAAGGTTGCTGAATTTTGAGATTAGTGGACGCTTGTCAAGACCTGACAAACCCCAAAATAATAATAATAATAATAATAAATGACGCGGCTCAAAAGGTTGCTGAAGTTTGAGATTAGTGGACGCTTGTCATGACCTGACAAACCCCAATAATGTTTATTGACTAAGATACTATACAGAGTAGGTATTGTTTTTAGTCAGTCAAAATACATAAAATACAAAATACAAATTTCACAATTATACATTATTAGTTAAAATTTACATGTTCTAATTCCTCAAAGCTGTACAATGGATTTTGACACAAGATTACTTTGAGTTTTGTCTGGAATTTTTGAAAAGGTAGCTTTCTAATCTCCACAGGTAAAAGATTAAAAAAATTAATTGAATAATAACTGCAGCAGTTTCTGGATATATTTAGGCGTAGAAAATTGGAGCGGATATTGTTTCTCGAACGAGTATAATGGCTGTGTGTTTCGCTGTTGGTCGGAATATTTTGCAAATTTTTAAAGATATGCAACAGGCAGTGATAGATATATAAGGATGGCAGGGACATTATATGGAATTTCACAAAAAGATCCCGGCAGTCAGCTTGGAAAGGAGCAGAGGCCATTATTCTCACAACTTTACGTTGTAGGGCGAAGATTCTCTTGGCAGCTGGTGAATGTCCCCAGATTAGTAAGCCATAGCTTAGTTGGGAATGAAAAAGGGAGAAATAGGCTTTTAGAACCACGTCAGTATTAACGTCTCGTTTTAGTTTCTAATTAAATAAGTAGAAGATCTTAGTTTACGACTAAGAAATTCCGTATGTTGGTCCCAGCGAAGATGGGGATCAACATGAATGCCAAGGAATGTTACATGTGCGGGATTGTCGTAGTCATGTGGTCTAGTTGTTACAAGAAGGTTCTGGGATTTGCTTGCGTTCAAGCATAATTTATTGCTAGTAAACAGTAAGTTGGCATTGTTGATGAGGGGTTCATTTTCAAATAGAAGTAAGTTTAAGTCTGAATTTGCAGTTAACAGAGTTGTATCATCAGCGTAAAGGATTGTTTTGGACTCCATGAAAAGGGAGAAGTCATTGATATAAATTAAAAATAGTAGTGGGCCGAGAACTGAACCTTGGGGGACACCGAGAAGAAGAGGAAGAGGTTCAGATTTGTGGCCGTCAATTTGGGTGAATTGTTGTCGGTTGGATAAAAAAGACTTAAGCATAGAACAGCTATTGTCGTCAAAGCCATAAAAGGGGAGTTTATTAAGTAAAATGCTGTGTGAAATACAATCAAAAGCTTTGCTTAAGTCCAGAAAAGTGCTGAGACAGTACTCGCCAGATTCAAGTGATTCCGTGGCATAAGCAATATAATCTAGGAGTGCGTGAGTCGTGTTTAGGTTGTTTCTGAAACCAAATTGACTATTGGAGAATAAGTTATATTTAGTGAAATGCTGCAATATCTGCTTGTGAAGAATTTTTTCTAATATCTTGGAAAAGATCGGAAGAATTGATATGGGTCTGTAGTTGTTAAGGTTATTTAAATCTCCTTTCTTGAATATTGGCAAAACTTTGGCCCGTTTTAATACGTCAGGAAAGCAATTATTCTGTATACAGTCGTTAAACACCTTGGTTAAAATCGGAATTAAGGGATCTTTGACAGATTTTATGACCTTTGAAGGTAGGTCGTAGACGTCACGAGTATTGCTGTTTTTTAGCGAAGAGATAATGTCCCGGACTGTAATTTCACTAACTTGTTCAAATGAAAAGTTTGGGAAGGAAGAATTAAGGCGAGACCGTAAGATGAATTCAGGCGATACATCAGAGGGAGGTAGTTTATCACTTAATGTTTTGGCAATTGTGGAGAAATATTCATTGAATTGTTCTGCTGAAAATGGAGGGTCGGAGTTTTTTGAATTCTTTCCGCGCTTGTTAATGATTTTCCACGCGGCTTTGTTTAAATTACTAGACTCCGCAATGAATTTAGAATGTGCTGCTAACTTAGTTTCAGAAATTTCTTTTCGGTAAAGAACTTTATATTTGTAGAGTGCGAGCTTGTTTATCCTATTTGGGTTTTCCTGGAAAGATTGTTCTAGAATACGAAGAGTATTTCTCATATTCCGAAGATGGACATTAAACCAATTCACTTTGGCAATGGTTGGCTTTATTTGAAATTTTGGATTTCTTAAAAGGAAATGTTTTGTCGAAGATGGAGAGAAATAATTCAAAGAATTTGTCGAACTTATCTGTTAAGTCAGAGGTAGAGATTAATAAATCCCATGAAAGCGAGTCCAATTTGACGAAAAAATTTTGTATGCTTGAGTCGGAGATCATTCTGTGATAAATGGAGGTAGGCGTAGTGGATTTAGAAGGAACGCTAATGCAGTCAAGGGGGAAAGTTGCTAGGATACAATCGTGGTCTGAAATACCAGGAATTTTGTGCATGTTATTTTCATTGAGATTCATGTTGTGAAAGATGTTATCTATTCTGTTATTCAGACGAGTGTTAAAATTTACTGAGGAAATTAGATTAAAGCTACCAAACAAATCTAAGATAGTATTAACATCAGTAGTATTAGTATTAAAATTAACATTGAAATCACCACATATAATGATATTCCTTGAACTATCCAAGGCATTCAATATTTTGTGAAGATTGCGGATAAAGATGGGCAAGTTAGAAGATGGAGATCTGTATATACATAATATTATTAAATTATACAACCTTAAAAAGCAGCACTAACTTAAAACCGCAGCACTAACCTCACAGTGAGAATCAATGCCGAAATTGTTAATCTGTATAAGGGGAATAGCGTTACTGTTGGTCCTATTTAATATCATTGTACCTCCGCCGCCCATTGACTTGCGACAGTTAGAGGCTGCACATTTATAATCGAGAAGACGAAAAGAGTCCAGTTCTTCTACCTTAAGCCAATGCTCCGTGATACACACAAAGTTGATATTTTTATCTGTTAAATATGCTTCTAAGATTTCAGTTTTGTTCCTGATGGATCTTAAATTTAGATATAGAAGGTTGGCTGAAGGGGGTTGGTTACTGACGAAAAAACTGTTGTGGTTGTCTTCCTTTAGATCTGTTTTTAAGAGATGGCAGTAAATGACGATATTTAATGTGTTCTAACAGTTTTGTTTTGCCAACGATGTTGAGGTGAAGCCCGTGTCGGGTGAAATCAGTACTGTTAAGAATCGAGCAGGGGTTTATGACTATAGATGCGTTATCGAAAACAGAAAACAAGAGCAGATTGTTTTGTAAGGCAGATGAATTAAAGTTGTAGTGATTATCCAATGGGCCAAGGAGTAGCACATTTGTATGTGCTACTCACTGGCCCATTTTTTTGGAACAAAAACATGTTATAACTATAATGTGTTCCTACAAAATTCATTGATCGATCGTACTTGCTCAGGTTTTAAAAACGTACTGTTTACAGCAAATAATATAGGTAATAAATATCAAAATGAAAAAAGGTAAACAAAAGTAAGACATTTTGAAAGAGAAGAGTAAATTAAAAAGTACAAAAATATATATATCGATACGGAATTAAGAGCAAAAGAAGCAGAAACGCAGAAAAAATTAAGGCAAATAGCAACAGTTATATACCAAAAAAGCAGAACAAATGGTGAATGGAAAAAGTAGACCCAAGAAGGAGTACTCGTACCAATGCTCATAACGAACAATAAAAATGAAAAAGATCCAGGGAATTCAAAAAACGGGGAAATCTAAGAAAACGACAGATAGTAAGGAATAAAGGAATTATCGAGCAAAATCTAACGGACATGAATAAGGAAAGCTACAACAAAAAACAAAAAGAAATAGGAAATCACTACAATAAAATAAAAGGTATATTAAAAGTAGGTACATGGAATGTACGGGGGACGTACGAAGAAGGACTGTTAAGAGAACTAACCCGAGAAATAAAAAAATATGAGTTGGAAATAATGTCCTTACAAGAAACAAAACAATTAAGAAAGGAAATCGTAGAATTAGAAGATTATATTTTGTTCAATAGCGGAGGACAAAACAAAATCGGAAAAAATGTGCTACGTTAGATTAAATGGGAATAATAAAAAATAACTTTTATCAATGTACATACCACAATAGAGGACGCAGATATAGAATTAAAGGAAGGTTTCTACAACTTGTTGGAGAACCAACAATAGGTAAATATAGTTTACACGAAATATCGAATGAGAATGGACAACTAATAATCGACTTTGAGAAAGATAAAAATATGATAGTAAAGAGTACTTACTAACAAAAGTAAGAGATACATAAAGTAACATGGGCATTTCCCGACGGATCTTAGGTAAACCAAATAAACCATGTAATAATCGCCAAAAATCAAGAAAAATGCATAACAAATGTAAGAAGTTATAGAGAACAAAATTTTGATTCATTTGTAGTAGAAATCAAAATGGAGAAGAAAATGGAAAATTACAACAGAAGAAGAAAAAAAAAGAATACATAAAGAACTTAACAGATCATTTATGAAAAATACAAGATACAGAAGATATTGAAAAACTATGGCTGAACATTAGAAAAGGCGTATGAACAAGGGGCTAGGAAAAGTATACGTCACAATACAGACAAAAAAACTGACTGGTGGAATGAAGAATGCGAGATGGAAATAAACAAGAAAAATGACCTCAGACTAAAAATGCTAGAAACAAAAACAGGAAAAGCAAAAGAAGACTATAATAAACAAAATGTAAAATGTAAGAAAATTATCAGAAAAAAAAAGAATATTCCACGAAAATATTATAGAATGTATTGAAGAGAAGTATCAAAATAAGGAAATTAGAAATATGTATGAAGGACTGAAAAAGAGAGAGTAGGGTTCCAGACAAAGAACATATTTATTAAGAACAAACAAGGACAGTTAGTAAGGAAGGAAGAAGAAATAATAGCGCTATGGAGCGACCACTGTAAAGAATTGCTAAACCAAACAACAGAAGAAGCTGAAGAAGAAATAGAAGAAGGGAACGAAACCCTACTCGAAATTGAGACAATAATCAAAAAACTAAAAAATAATGAAAGTCCAGGAAGCGACCAGTTAACAGCTGAATTATTTAAACATGAAGTAAAAGTAAAAGCGAAATGGATTCATAGATTAATAGAATAGATATGAGTACAGGAGAAGATGCCGCAAAAATGGAACGAAGCAATCCTAATACCGATTTTCAAAAACGGCGACAAGACCAACTGCCAAAATTATAGAAGATTGCGCTTCTAAATATAGCACATAAAGTATTAGCAACGTCCCTAAAGAACAAGTTAACAACATTAATTGAAAAAGAACTAGGAGAATATAAATGCGGATTTAGGAGAGGAAGATCAGTAACGCAACAAATCAGTACAAAAAAGAAACACGTATACTTTTCGTTGATTTTAAGCAAGCATACGGCAGAGTGAATAGAATAGATCTATACAAAGCGTTAAACTAGGAACTAGGAATAAAAGGAAAACTGTTCAATTTAATAAAACTAACACTAGAACAAACAAATAACAGAGTAAGATTAAATGGAACTACATCGGAGAATTTTGAAGCCCACGAAGGCTTAAGGCAGGAGCCACTGTCATCACTATTAATCTGCGCTGCATTAGAATACGTAGTAAGAAAGACGAATATAAATAGATCAATATTGCTGTATCATAAACGTCATCAATGTCTGGTGTTTACAGACGACATCGCTATGTTATCAAGAACAAAGAATGAATTACAAAATACAATTAAGACACTGAGCGAGGCAGCTGCGACAAAAAGATTGATAATAAATGAGAATAAAAGCAAGTATATGCAATGCACAGAAAGCGAAATTGGTAAGAACCTGGAAATATCAATAACAGGAAAAAAGTATACATTTGAGGAAGTGGACCATTTTCTATACCTAGGATTGGAATTCTATAGAAAACCTGATGGAAATACAAAGAAAGATAATGTCAGCTAATCGTAGCTTATTTGTCTTGAGAAAATTTCTGTATAACAAAAGCGTATCCAAAAGATTAAAAATTAAAATTTATAAAACAATTATAAGACCGAGGGTACTGTACGCAAGTAAGATATGGACACTGAGCACAAAAGAACTAGCAAGGGTAAAAGTGTGGGAAGTGTAGGTATAGTGAAAAGTAAAAGACTTAGTAACATAACACCAAAGAGGATATTAGAGAGTACCATAGGAGGCAAAATAAGACAAGGTTGGTCAAGGACGAGATGGAAGGCAGAAGTTTTAAAGGACATTAATGAATGCAACATCAGCAACTGGAAGGAGTAAACAAATGATAAAAAAGGATGGAGGAAAATTGTAAACCAAGCCATGGCCCAACTGGGCCTTCAAAGCTAAATTATATAATTTAAAAAATGAAGATATTGAGTTACGACGATCTTCGTCGGACGGGTCAACTTGTATTTTAGAAGTGAGGATCTTTTTTTAGGACACTTTAGGAGGGCCCAATTATAAAATCTTGCCCAGGGCCCGAAAAAATCTAGTTACGGCTCTGTATACAAGTATGTATATCTTTGAAGAGACTTTAAATTTAAAAGTCCAATAATATTTATTTTTTAATTAATTTAAATGTTATGTATTATTATTGGGCATGGTATTGACCAATACTTGTGTAACAACTTCTTTTTCGGCGACGTTTGCTTTTTATTTTACATGGGTGTTGATATGGGACTGCCTCATGAATGTTTTCCTGGATCTTTAGCACAAACTTGTTGTTCAGTTTTATTTGTTGCATTCTGTTGATCGCGTTCAAGGAATCCGTACAAATAAGGTATTTATTTCTAGTGTTCAGGTCGTGTACTAGGGTTTCTATTGTCTTGAGAATGCTGATGACTTGTCAAACACTTGTCATGCTTGGCAATTGGTATTTTTGGACTTCTTCTCCGATGACTACTGCTACTCCGGCTAAATTTCTATTTTGGATCCGTCTGTATACACATAGATGTGTTCGTCCATAGATGTGTTTAAAACGTCTTGAAAATGTCTTCTGATAATATGAGGATTTGTGTCTTTCTTTTTGTACTGCGGCAGATCGAGAATGTTAGTTAGATGTTCAATGAGCTATGGTGGAATGTGGTTAGTATGATATCCCTCAATGTGCGGCAAAATTATGTTGTATTGTTTAGGACAATCCGTTATTCTTTTATGAATGGGGATAGAATGTAGATTTTTTTGTGAGGGTTTTTGTAATTATTCTTGATCGGATGAGTTTTCGGGATTAGTTAGAAGATTTTCAGTATAATTTGTATGTTTATAGTTTATAGTATAGATATAATGATATTCAGTCTCTGATTACATTCTGCTTTCAGGTTTTTAATATGTGGTTTCCATCTCATCTAGCTGTCTACTGGTACTCCTAGAAATTTGGTTTCTTTCGCATATTATATACTGCTATCATTCAAAAACAATTTTGGATTATGTGTATTGTATAAGGTCTTACAAAACTGCATCGCTTTCTTTTTGGTTGAAGAAAACTTAAAACTTGTTTTATTACACCATTCCATCAGACGATTTATTGCTTGCTGTAGAAGCAACTAAATTGTTTTTAAGTTTTTACCCGTGGAGAAGACTACTAGGTCATCCGCAAACAAACAGATTTTTATATTGTGTTCTATGAATGTTACCAGTTAGTTAATGGCCAAGAAAAATAGTATTACGCTATAAATTTTTGATTGGGGTACTCCGTTGACTTGTTCATATTCCACACTTGTGATATTTTTTCATTTGTATTTATTTTAAACTTTCTGTCTGTCGGGTAGTGGTTTGTATAGCGCAAAATACTGCCGTTAAGATTTAGTTTCTTCACTGTTTTTAGGATATGATATCTCCAGACCATATTATATGCTTTTTGCCAATCAAAGAATAAAGCGATTCAATGGTGTCGGCTATTGACTGTGGTATGTACCTCGTTTTCTATTTTAATTATGCTGTCAGTAGTTGATGTGCTTTTCGGAAACCTGCCTGGATATTTGTTAGTAACTTGTTTGTTTCTAGATATCATGTTAATTTTCTGCAAAGTTATGCTTGACATGGATCTTGGTCTATAGCTGTCTAGGTTAGGTTAGGTTAGGATGCGATTCCATCTGGACCAAGAATTTGTTTGCCTTTTAGTTCTTTTATAATTTCGGTTAGTGCTCTCTGTCTTGGAATGGTTTGTTAATATCTAGGTCATTATTGTAGAGAACGTTGTATTTATTTTCATTATAGTGGATAACGATGTTTTGATTGTTGCAGCGTACAAATCTATTTGTGTAACTTTCGTCAATGGAATTGTTACCAACATTTTCGGCTAACATATCGGCTAATTCCTGGGGATTGGATGTATTTTTATCTTATTAATTTAATAATACTTTATACACGCAATCAAAATTACAAATTATAAAATAAATAAACATAGAATAATAAACTACAGTCAGTCAGAAAGATAAAAGGTAGAATAAAAATGTCTTTGGTTTTAGTGTTGGATTTAGGTTTTAAATTGCACATAAGTATTATTGCACTTGTGTTATTGCACTTAACATTTATTGGGCTTTAACTATCACAGTAGTAGGTGATTTTATATTATTTTATGTCACAGGCTTGCAAGGCATTGTTGCATGTGAGTATGTGATACCTGTTAGCGCAGATGTCTCGACAATATTTACATATGCATTCCTCATTAGGTTCGTGGAAGCTTTGTCGCTTATCACAGATGTTATGGTCAAAACCGTGAACTGTCATTCTGCATATCTTACTCCTGTTTTTCTGGTTTGCCTGTCGCCAGGAAGCAAAGTTAAACGCTGGTCCTTCACTGTAATTTTTCGAGACAAAGAGCCAATTTTTCTCTTCTCTTATTTCGTCGTACTTATCGAGTGCATCTGCGCTGAAGTTGTACTCGTGTCTAAGGTCTTCTATAAGAGTAGGCCATCCAATGATGTGTAAACATAATGTGTTTGATGCGCTTTTATGTACTCCCAGGACCCTTTTTACAAAATATGTTTTTATTTTGTCTAGCTCTTGCAGTTGTTTAACTTTTAGTAGTGGTGCTATTGGTTGTAAAGCATAATTAGCAATAGATTTTATTTTTTGTTGAAAAAGGGTATATGCATTTTCAATTGTTAATCTGTGCAAGTCTCTTAAACTATTTATTGCCCTTATAGCTTGTATTTTTCTATTCATAACGTGCTCTGTGAATAAAAGTTTAGTTTGCATAGTTACTCCCAGGTAAGTGTACATGTTTACAATGCCGACTTTCTCGTTTTTGTATTCAAAATGATCTTCTTTTGATAGCCTACCGCCGTTTCTAAACTTCATCACTTGGGTTTTCCCTAGATTCACTTTTAATCTATTAGAGTCGCAGTACTTTGACAGGTTATCGAGTGCGATGTGTACTTCTTTTACTAATGTGCTGTACATAACCAAGTCATCTGCGTACATTAATATTTTAAGGTTGTTTGTATTTTTGATAATTTCTCGGGGAAGATCAGCTATGTACAGTAGAAATAAAGTTGGGCTTAGGCTATCTCCCTGGGCGACACCTTTTGTTTGCATTATTTGTTTTGGAATTTGGTTATTTACAATTATAAATATGTTATTCATCTGTAGAATGTTATTAATTAAAGTTAAAGTTTTCCCCCCCAAAGAAAAATCTTGAATTAGCTTTTTATTTAACAGATTTCTGTCGACGCTATCAAAAGCTTTCTCGAAATCCACGTAACAGGCGTACACTTTTCCTCGTTTGATAGATGTTTCTGATTTTACATTTTTTATTATTTCTCCGATTGGTGTTGTCGTCGATTTTCCTGGGATGAATCCATATTGTTCGAGAGGCAGCCTGCCTATAAGGTTTGTTATTAACCTGTTGTTGATTAATTTTGTTAGGCACTTGTACGCTGTTTGCTGGAAAGCAATACCCCTATAATTATTTGGGTTGGCCGCATCACCTTTTCCTTTATACAATATATACATATTGCTATTTTTCCAGGACTCTGGTATTTTCCCGTCTATTAAACATCTGTTAAATAGTAATTCCCATTCTGTCTCTAATATGCCAAAACTTTGTTTTATTTCTTCGTAGGATAGTAAGTCCGGCCCTGTGGCCTTGCCGTTTTTTGTTTCATTTACTACTTTTACGATTTCTGCATAAGTGAAAAGATCGTCACACCAGGTTTTATAGACGGTATTATTTTGGTCGAAGTGCAGTGTTATATTGGAAGTTAGTAAAGATTTAAAATGTAGTTGGAGTATGTCGACTGTCATTTCTGTTGCAAACTTTGGTTGTTTCTTTCTAAATAAGCTCCATTCTAATAGTTTGCAGTCAAATTTTTCTATTAGTTTGTTCTCTGTGTAGGTTATCCTTTTATTATTTACTAGTATTTTATATTCTTTCTTTTTCGTATGGTAGGCAGGGTCAGACTGTTTCAATGCGATGCATTCAGCTTTTAATTGTTTACATTGATAATCGAACCATGGTTTATGGAAGTGTTTTCTCCTTTTAATTGTTGATTGCTTAATAATTTCATTCATATAATTTGCTAGCATATCAATGTCTGAGGTAAAGGCTAATTCGTTTAAATTTTCATGGGTTTTGTAGTGTGTTAGTTTTTCTAAATCTAGTTTTCTTGTAAAAGTTGGGGTTTTATTTACTTTTATATGTGGAACATTAACTGAGACAGTAATGATTTGATGTTTTCTTATAAGTACTTTTTGCACTTTTATTTCTTTAGTATATCGGGCAATATTATACCCTTTTCACACTAGATCTTTAAGATCGGTTGTTTAAGTGAATGGATCTTTAAACGCTAATGTGAAACCGTACGGCCTCGTCTAAACACGACCGATGTTTAAGACAGAGATCTGCGTCTTAAACTTCGCCCGCATTGCCAACTTAATTCCTATTATAAAAAAATACTCCTTGAATTTGTGCTTCTCTTCTTTTATCTATGTTCAGCTGTTATCATTTTATATATCGAGGTTATGAGAAGATTATTTGCGTTATTATTTAAATAAATATAAAAAATAAACTTCTCCAAACCTCGATATACAAATTCTGACAGAATAAATTCAAACGATATGAAATTATGTTGGCAATACATACTAGCTTTACATGGAGATTTCTTCTTCAAATTAAACATCAAGTGGGAAAGCAAACCGATATTAAACATCGATGAAGTTTAAGTTCTATCGTCTTAAAGATCTAGTGTGAAAAGGGTATTAGTGAAAATTAAGTCTATTGTGCTATTACCATTACTGGAGATATATGTGTATTCTTCTTTTCGATTAAGCAGGGAGAAATTTTCACTTTCCATAAAACTCACTAGAGCCGTTCCTTTTGCACTATCGTTATCAATTCTACAATTAAAGTCACCAACAATGTATATTAGCTTGTTTGTCTCTACGGCACTTAATAGTTCACTCAACTGTTCACAGATGTCGTCTATTTTAAAAGTAGGGTTATAGTAGCAGTTTATAAAAATTGCTACATTTGTGTTGATTATTATGAAATTTTCTTCCTTTTTAATTAATTTAGGATCAAAGTGAGGTTTGATTGCAGCTAACAGACCGCCACTTGGTCTTCCTTTGTTGATGCTTTTCTTAGCTTTTGACACGAAAGTAACATAACCTCTCAAACAAATTTCTTCACAAAGCATGGTTTCTGTCAGGAAAATAAACTCACTGTTTTTAAAAATCTCGGTTTCTGGCGATGGCTTACAGGCATTTTGGTAGCCTTCAATGTTCCAGAGAAAAATTTGCAGCTTGTTCGTGGTTGGTCGTTTTTTGCCACCGCGTTTTCCCCTGTGGGTTTTGGTTTTACACTGTTTTTTAAATATTCTTGTGATAATGAGTACTTGTTTCACTTTTTCTTCTATTTTATTTAATTTCCGACTTATATTTAGTTCGTTTAAAAGCGTTTTACTGTAGCGAAAAAATTTGCCGGCTGCCATTATGGCGCGCGCGCACTCAACCCATCTTAATAATTTAGACGTCTAGAAGATGTTTATATAGACCCTTTATTTTACGTATTTTATTCCATACTTTTTGGACATGAAATACCATTCCTTGATTGGATGCTTTCGAGAAACAACATAAATTTTTTGGTCCGGGTATTTGTCTTATTGTTTTTAATTAATCTTTGGGATTGCTACTTTTTGTGTATTTTATAATTATGATTTATTTTTTATTTTTTTCTTCAGAAAATTAAATACGGTAGTTTGTTGCGTTATATTGGCAAAGGTTTGATTAATTTTTGGCTGATTTAGGTTGGTTTTGTTTAATAAATTCGTTTTGTGTACTTGTAGTAGGATATTGATTCATTTATATATATATATATATTTTTTTTTGCAATAAAATTTTCTGCGCTTTATTTTTTGTTAAGGCACGCAACATGTTCTGTCTGCAAATAAACTAGTTAATCCTTTTGGACCAGTTAGGTCTACGTGACAGGAAATTTTAACTATTTGTTACGAGATCTCGCTTTTTAATGTCTTTATGTGAACAGATAGATATATACTTTATTCTTGCCTTTCGGCTTTGAATGGAGTACAGTAATTACATTTCCAAACTAAACTATATAAATAATAATATATTTTAGATTTTAGATTGTTATTCTTGACGAAAATATGTAGTAGGAACATATAAATTCTTGTATATGAAAAAAACAGACACAATTGGTTTAAATAAATCATATTTCAAACACCTTTCGTAAATCAGCTGTGAGTCAATCGACTTGTTATATTTCGTTTTCTTACCTTAATATGTTGTGACGTCTGATTGTCTGTGAGTTATATCACAAACGACCAGACAGTCTCGAGCCGTCCAGTTCCTACTGCCATGTCGACTCTAAGTGTTTGGAATGGATTTTCATTTCCTGCATTTTTTTAAATAATATTGACCAAGTCTCTAGGTAAGCTGTCTAGTTAAGAACACTTATTTTCTATAACTTTTTTAAATTATTTTATTAAAATTTTTGATTTATGTATAATTTTTCTAAAGAACTTTGTAATTAAATTATGTTAGTTTCACAAAATGGCGCGTCACGCCATTTTAATAAATTCTTATATGGGATTGTTTTTAATATATTTTCAATTCAATACTTGATCTTCATTTCACTTATGTTGTTTAATAATATTTTGTTCTTTTTTATATTTTTAACATTATAATATTTTATTTATAGACTGAGGATGACTGGACTTACCAGTCGAAACGTCTCTAGATTCTAAATAATAAATTATTGACGAGTATACAAGAATTTTTATTTTCCTAAATAATCTATCTATATGGTATATATAAAAGGCAGTGTCCTGACTGACTCACTCATTCACTCATCACCGCCCAGCCTGAACCCCTGGGCCTAGAAACTTGAAATTTGAAGAGTATATTCCCTCCATGACGTAAGCACCCACTAAGAAGGGATTTTTCGAAATTCCACTCCTAAGGGATGAAAAGGGGTGAAATGTGATTTCACGAATTCCTTAATATCTCTTAGGGCCGATAGGATATAGCCCTAAAGGGGTGAATCTACAATTTGGGTGAATTATAAATCCCGTCGTATTTTTTGTGATTGTTGAGATGTAACATTCATTTTTGGCACATAGATGTCCTTTTAAAATATCTCGAAATGGTTTTGACGGTTTTTTTAAATTTCAGCCCCAAAGGGTGAAAAGGGGTGACACGTGATTTTAAGGATTCCTTAATATTTCTTAGGATCAATAAGATATCGACTTGCTTTTTGCTTCCAAAGATTACCCATACAAATACCGAAAAACCAATTTCAGGATTTTGTCCTAATCAACCCCTAAAGGGGTGAATCTACAATCGGGGTGAATAATACATCCCGCCGTATTTCCTGTGTTTGTTGAGTTATAAAATTTATTTTTGGCTTATAAGTGTCTTTTTAAAATATCTCGAATTGACAGTTTTTTAAAATTATCTACCTAAAGGGTGAAAAGGGGTGAAATTTAAATTCAAGGATTCCTTAATATCTCTTAGGACCAATAAGATACCGACTTGGTTTTTTCAGGATTTTGTCACATAGATGTCCTTTTAAAATATCTCGAAATGGTTTTGATAGTTTTTTTAAATTTCACCCCTAAAGGGTGAAAAGGGGTGACATGTGATTTCAAGGATTCTTTAATATCTCTTAGGACTAATAAGATATCGACTTGCTTTTTGCATACAAAAATTACCCATACAAATACCGAAAAACTAATTTCAGGATTTTGTCCTAATCAACCTCTAAAGGGGTGAATCTACAATTGGGGTGAATTATAAAGCCCGTCTTATTTTCTGTGGTTGTTGAGATGTAAATTTCATTTTTGGCACATAGATGTCCTTTTAAAATATCGCGAAATGGTTTTGTCCTAATCAACCCGTAAAGGGGTGAGTATACAATCGGGGTGAATTAAACATGCCGTTGTATTTCCTGAGTTTGTTGAGTTATAAAATTTCTCTTTGGCACATAAGTGGGTCATTCCATATCAAGTGGTCTAGTGGTCCCTGCTCGACCATCACGGATTTTGATGAAATTTTGTATGGACATTCACACATGTCCTCAACGAACATTGGTAAAGTTTTACGTTCATCCATGCAATACTTGCTGAGATTTAGTAATTTGTTTGACCCCATACCGCAGCCTTCTATGGTATGACTCCGAGATTTCGACAACTTTGAGACACAGTATCTCTGCCAATATTTTGTTGAGAGAAACAAAACTTTGCCAACTTATACAACTTTTTGCGCTCTATTAAACAAAATAATAAACAAATCTTCATGAGCGATTCCCGTGAAGAAAATTTGGATCAAACTTGGCCTAAAAACATTGCAACTCGAAAAAATTTTAAAGTTTGACTTTTTATACCTCTGAAAGTAAAGGTACGATAAACGTGAAATTTTGCACATAATAACTTATCAATACAAGGTTAACGAATATAAAATTTCACACTCCTAATATTTTTCATTAGTTCAGGAATTGAGTGTAAAGTTGATGATTTTTGTGAAAATACTAAAAACAGGGTATATTTAGCCCACTTTTACAAAAATATACCCTCTGGAAACTGTTTTAAATTATTTTCATTAGAAAGAGCATATTTTAATCCCCCTAAAAAAGTAGGATTGGTTTTTCATCCCTGGTATATAAGGCCTTAGAAATAGGGACAAAGTTGAGAACGTTTCTATCACATGCTGCTATCGCAATATCGCATGCATTCCATTATTTTTCATCTTGTATGTTTTATACAGGCATTATAAGTACCTAAATTGCGTTGATCCATGTTGACATTGTCACTACCAGTTCAGAAACTTGAACCAGTAACCCCATCGCCATAGGGTTCACGCTCGATAGCCGTGCAATACCAGCCACGGGTGGGTTTTTTGGTTAAGGATCCCAAGCCTCTAGTTTGGTTTCTTCGTTAAGGTTCCAAAGCCTTGCGTGGGTATCTGTCCGGTTCCCAAGCCAATGATTGGGCAGCTTATTCTAGGTTCCTAAGCCTGAAGTGGGTATCTTACATGGTTCCGAAGCCGAAGCCCATGATGTTTGTATGAATTGCCAAATTCCAACTATTGCTTATGTATTATTGAATTTAGTAGCCACTTTCTTCAGTGTCACTTCTTGGAATTGATACTGTCGGCCTGGTGACATAACTGATGGTGCTAGAAGGCCACAAATAAGGTGTTGTGATGGAACCCAATAAATATCTTTGAGTGTAAAGTTGATGATTTTTGTGAAAATGCTAAAAACAGGGTATATTTAGCCCACTTTTACAAAAATATACCTTCTGGAAACTGTTTCAAATTATTTTCATTAGAAAGAGCATGTTTTAAACCCCTTAAAAAAGTAGGATTGGTTTTTCATCCCTGGTATATAAGGCCTTAGAAATAGAGACAAAGTTGAGGATATTGCTATCGATACGTCATATACTTCAATATGCATTTTTTTACATTGTGTCACTTTCCTTTCATTCCTGCTGAAGTTTACAGTGTACAATTAATTTTTGTACGCTATATGAATCTGTTAGTCTGCTAGCAGTGGTTCTACACTGAGACATTTTTTAAATATTTTGTTAGTGCTGTCACGCGTCAGCATGTTTTGGGTATAGAATTCTGTACTGTTAGCAGCGGCGGTCGGTGACTAAACGTCCCGAATTGGCCGGGAAAGTCCCGAATTGACCGGCCTCCAGCGACCATTAACCGATCAAATACTGACGCCAATAGATCTGTTCAACTTTTGTGACAAAAACATTCACGGAATTAAATAGATATATATATATATATATATATATATATATATATACAGTGAGTCACAGTGAAAATGATGCAGTGCTTAATAAATTATTCAAATTGAAATAGCAAATAAATTAAAAGCAAAATTTTGCAAACAAAGCTCATGATACTTACATACTAGTCTTTCAATTGTTTTATAATAGAAATAATTAATATTTGATAAGAATTTTATAAATTTTAATAAAAAATTATAAATCTACACAAAAAATCATGTCACAATGAAAATGATGCACTAAGTATAAACTAACATAATAAGTATGTAAAAATTAAATTAAAAAAAAATATATATCATTCTAATATCTAGTAAGATTTCCTTTTGACTTGATAATTAATTTCAATCTATTTGGTACTGATTCCACTATTTTTTTTGTATATTCCGGCGTTATTTTATTCCATTCTTCCAGCAAAGCTTGTTTTAGGTTATTTTTATTAGTTATGGTGTGTTTTCTAATTTCTATTTCTAACTTATGCCACAAGTTTTAAATAATATTAATGTCTGGAGATTGGGAAGGAGTATTCATCACCTTTGGGGTATTGTACAACAACCACTCACGCACTACACGCGAAGTGTGCTTAGGGTCGTTATCCTGATAAAACACAAAATTTTCTTTTATATTTAATTTTTCTGCACTAGCCACTAAATGTTCCTTTAAGATGTCAAGGTACATCATTTTGTCCATTATTCCTTCGAAATTTCCTATGAAATGTAAACTTCCCACTCCGCCTGCCGAAACACAACCCCAAACCATAACGTGGCTACCGCCATGTTTGACGGTGGGAGTTAAATGCTGACGTTCCATTTCTTCATTTGGCCGTCACCATACATTAACCTGGCCATCCGAACCAAAAAGGTTAAATTTAATCTCGTCTGAATATAAAACCGTTTGCCAGAAACCAAAATTTTTGTTTTGATGTTCTGTTGCTAAATTTAAACGTATTGCCTTATTATTTTTGCTGACAAACGGTTTTTTTCTCGCGACCCTGCCATGTAAATAAGTCTTCCTCAAAGTTCGGCGAATGGTTTCTGGGTTAACTCGCTTACCAAATGCTTTCTCCACTTCATTGGCAAGTTGTGGGGCACTTAATCGTGGATTTTTCCGCGAAGAACGAACAATCCATCTTTCTTCTTTTTCGCTGAAGATTTTCTTTGGGCTTGGTTTGTATTTATTTTCGATTCTATTTTCCTTCTGGTACCGTTCTATAATATGTTGTACCGTAGACGCGCTTTTGTTAACAAGTTTTGAAATTTCTCGTTGGCTTTTTTTATTTTTAAAATGAAAAATTATTAAATTTCTCTCTTCAATTGTGGTGTGTCTACCCATTTTGAGTATTGGTTACTTTTTACTGTCATTATTGTAATTTTAATAATTATTTTTGTAATTTATTTATTGTAAACGCTATACAAACGTATTTTACGTTAAGATATACTCATCTAATATAAATAGAGGAATCCCTGACGCTGTAAGATAGGTTGCATCATTTTCACTGTGACATACGATTTACTGGAAGTTTTAATATTTTTTTACTAACATGAACAAATAAAAACAAAATATAATATATTTATGTTTCTGATATAAATAAAAGTCTATATTTTATATTAGTTATATTAATATCCATATAATCAACATTAAAATAAACAAAAATTGAGAATAAATTATTTTTTCGGAGGTGCATCATTTTGACTGTGAGTCACTGTATATATATATATATATATATATATATATATATATATATATATATGTTCCGACTGAAGAAATTCAAGAAAACAGGACGCTGCAAGAAGAAAGATGGAAAGCTAGCACCGCAATAGCTGGCACAAGAGATCATCACCAGTTTGTGCCAGTTGATTTGAATTCGATTTCTGTCAGCAAAGTTTCAAATGACACAGTTAACTTTGTGGCCAAACTTTCCAATTCTGTCGATCCTAATTTAAAATTAGCCGAACTATTTCCCGGTTGTTATGTTGCCTGCATTTATGACAATAAGTGGTGGGTAGGCAAGGTTGTAAAAATTTCTCTGGAACAAAATGATGCTTTGGTAAAATTTATGCATCCGCGAGACTTGGCTCATTCATTTTATTGGCCCGAAAGAAAAGATATTTGTTGGGTTCCAGCACAACACCTTATTTGTGGCCTTCCAGCACCATCAGTTATGTCACCAGGCCGACAGTATCAATTCCAAGAAGTGACACTGAAGAAAGTGGCTACTAAATTCAATAATAAATAAGCAATAGTTGGAATTTGGCAATTCATACAAACATCATGGACTTCGGCTTCGGAACCATGGAAGATACCCACTTCAGACTTAGGAACCTAGAATAAGCTGCCCAATCATTGGCTTGGGAACCGGACAGATACCCACACAAGGCTTTGGAACCTTAACGAAGAAACCAAACTAGAGGCTTGGGATCCTCAACCAGGAAACCCACCCGTGGCTGGTATTGCACGGCTATCGGGCGTGACCCTATGGCGATGGGGTTACTGGTTCAAGTTTCTGAACTGGTAGTGACAATGTCACCATGGATCAACGCAATTTAGGTACTTATAATGCCTGTATAAAACAAACAAGATGAAAAATAATGGAATGCATGCGATATTGCGTTAGCAGCATGTGATAGAAACGTTCTCAACTTTGTCCCTATTTCTAAGGCCTTATATACCAGGGATGAAAAACCAGTTCTACTTTTTTAGGGGGATTAAAACATGCTCTTTCTAATGAAAATAATTTAAAACAGTTTCCAGAGGGTATATTTTTGTAAAAGTGGGCTAAATATACCCTGTTTTTAGCATTTTCACAAAAATCATCAACTTGGGCACTCAATTCCTGAACTAATGAAAAATATTAGGAGTGTGAAATTTTATATTCGTTAACCTTGTATTGATAAGTTATTATGTGCAAAATTTCACGTTTATCGTACCTTTACTTTTAGAGGTATAAAAAGCCAAACTTTAAAAATTTTTCGAGTTGCAAATTTTTTAGGCCAAGTTTGATCCAAATTTTCTTCACGGGAATCGCTCATGAAGATTTGTTTATTATTTTGTTTAATAGAGCACAAAAAGTTGTATAAGTTGGCAAAGCTTTGTTTCTCTAAACAAAATATTGGCAGAGATACTGTGTCTCAAAGTTGTCGAAATCTCGGAGTCATAACATAGAAGGCTGCGGTATGGGGTCAAACAAATTACTAAATCTCAGCAAGTATTGCATGGATGAACGTAAAACTTTACCAATATTTGTTGGGGACATGTGTGAATGTCCATACAAAATTTCATCAAAATCCGTGATGGTCGAGCAGGGCACTTCTCTGAAATCAGACCACTTGACATGGAATGACCCAAGTGTGTTTTTAAAATATCTCGAAATAATATTGACAGTGTTTTAAAATTGCATCCCTTAAGGGTGAAAAGTGGTAAAATGTGAATTCAAGGATTTCTTAATATCTCTTAGGACCAATGAAATATCGACTTGGCTTTTTCTTATTACGTACAATGATTATTCATACAATTGCCGAAAAACCTATTTCAGGATTTTGTCTTAATCAACCCCTAAAGGGGTGAATCTGCAATCGGGGTGAATTATACATGCAGTCGTATTTTCTGTGTTTGTTGACTTATAACACACCTTTTTGGCACATAGGTGTCTTTAATAAATATCTCGAAATAGTTTTGACAGTTCTTTTAATTTCCCCCTAAAGTGTTAAAAGACGTGAAATGTGATTTCAATGATACTTAAATATCTCTGAGGACCAATAAAATATCGATTTGGTTTTTGCTTATAAATATTACCAATACAAAGGCAAAAAAATCTATTTCATGATTTTGTCCTAATCAACCCCTAAAAGGGTGAAACTAGATTCGGACTTAGCTATACATCCCGTCGTATTGCTGTTTTTGTTGAGTCATAACATTTATTTTTGGCTGATAGTTGTCTTTTTTAAAAATCTAGAAATGGTTTTGACAATTTTTTAAAATTGCATCCCTAAATCGTGAAATGTGATTTCAAGGATTCCTTAATATTTCTTAGGACCAATAAGTTATAAGCGATTTGATTTTTGCTTATTAAGATTACCCATACAGATACCAAAAACTTATTTCAGGATTTTATCCTAATCAACCCCTAAAGGGGCGAATCTACATTCGGGGTGAATTATACGTCCCGTCGTATTTCCTGTGTTTGTTGAGTCATGACGTTCCTTTCAGGCACATAGATGTCTTTTTAAAATACCTCGAAATAATTTTGACAGTTTTTTTAAATTTCACCCTTAAAGGAGTCAATTATAATTATTATATACTGGAGGTTCACTATTGAGTGACAGCTCCACACATGTTATTAGTAGCTATTAAATTTACTGGTTAACCTCTTTGGTTAGTTGTAAATATTATCAACAAAGAAAAAAAAGGGGGGGGGAATGGGTATTTTTTATTCGATAGAACGTTTTTTTGACATACAGATCAATTCTGTAAAAATTTTCTTTGTAGTAACGTTACTACAAGATAAAATATTATAAAAAGTATAATGCCTTTCATACATGACAGTAACAGACCTTGCTCATAGAGACACATTTAGTTACTATTTTCATAGTAACTGAGTTACAGAATTGGTCTGATTGATACATGAAATTCGCAAAATATATTTCACTAAGAATCTCTTCTTAGTCGATCTTTTTGAAAGTCGACCTCTAAGGGAGTAAAAAGGGGGTGAAATATGATTTCAGGAATTCCTCAATATCTCTTAGAACCAATCAGATATCGACTTGATTTTTTCTTACAAAGGTTACCTATACAAATGTTTGCAACAGAAATTCAGGATTTTGCCCTAATCAACCCCTAAAGGGATGAATCTACATTCGCGGTGAATTATAGAAACCTTACATAGGTTTCTGTTTAAAATATTTAGTAAGCGTTTTTACAGTTTTTTAAATTTTCATCCCTAACGGAGTAAATATAGGATTTTTTATTCGATAGAACGTCCCTTGATATAGAAACATGAAATTCGGGAAATATATTCCCCCCATGACGTAAGCACCTACTAATATGGAACTTTTCAAAATTCGATCCCTAAGGGGGTGAAAAGGGCTGAAATGTGATTTCACGGATTCCTCAATATCTCTTAGGACTAATGAGATATTGACTTGCTTTTTGCTTACAACAGTTGCCCATACTTAGTTAAACTTAAATTTATTTAAAAATTGTACCCTAACCAACCCCATAAAGGGTGGGGTGTCATTCAGGGTTTAGAACTCTGCGTATTTCCTTCATTTGTTGAGTTATAACATTCCTTTTTGGTTATAATATGTCTTTTTAAAATATTTAAAAAGTTTTACAGTTTTTTTTTTACTCAGTTTGACGTAAGAACCCACTTAGATAGGATTTTTTGAAGTTCGACCTCTATGTAGTGAAAAAGAGTAAAATATTTTTTCACGGATTCCTCAATATCTCTTAGGAAAAATGAAATATCGACTAGGTTTTTGCTTACAAAGGTTACCCAAACACATGTTTAAAAACAAACTGACTAGTTTACACTAATGACACTAATGAGATCGTCAATATACCGTAGCAAAGCATGGGTGCTCAGCTAGTCTATATATATAAAAGGCAGTGTCCTGACTGACTGACTGACTGACTGACTGACTGACTGACTGACTCACTCATCACCGCCCAGCCCGAACCCCTGGGCCTAGAAACTTGAAATTCGGAGAGTATATTCCCTTCATGACGTAAGCACCCACTAAGAAGGGATTTTTCGAAATTCCACTCCTAAGGGATGAAAAGGGGTGAAATGTGATTTGACGAATTACTTAATATCTCTTAGGGCCGATGGGATATCGACTTAGTTTTTGCTTACAAGTATTACCCATACAAATACCGAAACACCAATTTCAGGATTTTGTCCTAATCAACCCCTAAAGGGGTGGATCTACAATCGGGGTGAATTATACATCCCGTCGTAATTCCTGTGTTCGTTTCGTTGCAACATTACTTTTTGGCACATAGGTGTCTTTTTAAAATATCTCGAAATGGGTTTGACAGTTTTTTAAAATTCCACCCCTAAGGGTTGAAAAGGGGTGAATTGTGATTTCAAGGAATCCTTAATATCTCTTAGGATCAATAAGATATCGATTTACAGTTTGCTTGCAAAGATTATCCGTACAATTACCGAAAAACTTATTTCAGGAATTTGTCCTAATCAACCCCTAAAGGGGTGGATCTACAATCGGGGTGAGTTATACATTCCGTCGTATTCCCTGTGTTTATTGAGATATAAGGTTTCTTTTTGGCACATAGGCGTCTTTTTAAAATATCTCGAAATGGTTTTGACAACTTTTTTAAATTTAACCCCTAAAGGGCGAAGAGGGGTGAAATGTGATTTCAAGGATTGTTTAATATTTTTTAACACCAATAAGACATCGACTTGGTTTTTGCTTACAAAAACTACCCTTGCAAATGCCGAAAAACCAATTTTTTGATTTTGTCCTAATCAACCCCTTAAGGGGTGGATCTGCAATCGGGGTGAATTATACATCCCGCCGTATTTCCTGTGTTTGTTTAGTTGAAACATTACTTTTTGGCACATAGGTATCTTTTTAAAATATCTCGAAATAGTTTTGACATTTTTTTAAAATTACCCCCTAAAGGGTGAAAAGGGATGAATTGTGATTTCAAGGATTCCTTAATATCTCTTAGGACCAATAAGATATCGACTTGCTTTTTGCTTACAAAGATTACCCATACAAATACGGAAAAATATATTTTAGGATTTTTGTCCTAATCAACCCCTATACGGTGGATCTACAATTGGGGTGAATTATACATCCCGTCGTATTCCCTGTGTTTGTTGAGTTATAAGGTTTCTTTTTGGCACGTAGGCGTATTTTTAAAATATCTCGAAATGTTTTGACAATTTTTTTAAATTTAATTTTATTAATTTTTAGGGTAAAATGTGATTTCAAGGGTTGTTTAACATTTTTTAGGACCAATAAGATATCTACTTGGTTTTTGCTTACAAAAACTACCCATGCAAATACCGAAAAACCAATTTTTGGATTTTGTCCTAATCAACCCCTTAAGGGGTGGATCTACAATCGGGATGAATTATACATCCCGTCGCATTTCCTGTGTTCGTTTAGTTGCAACATTACTTTTTGGCACATAGGTGTTTTTTTTTTAATATCTCGAAATGATTTTGACATTTTTTTTTAAATTTCACCCCTTAAGGGTGCAAAGGGGTGAAATGTGATTTCAGTAATTCCTTAATTCTTTTAGGACCAATAAGATATCGACTTGGTGTTTGCTTACAAAAATTATCCATACAAATGCCGAAAAACTTATTTCAGGATTACATCCTAATCAACCCCTAAAGGGGTGATTCTACAAACGGGGTAGATTATACATCGCGTCGTATTTCCTGTGTCTTTTTAAAATGTCTCGAAATGGTTTTAACAATTTTTTACCTTTAACAAATATCACCCCCAAAGGGTGAAAAGAGGGAATTGTGATTTCAAGGACGCCTTAATATCTTCTAGGCTCAATAAGATATAGACTTGGTTTTTGCTTATAAAGATTACCCATACAAATGCCGAAAAATGTATTTCAGGATTTTATCTTAATCAACCCCTAAAGGGGTGAATCTACATTCGGGGTGCTTATAGAACCCTTTGTATTTCCAGCGGTTGTTGAGTTATAACATTCCATTTTGGCACATATGTTTTCACAGTTTGACAGTTTTCTTTCACTCCTAAAGTGTAAATTAGTATTTTTTTGTTAGAAATAAAAAATTCGGAGAGTACATTTTTCAGTATGAAGTAAGAACCCACCCAGGATTTTTTTAAGTTGACCCCTATCTGGCGAAAAGGAGTAAAATGTTTTTTCACGGGTTCCTCAATATCTCTTAGGACAGATGAGATATCGACTAGATTTTTTGTTAGAAAGGTTACCCATACACAAGTTTAAAAACAAACTGCGGATTTTATGCCAATGAGACCATCAATATACCGTAGCGAAGCACGGGTTTTCAGCTAGTATATATATAAAAGGCAGTGTCCTGACTGACTCACTGACTCACTCATCACCGTCCAGCCCGAACCCCTGGGCCTCGAAACTTGAAATTTGGAGAGTATATTCCCTCCATGACGTAAACACCCACTAAGAAGGGATTTTTCGAAATTCAAACCCTAAGGGTCGAAAAGGGGTGAAATGTGATTTCACGGATTTTTTAATATCTCTTCGGGTCGATGGGATATCGACTTAGTTTTTGCTTTAAACGATTACCCATACAAATGCCGAAAAACTTATTTCAGGATTTTGTCCTAATCAACCCCTAAAGGGGTAAATCTACAATCGGGGCGAATTTTACAACCAGTCGTATTTCCTGTGTTTTTTTGAGTTATAAGGTTTCGTTTTGGCACATAGGTGTCTTTTTATAAAATCTCGAAATGGTTTTGATAATTATTTAAAATTTCACCCCTTAAGACTGAAAAGGGGTGATTTGTGATTTCAAGGATTCTTTAATATCTCTAAAATATGAATGGAAGTTCATAACGACGAATGCGTGCATTGGCTGGTTCTGCGGAGATTGCATCGAGCGTAAGGGACGGTCCATGAAAAATCTGTTGGAAGCAATTCACGACAAGATATGTCAACAGGAAGAAGCTCTTAAAGTTGTGGATAGAAAAGTACAGAGGACCGAGGAGAATTTGGACAGGAAAACTGAAGCGACGGAAAAACTCATCGCAAAAATATCTCAAGATGTTCAAGCAAACAACGAGATGCGAAGTGAAGCTGTGTCATATGCTGACAAACTAAAATCTAAAGTTAAATCAGATCCTGTTCTAGTAATCAAACCGAAAAAATCCGACCAGAGAAGTGATATTACCAAAGAAGCCATTAAGAAAAACATTGACCCTCTATCAGCCTCAGTTCTAGGTGTAAGAAATATCAGCAAGGGTGGGATAGCAATTGAATGTAAGAACCAACAAGCAATAGACAACTTGAGAGAATCTGTTACCGAAAAGTTAGGCACAGACTATGTAGCAACCGTGCCAAAGAAGAAAGCTCCAAGGGTTAAAATATTCGGCCTATCTGAGAAACTAGAACTTGAAGACATAGAATACAAAATATTAGCTCAAAATGATTGTTTGAACAATAAAGCTACGGTAAAGGTTGTTCATATCGCTAAAGACAACCGAAACGATCATAAATTTATGGCGTACTTGGAAGTCGATGGTGAATCTTACTTCAGGCTGACCGAAGAGGGAAGAGTGAATATCGGCTGGGATAGATGCAGAGTATATGGCGCAATAAATATTGAAAGATGTTTTAAATGTAACAAGTATGGACACAAAGCCCAGGTTTGCAGAAGCGATACATCATGCCCGAAGTGTACTGGCAATCATGAATTGTCCAACTGTCGTTGTGAAGATGCAGAAATAAAGTGCAGTAACTGCGTATATGTAGTTAACAAAATTAAAGATGAGACTTGATGTCAACCACCCCGTCTGGAGCTCCGAGTGTTCAGTTTATAAAAAGAAGTTGGAAACAGAAATGAAAAAAATTGATTTTTAATTGGATTGAATTTGGAAACCCGGACACATCACTCATTGGACCCATTAATATGTGAAGATAAGTCGCATCCGGCCCTACATTTCAAAATTAAGTATAGTATTTCACAAGAAAAACTAACACGTAACAATTACAAATACAACTTCAAAATTGCTGACTGAAAAATTATATAGGGCACTTATTACAACTGACTGGAATGCGGAACTAACAAACCACAATACCGAAAATGCTGATGCAGGAGTTGACAACATTTATTGCATAATTTATACAATACTTGATGATTGCGTGCCAAAAACCAGGTCGCTGTCAACATCAAAATAAAAATAAGACACCTAGATTACCTAAAAGAATGTGAGTCCAACATCTCCACAAACCCAAACCAGTTTTCGTCGTACTATCAACACATTAAAACCAAGATCCTCATAGGGGAAGACCTTATTCCTAATATATAATCAAAGCCTGTGCACATGCCCTAGTGAAACCATTGCATTATTTATTCAATATATGTATATTACTATATAATAACATGTAATTATTATCATTGAGTCTGTTAATTTGTTCATTATTCTGTCCAGACATTGCGACAAGCTTCAGCTTAGTGATGCTGGACAGAATGATAAAAAAATAGTATATATAAATAAAATTGTCAATAAGTATAAAAATTAGGTCTAAGTAATTATAATAGGTTTTAAATATATTTTCTTATTTACATTTGTAACATAGGTCTATGTAAAAAATGTAAATAAAGTTATTATTATTATTATTAATAATAAACTGATAAAATACTCTAAAATTGTTAAAATCAGTGTTTGTGCGAGTTTTGCATATCTAAACTTGTCTGCCGGACCTGCTCACCATGGTCGTCTCATGTTTAACTTGCACCAAGGGCATCAGTAAGAGATACCCTGGTGTTAAATGTGGGAAATGTGCTGGCAATTTTCATGCTTCGTGTGTAAACATTGATGATGAACAGTTAAAAATACTTAATTCGGACTGCATAGTCTGGCTGTGCCTAAAATGCCGTACCGGCAATCCTAATTTTACCAGTATCGTGGATGATGACTGCGATCAGTCACTGAACCCATCTAAAATGTTGTCTAAAAATGAATTTAAATCGTTGATTTCTGTTATTAAAACTGAAATAATTAATGAAATTAACTTAAAAATTGATACTGTCTTAGAGTCCGTAATGCTTTGTAGCAATAAAATATCAGATTTTGAAGAAAAACTAAGTCTAATTAAAGATAAAATTAAATCATTAGATACCTTAAAAAAAGAAAACTTGGAATTAAAGGATAATGTACATGAATTAAATAAGAAAATGTCGGACATGGAACAATATTCTAAACTAAATAATTTATTGATTCATAACTGGCTTAATACAAATAAACTTTCTATTAATTATAAAAAAACTGTGTTTATACCCTTCACTATATATAAAAATAGAGAAGATGGTGTAAAAACATTATTATTGCATTCCTGTTATGAAGGCAATTGCACCTGTGATACCTACATACAGGCAGTTGATTCCACAAAGTATCTAGGTGTTACTATAGATAAACATCTTAGATGGGATTGTCATATACTAATGCTATGTAAACGACTGCGGAAAACCCTCTTTTACTTTAGAAAATTACGTGAAATATTTAGCGTCAAATCACTCTTCACTTTTTACTCCGGCCTTGTCCAGTATTTGGTCTCTTACGGAATTATAGGTTGGGGAGGGGCAGCGGAAACGTATATGCACAATCTCAAAGTTATATTAAATTCTATTATTAAAACTATTTTAAATTAACTAGGTATCTACCCTACTGTGAAGTTGTATGAAGAGGCTGAGGTATTAAATACGTCTCAATTATATAACTATTCTATTCTGCAATACCTACACAGGAACTCAAATGTATTGACTATGTCGACACATTACTATAGCACTAGAAATAAAAATATCCGATGCGCAATCTTATAAAGCTAATAAATCTATGGGACAACGATGTTTTATTTATTTTGCACCTAGTATTTATAACAAGTTTGTAAATTTTATTCATAGTAACAACTTAACTATCAACAGCCATAATTTTTAAAAAATTGCGAAAAAGTACGCATTACTGTAAAATATTAATTAAAAAAAAAAAAGACTAAACTTAAAATTTTCATGTACACAAATAATAATAATAATAATTTCTTCCTAATTTATACCATAATTCTAAGCTAAAAATATCTTATTAACTAACCGACGAACGTAATTATGATTCTTTACAAGCCACACACAGACAGTATGCTGTCTAAGTGGTGTATTCCTTATTTTAATTGTACAAATGTAATACATATATGTAATATAAAAAAGATTTGTGTAATATGGTACAATAAAATAAAAAAATTGAAAAATTGAATTGAATAACTGCCCTGAACATCGTAACGAAAGTGTTGTAAAAATTATACCTGATATCGGTGCTAATCTTGGAGTGCCTATTGAAGAACGCGATGTTGATGCTGCTCATAGGTTACCTTCCCGTCATGCCAATGATAATAAGACATCTAAAAATATTGTGGTGAAATTTACGTCTCGGCGAATTAAAGATGAGCTCTTAACTGCCTACAGACTAAATAAGAAGTCTAAAAAATATTTGTCATCCGCTTCAATCAACATTGATGGACCTACTCAGCCTTTATACATTAGTGAACATCTTACCCAACTAAATAACAAACTCTTCATGGAATCTCGACGAACTCTGCAAGACAAAGGGTACAATTATGTTTGGACCAGAAACTGTAAGATTTTTGCTAGGAAAGATGCCAGTTCTAGAATCCGCATTATCCAGAATAGTGAAGATATACAAAAACTGTTCTAATTTGTGTTCAATATATATATATTTTTTTAATTTATAGTTTTCAACTTCTCAATCATGCCATTATCTGTGTATTATCAAAACGTTAGAGGTTTACGCACTAAAACTGATGCATTTAAATTAAACTGTACTAATTGTGTTTACGATGTGATATGTCTGACAGAAACGAATTTAAATGATTAATCTTTTTATGATGGTGAGATTTTGTCTGATAATTATTGTGTTGTAAGAAGAGATAGATCATTTCAAACTTCATCCAAAAAAAGTGGCAGTGGCGCTTTAATTGCTATAAAAAGTAACTTAAATTATTTTGTACAAAGCGAATGGTCCAGTAACGCTGAAGATTTATGGGTTACTTTGTATACTTATAATAATGTTAAAAAAATAAATTGCATATCTGTTGTGTTTACTTGCCACCAGGTAATGTAGACGCATTAAATAATTTTCTGTCTAGTTTATACAAAATTTGTGGTGATTTTAATCTTCCTTATCTTCAGTGGTCAAGAAAAGGTTGTATGTTTACACCTGGTTTACTGGTTTACATCTGGTTGATTGTTTAGCTTATTGCAACCTAAATCAATACAGCGGTATTCTTAATCACAATGGCAGAATTTTGAACTTAATTATTAGCGACTTAAATGACATTAATGTTATTGAGTGTATATGCCCTTTAACTAAAATAGATTTACATCACCCGCCACTGGAGATGTTTGTGCATAATATTACAACTAAACCTATGAAATGTTTATCACAAAACTTGTACATGTATACTCGTGCGGATTATGATAAAATAAATGATGAATTTTTTAAAATTAATTGGTCTACACTGTTTGAAAATTTGTGTATAAATAAATGTTTAGATAAATTTTATCATAATTTGCACGAAATTATTAAAACACATGTTCCTTGTAAAAGTTCTCGTAAAAGAATATATCCCAATTGGTACTCTGGAGACTTGATAAAATTGATTAAAGAAAAACACAAGGCTTTTTCAAAATATAAAAAATTTAAAACATCTAGTTACTATCTGGACTTTTCTTTCATGAGAAAAAACGTTAAAAAATTAACTAAAGATTGTTTTAATAAATATTTTCATAATATTGATGCTGAAATTCTATCTAACAGTAAAAAATTCTGGTCCTACGTCTCTAATATTAAAAAAGAAAATATTCCGATCTCTATGTCATACAATAGCTCTATGTCTAGTAATCCTCTTGTTATATACAATAATTTTAGTTCTGTGTTTACAAAATCATCTGCTCCGTCTGCCATCAATAACCACTCCAGTTTATCAAACCAAAGTTTGTCCAGTTTTGAGATAAGTGAAACGAATGTTCTAAATGCAATTTTACAACGTGATGGGCGAAAAGGTGCCGGCTCGGATAATGTACCTAGTTTATTTATATTAAATTGTGCTTCTTCCCTTAGTTTACCGCTTTCACTTTTGTTTAATAAATCATTAAATACCGGTATTTTTCCAACTTCTTGGAAAAATGCAGTTGTAAAACTCATTTTTAAAAAAGGTAATAAGAGCTCGGTTGAAAATTATAGACCTATATCCATATTATGTGTATTTGAAAAAAATTTTGAACGCATTGTTTACAAAGTTTTGTTTTCTTTTGTTAAAAATAATATCATTCAACAACAACATGGTTTCTATTCGGGAAGATCTGTAGAGACAAACTTAACTTTATATTGTGATTTTATCTTGAAATCTCTAGATCTTCAAGTGCAAGTTGATGCTGTATTAACTGACTTTAGTAAGGCATTCGACACCATTGACCACGAAATATTGCTGATGAAACTGAGTAAAATTGGAGTGTGTGGTAATATGCTGCGGTGGCTTCAATCATATTTAACTGATAGAACGCAGTATGTTATTGTGAATGGTCACAAATCTCAAATAAAATATATCACCTCAGGAGTACCACAAGGAAGTCACCTTGGGCCTCTTTTATTTAATATCTTTATTAATGATATAAATAGTTGCTTTCAATTCTCTAATTTCCTTTTATATGCCGACAATCTAAAAATATATCAAAAAATTGCTACCATACAAAACTGTATCAATTTACAATCCGATCTTAATAGATTAAATGAATATTTAAAGTTAAATAAATTAAAAATAAATTTATCGAAATGTGCTTCTATCTCTTTTACAAGAAACAGAACTTTTATTGATTTTAATTACCTCATCAATAATGATAAGATTGCTTCTGTTTCTATCTTATAGAATGTTAGGATTTATTTGTAGAACCGGCAAGGAATTTAAATCATACAAGACTCTTTTGTCCTTATACTGTTCTATGGTAAGAAGGCAGCTTGAATTTTGCTCTGTATGTTGGTCACCTCAATATTATGTTTATATTAATCGCATTGAGAAAATACAGGATAGATTCATCAAACATATTAAATTTAAATACTCTAGGGATATTAGCCTTGTATCTTTGGAAAACAGACGAATAATAACTGATATCTGTTTTGTATTCAAAGTTATTAATAACATATTTGACTGTCCAGATATTATTAATCAATTTTATCTAAGGGTTCCTACTTATGCGACCAGACAAAATAATTTGTTTTTAGTACCATATGCTAGAACAAACTCTGCATATAATTCGCCTTTGAACCGTTTAGCTTTGAACATGAACGAATTTGCTAGCAATCGGGATTTTCCCGATATATTTTCCATCAATATTGCTGTACTAAAAAATTATTTAAAAAGATTTTTTAAAAATGTTTAATTTATAAAAAATAAATAAAAAAAATTATAAAAGTAATAATTTATAATATGTATTAATAAATACTGTCAATTTACATATATGTATTTTTTTTTTGTAAATAAGGTGCTACACTATATTGGGCTCTGGCCTGTTGTGTAGCCAAATTTTGAAATAAATAAATAAATAAATAAATAAATTAGGATCAATAAGATATCGACTTGGTTTTTTCTTACAATAATTACTCATACAAATTCCGAAAAACATATTTCAGGATTTTGCCCTAATCAGCCCCTAAAGGCGTGAATCCACAAACAGGGTAAATTATACATCCCATCGTATTTCATGGGTTTGTTGAGCTATAAAATTTCTTTTTTGCACAAAAGTGTCTTTTTAAAATATCTCGAAATAGTATTGATTGTTTTTTAAAATTACGTCCCTAAAGGGTGAAAAGGGGTGAAATGTGAATGAAGGATTCCTTAATATATTTTAGGACCAATTTTTGCTTACAAAGATTACTCATACAAATGCCGTAAAACTTATTTCAGATTTTTGTCCTAATCAACCCATAAAGGGGTGAATATACAATCGAGGTGAATTTAAACATGCTGTCGTATTTCCTGAGTTTGTTAAGTTAGAAAATTTGTTTTTGGCACATGAGTGTCTTTTTAAAATATCTCCAAATCATATTGACAATATTTTAAAATTGTGAATTAAAATGTTACTAAAATGTGAATTCAAAGATTTCTTAATATCTCTTAGGACCAATAAAATATTGATTTGGTTTTTTCTTACAAAGATTACTCATACAAATGCCGAAAAACCTATTTCAGGATTTTGTCCTAATCAACCCCTAAAGGGGTGAATCTACAATCGGGGTGAATTATACATGCAGTCGTATTTTCTGTGTTTGTTGACTTATAACATACCTTTTTGGCATATAGGTGTCTTTCTTAATGATCTTGAAATATTTTTGACAGTTCTTTTAATTTACCCCTAAAGGGTTAAAAGGGGTGAAATGAGATTTCAATGATACTCTAATATCTCTGAGGACCAATAAAATATCGATTTGGTTTTCGCTTATAAAGATTGCCAATACAAAGGCCAAAAAATCTATTTCAGGATTTTACCTAATCAACCTCTAAAAGGGTGAAACTAGATTCGGACTTAGCTATACATCCCGTCGTATTCCTGTATTTGTTGAGTCAGATCATTTATTTTTGGCTGATGGTTGTCTTTTTAAAAAATCTCGAAATAGTTTTGACAATTTTTTAAAATTGCATCCCTAAAGGGTGAAATGTGATTTTAAGGATGTTTTAATATTTCTTGAGACCAATAAGTTATGAGCGATTTGATTTTTGCTTATAAAGATTACCCATACAAATGCCAAAAACTTATTTCAATATTTTATCCTAATCAACCCCTAAAGGGGTGAATCTACATTCGGGGTGAATTATACATCCCGTCGTATTTCCTGTGTTTGTTGAGTCATAACGTTCCTTTTAGGCACAAAGATGTCTTTTTAAAATATCTCGAAATAATTTTGACAGTTTTTTTAAATTTCACTCTTAATGGGGTAAATTATAATTATTATATACTGGAGGTTCAATAAAGAAAAAAAAAAAAATAATAATAAAGGTAGTAAATGGGTATTTTTTCTTCGATAGAACGTTTTTATGACATAGAAAAATTGAAATTCGCAAAATATATTTCACTAAGAAGAGATTTTTCGAAAGTCCACCTCTAAGGGGGTAAAAAGGGGGTGAAATATGATTTCAGGAATTCCTCAATATCTCTTAGAACCAATCAGATATCGACTTGGTTTTTGCTAACAAAGGTTACCCATACAAATGTTTGCAACAGAAATTCAGGATTTTGCCCTAATCAACCCCTAAAGGGATGAATCTACATCCGGGGTGAATTATAGAAACCTTACATAGGTTTCTATTTAAAATATTTAGTAAGCGTTTTGACAGTTTTCTAAAATTTCATCCCTAACGGGGTTAATTACCCAACAAACATTTTTATACGGGCCAGTACTGGTAAAGCACATACTCCCCGGCATTGAAAGAAATGGGCCAGTACCCCGGTGTCCCCGGGGCCGTTACTGGCCCATTGATGTATCAGTTGCTGGCCCAGCAACGGTAAAGTGCAAAATAATCGCATTAGTTGCAAGATTTATTTCTGATGGTTTTAAGTAAAAAGTATGAGTGAAGAAGAGTGCTTATAAAATGCTGGTAAAGTACTTCGTATAGGCGGAATACGAAATACAAATGTGAAGTACATTATTAATACTGGCGTTGCACTTACTTTTGGTGCCAGTAATTTACCAGCATAAAAGCAGTTTGCCAGCATTCGGCCGTTAGTTGAATGTTTGCTGGGTAGTATTTTTTATTCGATAAAACGTCCCTTGACATAGAGACATGAAATTCGGGAAATATATTCCCCCCATGACGTAAGCACTTACTAATATGGAACTTTTCAAAATTCGATCCCTAAGGGGGTGAAAAGGGCTGAAATGTGATTTCACGGATTCCTCAATATCTCTTAGGACTATTGAGATATTGACTTGGTTTTTGCTTACAAAAGTTACCCATACTTAGTTTTATTAAATCTTATTTTAAAATTTTACCCTAACCAACCCCTAAAAGGGTGAATCTACATTCAAGGTTTAGAACCCTTCGTATTTCCTTCATTTATTGAGTTTTAACATTCCTTTTTGGCATATATGTCTTTTTAAAATATTTAAAAAGTATTAGTTTTTTTTTTTACTCAATTTGTCGTATTTGACGTAATTCGACCTCTATGTAGTGAAAAAGAGTAAAATATTTTTACACTTATTCCTCAATATCTCTTAGGACAAATGAGATATCGACTAAAAACTTTAAAAACAAACCGACTATTTTACATTAATGACACTAATGAGATCGTCAATATACCGTAGCGTAGCACGGGTGCTCAGCTAGTAATATATATATATATATATGTAGAATTTTGGTGATAATTAAAAGTTAATAGTACAATTAACACGTTTATTATTAACATATAATATGAATTAATTTTAACATAAAACTATTAAATAACTAAATATTTGGTATGTACGTCGTGACTTGTATCGCTTCGTCGTTCTACTACTACTGCCCGTTCCCCTCCGCTGTTGCCACAATCATTAGTTGGACAGGGTCGGACCGCCCCACAACTCGACCATCCTGGTATTCATCCGGCTCGGATGACTCGGATAGTTCATCTTCATCCCAGGCCCAGGGCTTCATTCGGTTGGCTGCACTGGATGTATGCTTAGGGCCTTCACTGGAACCCACCTTTTCGACATTGTATCGATTTATTCCTGAAACAGAAATGACCCGGTACGGGCCCAAAAATTTAGGGCGCAACTTGCCTCCCGTGATAAACTGGGACCTCTGGATGGCAACTAGGTCACCAATCTCATAAATTTTTGCAGGCTTTCTTTTCTTGTTAAACATACGCCTGTTTTCGTCCTGTACTCTGAGTATTTGTTTCTTCGCGTCCTGGCTTAGATGCTCTCTTTCTTCTTCAAATATTTCAAGGTTTTCTTCTTCTATTATTTGGTGGAGTTTTATATCCTTTGGATTTTTCATTTTCACTCCGATCATTATCTCCAATGGAGTTTTACCAATACTTCGTTGAAATGTACTATTAAGAGCAGTTTGCAACTCGTTGGTATGTTTATACCAGTGCTCTGGCTTTTCGATAGCAAATTTACCCAAAACCTGAATTATTATCCGATAAATTCTTTCAACTTGCGCATTTCCCCTTGCTTATTTGACTATGCTTAACGTTATTTTTCTGGCAATATTCTTGAAAAGCATGTGATGAAAAAGCTGTCCCTCGGTCAGTTATGATTCGATCTGGATTTCCAAACGTGCTTCTTTGAATTTCCAGCTTTGAGATGACTTCTTCAGCGTTTGTTGTTTTCGTAGCATAAATCCATGTAAATTTTGTGAATTAATCAACTATTGCGAGGATGTATTTATAGCCTAACTGGGTTGATGAGAGTTGACCAAAATAATCGATATGATATGTTGATAATGGCCTGTCTTCTTTATCGATCGGGTTTAACAATTCTTCTTGTTTCCCTGTCTTCTTTTCTACTAATATACAAGATATACAATTTCGCACGATGTTATCGACTTTTTCTTTCATTTTCGTGAACCAATAATCTCTGAGTATAACTTCTCTGAGTATATCTTCTTAGCGGCAAAATGTCCATTTTGATAAGCAGATTTAATGATTTCTGTCTGCATTCTTTTAGGGATGACTAACAACTGTGAGCCCTTATATTCTTTGTACAGTATCTTATTCTCAATAAAATACCCATCATGTGGAGTCGTCTGCAAGAGCTTCATAATTAATTTTAATTCATCGTCTTCTTGCTGTGCCTTCTCTATACGATTCTTAATAACATTTTTAACTATTTTAACAACAGGATTGCGGCTGAGTGCATCAACATGTTTCATGCTAGTGCCCGCTCTATGTTCAATGGTATACGAAAATTCTTCGAGCAACAAAACCCAACGAGCTACTCTTGTTGCTAAGTCTTTTTTTTTGCATCGTCATTGTAAATGCAGCACAATCTGTGACAATTTTAAATGGAATACCCAGCAAATATACTCGGAACTTCTTTAAAGCTTCTATTATATAGCACTTCTAGGTCATAACTGGCGTATTTTTCTTCAACTGCAATTTCCCATCTTCGTCGTCTTCTTGCAACAGAACGGCACCATCAGTGTGTAATTCGGTTCTGTTGTTAGGTGAATATATTTTTAATACAGGTTTTTGCGCCAAAATATCTTTTAACTTTTCAAATGAATTTCTCTGAGCCTATCCATAAACAAACTTATTAACTCATTTTTAATAAGTCGCTTAACGGCTTTGCTATTTGGGAATACTTAAAAATAAACTTACGGAAGTATACAGTAAGAACCAAAAAGCTTGGAATCTGCTACAGGCTCGGGATACCTCTTGACGGCAGCTATCTTTGTTTCAGCAGGGCCAATAACATTATTTTTTATTTCATACCCCAAATATTCTATATTTTCTTTCACAAACTTGCACTTCTTCCAGTTCAATTCGAGACCATATTCTGACGCTCGTTGCAAAACTATGCGCAGGCGTTCCAAGGCTTCTTCGTAATTTGCTGCGAGGACAAGCAAGTCATCCATGTAAACTAATACAATTCCCTTTTAGATTAGATCTTGAAATGCTTTGTTTATAAACCGTTGAAACACATCAGAAAAATTACATAATCCAAACGGTGTTTTTTCAAACTCAAATTGGCCACTTGGTGTCACGACGGAAGTGCATTTCTAGCTTGCTTCTTCCACAGCTACATGGAAAAATCCATTCTTCAAATCCAAGCTTCAAAAAACTCTGGCATTCCTTAGTTTGTCTAATTGATCTTCGATCAATGGTAATGGATATATGTCTTTAATGATTTTCCTATTTATGTTCCTATAGTCCACACAGATTCGAGTGGCACCATCTTACTTTTTAACTAAAACAATTGGACTGGCAAAATCAGAATTGCTCTCTCGAATTATGCCTTTTCTCAACCATTCTTCTGTTTGTCTGTCGACTTCTCTCTGATTAATTGGATGCTGATTAGTTGGAGATTCATCAGTTAGAATAATCTTGGTTTGTACTTCGGTTGTCTTAACAGGATTCGGTTTATAGCTTTATATCAGTTGTCGAATATCTTCTGAATACGCTGTATTATTGTAAGCGTCATCATTAACATTAATTTGAAATAAAAAGTTCGTAGTATCACTGTCACTAGGCTTCGTCATCTTTACCCCATACTTTTTTGTTGATAGTTCAGCTTGATCTAGTAACTCTCGACCTAACAGCAACACAGTAGGGATTACACTATTAGGCACAATATGGATAGTCGTGGTAAACTCTTCGCCATCTATTGTAATAATAGTTGTGATATTACCTAATGTTTTTATTTCTTGCGAGCCTATGCCCATCAGTGTCAATTTTTCTTGATTTGCAGTTAGAGTATTTAATTTAGAAAATTGGGTATGTGTAATAATATTCACATCACTTCCTGTATCGACTAACGCTTCTAATTCTTTTCCTTCGATCATGACAACTTTAGTCACACGGTTCGACAAAATCTTTCTTCCGATTAAATACGATTGTTCTTTCTTTAATTTTAAAAGACTTATCTTTATCTTCATCAGTCGACTGAACTGTACACTTCGCTGCAATATAACCAAACTGATTACATTTGAAGCACTTGGGTTCTAAACACTTCTTTTTACAGTCACGAGACAAGTGTCCCATTCCACCACAGTTGAAACATTTATTTGTTTTATTTTCAGTCTTCAGCGATGAAGATTTATCATGTATTGGCTTATGCGTCTTAGTTTTTATGGTATCTGTAGTATCCTGCCTTATCGTACATATATAATTAGTATTAGCTAGTGTGTGTTTGTGATCTGGGTAACACTGTGACGTCATTTTTTCTAAGGTTCTCGTGATTGGCTAACTGGGAAACAGGGTGTTTCAAGTTTGACTTGATTGACAGGTATTTTGCAGATTTATTCTCTACGAAACTGCGAATAAATTAACATATAGAAATGTCTAGAGTTTCGTAGGCATAAACAAGAAACTATATACACTGCTATATCCTTTGACCAATATGAATAATATTTTGCAGATTTATTTTATTAAAATCTACAAATCTAACTATTTGCAGAAATGTCTAGGGTTTTGTATGCATAAAAAAAAAAAAAACTCTAGACACTGCTATATCCTTTGACCGATATGAACAATATTTTGCAGATATATTCTCTAAGAATCTACGAAAATAATTACTTACATAAATGGCTAGGGTTTCGTAGGCATAAACAAGAGACTCCTATATCCTTTGGCCGATATGAACAATATTTTGCAGATTTATTCTATAAGAATCTGCGGATAAAATAACATACAGAAATATCTAGGGTTTTGTAGATATAAATAAGAAACTCTAGATACTCCTATATTCTTTGATCGATATGAAAAACATTTTGCAAATGTATTCTCTAAAAATCTGCGGATAAAACACCGCATAGAAATGTTTTAAGTTTCGTATGCATAAATAAGAAACTGTAGACACTTCGATATTCTTTGATCGATATGAAAAATATTTTGCAGATTTATTATTTAAAAATCTGCGGACAAAATAACCTATAGAAATGTGTAGGGTTTCCTGGGCATAAACAAGAAACCCTAGGCTACTCCTATAGCCTTTGACCGATATTAACATTATTTTGCAGATTTATTTTCTATGAATCTACGAATATAATTATACACATAAATGTCTAGGGTTTCGTAGGCATAAACAAGAGACTCCTATATCTTTTGACCGATTTGAAAAATATTTTGCACATTTTTTCTCTAAGAATCTACGAATATAATTACATACATAAATGTCTAGGGTTTCGTAGGCATAAACAAGAGACTCTAGATACTCCTAATTCCTTTGACCGATATGAACAATGTTTTGCACCTTTATTCTCTAAAAATTGACGAATATAATTACATACATAAATGTATAGGGTTTCGTAAGCATAAACAAGAAACTCTAGATACTCCTGTTTCCTTTGACCGATATGAACAATATTTTTCAGATATATTCTTTAAGAAACTGCGGATAAAATTTTATATATAAATGTTTTGTGTATCGTAGGCATAAACGAGAAACTCTAGACAAGCCTATATCCTTTAACCGATATGAACAATATTTTGCAGATTTATTCTCTAAGAATCTTCGAATATAATTACATATAGAAATGTCCTGGGTTTTGTAGGCATAAATTAACGTCTCAAATAATTTTTAGTTTTAACAATATAAATGTAATGTACTAAGTAAAAATGAATCGTTTTCTCATCTTAAAAAATTAATGAATAAATAATCTAACTATATGATTAGCAAGTGTCTGTATGTAGTGTCGGTAACATTATGACGTCAATTTTTCTAAAGTTCTCGTCATTCGCTAACTGGGGACACCCTGTTTCTTGATTGGCTGACAGGTCACGCCCTCTCCCGTAATTGACTAACTGGTGATATCCTGTCCCGTGATTCGCAGGCTGGCGACGAAATTAGGATACGTTAAAAAATAAAACCACATACACATACAAACAATTGAAATTTTTATATTATAAATCCGTCATTGTTGACGGGTAATAACCTAGTATCCTATATTATTGGAACACACTAGGAATAGGGATTGATAACCAAACACAGTATTATTTCGTACCTCACTCGCCACACTCCAGATAAAGACTGAATATCATGTTCATCTAACAAATTACTTCAACTCATTATCTAAGTTGGCGGATTACTTTATTTTACCGTTAACTGATTACGAGCCTATACACTACATTTCTATCTTTTTTTACAAAATATAATAATTAGAGACAGGTAAAAATATGCAACGGTACTTTTGCCATAGGCGTGCTATTTTAAACTTTATTTTAACAAAAAACCAACAAGAAACGGAAGATAAAACACTTGTACTGCAATGAATTCTTATCTTAATAACGACACCTCATTATTTTGGGATTATATCCGATATAGGTAATTCCGCTCACTCCTTTGCCATTGGTCGGTTTTTGATATTAAATTTTTATACGCTACACTATTTGTCAGCAGGGCACATTACAAATATATATAATTACATTTTATTTCTACAGATAACACATGTGACGCTTTTTATCGATAAACACCCTAACTAAAGTACCGTTGCATATTTTGCTGGACCCTAATAATAATGTATTAAATTATAAACAAATAAATATTATATAATTAATAGTTAAATGATTAACCAAAATTGAATAAACTTGTCTATTTTTTGTAACTATTCGTGGTCATCCTCCTCGACAACCTACCATTCACAGTGTCTTTAAAATTGGCTGTTAATTTGTCCTTTTTCAAGTTTTTTATAAACACTTTATCTCCTGGTTCCAGTTCACTGCCTTTTGCTTTTCTTTTCTGGTCGCTATATTGTATTCTTTTTTCCTTTGCTTGTTTATCTTTATCTCGCGTATCTTGGTCTAAATATTTTTCATAATTGATGTCTGCCAGACTAGGAATTTTATCTCGAAATTGTCGTCAATTAAGTTAATAGTTCCTTTGCAGTTACTTAGATTTCCTTCTAAGATTTTTTGGATTATTTCGAGTGCACATATTAACCCGAACATCAAAAATTTAAATCGAAATAGACCTTTATCGTTATGATAGTTGTTATATACCTTGACTAAGGTGCAATTTCGACTTGGTGGAAAGCATTCTTTAAATGTAATTTTAAAAAGATATTTGCCTTTTTAAAGTGTGTTCATACATTGTTGGCAATGGACGATTTTCATGAATAATGGTTTCGTTTGCCTTTCTCATGTTGATGCAAATTCTTACATCACCATTAGGTTTTAAGATGAGACCATCGGAGGGACCCACTTCGATGGTTCATTTAGTGGCTCTATTATATTCGCTTGTAATAAATTCTCTAATGCAGTATTGACCTTTTCTTCTATCGGTATAGGAATCCTCCTGTAAGGTTGGCATATTAGTTTCATATTTTCGTTTATAAGTATATTAACCAGAATATAATTGAATTTTGGAAGTGGTGTAATAGCATTTACCAATGTTTTTAACGATCGAGATGGTATCCTTATCTGTAAAATACCCATCTTCATGGCCGTAATTTTTCCTAATACATTTCTTGACCCATTTCTTATGACATAAAATATAGCGGTGTGTTTTACATTCCCTACACAAATTTCTGCATCGAAACATCCGGTTATGCCTAGTGGTTTGTTACTACCCTAGGATACTAATGTCTTGTCTGGAGTATTTACCTGGTTTACCTTAACCCTGTCTCTCTTCATATTTTTCCAAGCCTGATCAGATTTTTTTTTGAATTTCTCCTGTCTCTTGTTTCATAAGAGGAAATATATGCCGTTCATATACCTTACTTTGTTTAGGGGTGAAATATTAGTCCAGTTTCTGAATTACTATATCATATAAGTTTATGCTATCCTTCGATTCGAAGGATAGCATAACGGCGCTCCTGGAATATTATAAACGATCTCTTGTAGAGCCGTTCCACCAGAATGAACGAGTATTGCTCGTTTTCTCAGGTCGTTGTCAGCATTGATGGCTTGCAAGTATATTTCAAAACTACGTTTCCACTTTTCGGATGAGGAGAAAGACTTAGGAGAAACAACGTCAGTCGGTGTAAGATGCACCGACTGACGTTGTTTCTCCTTCGCAATCAAAAGCTTCCAAAGGTTGTATGTTTGACATTTTGCTGAAGCAATGTTATTATATATTTAAATAACAGACTAAATATTTACATGCAATGTCATCTAAATAGTAATATTCGACTTCGGTCCACAATAACTGCAGGTATATGTATATATGTATGCAATCTAGCTACAAACGTGTACACGTCTTGTTAATATATTGTATTATTGTTACTTATTATTTATTTTATTTTTTTTTGCGTGTTATCTTGTAACCGGGCCATTTTGATCTTAGGCAGGTATATATCTATTACACCCTCGCAACCATCGTCATAAGTGGAAATTTTGCGATCAATTACCATACCCAGGTAGTACCTAATGGCAGGTTTGATCTCGTTCTATTTTTTTTTTTTTTTTTGTATGTACCAGTTTTTCTTTTAACCAGGCTTTTAGTCTTAAGCGTGTTCTACATTATACAATTCTCGTCAAATTTTCATACTTATTTCTTTGACTAGAACTTGTACTAGAAATAAATCAGTGAAATTGTAGAGTGTAGAACACTTTATGTAGTCAAGGTCAACTTTATTCAAAACTAGATTTGAACAAACTTTTCTAGAAAATATTTTTAACTTGAACTCCGCGCATGCGCAGTAGACACTTTTAACAACAGTACCAACATTAAAATTACGCTTGTAAATATTTTGTATTACCACGTGTTTAATAGTGTTTTGTTGATCATTGATTTGAATAGGCGAATATATAAATTGTGTTTTGTATGTAAATCAGTAATTTTACAAATCTAATTGCTAGGTTATAAACACTTGACAAGATATGAATTATATTTTTAAGTTGGTACTTTAAATGAACTGAAACACGTGGAAGAATTTCATTCTCTACCAAAAAATTGAAAAATAAATTGTATTAAAACTTTGACAACTTCTAGTTCAAAGAAAAAAGTTTAGAAAATTGACAAATAAAGTATAATGTAGAACACGCTTTAGGTACGTATTTTTCTGTTACACCCCCGCAACCATCATTATAAGTGGAATTTATGCGATCAATTACCATACCCAGGATTATATACCTAGTCACAGGTTTGATCTCATTCCATTTTTTTTTTTTTTGTATGTACCAGTTATTATTTCAACCGGGATTTTAGTCTTAGGTACGTATATTACTATTACACTCCCGCACTCATCATTATAAGTGGTATTTATGCGATCAATTACCATACCCAGGATTGTATACCTAGTCCAGGGGTCGGCAACCTGCGGCTCTTTTAGATAATTTTGTGGCTCCTTGTTCTGTATTGTACAGGATGTTTTACGGTGTAATTCAAGCCCGGTAATTCCCCGAGCTACTGCATATTCCCTTTTAAAAGAAGTAATTTGTTTCGAAAAAAAGTAATCTGTATTTGTGAATGATTTACGTGCAGAAACATTATTACATTTTATTAATTTACAAAAACATAAGGACAATAACAACGTTATTAATGCATTTTTTTTTTTTTTGCACAAACATTGTTAACATGCAAGAAGCTTTTTAGAAAGATTTAAAGAGTTTAGAAAATATAAAGCTACACTAGCTTTTTTGACAAAACGAAATGAAGCAGATATGCAGCAATTACATTTATCGCCATTCCCATTGATTAATTAGGCACAATTTGAACTTTAAAGGACTTTTTTTAAGAACAATTATTGGATTTGAAATCCAAAGATTTATGGAATATAAAATTTAATTCTGAATTGGAAAGTTTAGAAAAAGAAAGTGCATATTATCCTCCCAGCATAAGTGGACCAAAATTCACAATCTTCAAAATGTAGGTAAAGTTGTTTTCGAAGCTTGGAAAGGTCTTTCAAAATCGTTCAATCATTTCAAAAAATATGCTTTTGGACTACTGACAATTTTCGGATCCACATATTACTGTGAGCAAGTCTTTTCACATATGAAATTAATAAAGAGTCAGTTAAGAAGTAATCGTACTGACCTGAAACTTGAGTTATGCCTTAAGTTAAAGATTACTGAATATTCACGAAATATTGAAGTCTTATGCACTATGCAGAAGCAATCGTCCCATTAAAAAAATTATTATATTGTAATATACTGGCAAGTGCAACAGGTATCACAAACTTAATAATAATAATAATAACTTAATTAACATTTTTTTACAAATATGAACGCAATACATACGATATTGATATATGCTAACAAATGTAAATAAGAAAATATTTATTCTAATACCTACTATAATTTCTTAGACATAATTATTGTAACTAATAGACAATTTTACTATTTTTTTATCATTCTGTCCAGCATCACTAAGCTGAAGCTTGTCGCAATGCCAGGACAAAATAATAAACAAATTAACAGATATAATTAAAATAAATAAAAATAAAAATAATAAGAAATATATATATAAAATAACTGTCCAAATGTTCAGAATCAGTTTTTAAAAAGTTTTAAAAATTTAATAATTACAGTTCAAGATTCTAATTAAGACTAAATAAATAATATGCAAAACATGTTAATATAAACTGGAAAGAAAATGCTGATTATTAAAAAGTGTCAAGTACATCTTGGGAATATGTTATGTAAAAGGGTGGTGTCTTATTGTGTGGAGTCAGCGGGAACTGTTGAGGTAACTTATATATGTATATATATATATATATATATATATATATATATATATATATATATATGTAAATAAATAAGGGATTTATTGTTTAAATAAAACTCAAGGTTCACAGACTATTTTATTCTAAGTATTCACTCTTAGGCCTGGCGCGCACGGGCGTTTTTTCCCACGCGCGGTTATTTTGCCGCTACCGCTTAGACGTGCGCGCATGAGCGTTAAAAAAACGTTAATATTCATTGGAAGTTGCAGTTTTCAGCAAGAGTCGAGATGGTTTATTAATATGTTTGCGGAAGAAGCGACGAAAGAAACTGTGGGTTCATCCTTTGACGAGCCAAAGACTTTTAAAAGGACAATTTCACAAAATATATTATGATTTGTGTACGAGTTCTAGAAAATATTTTCAATATTTTCGGATGTCCAAAAGCTCATTTGATGAAGTACTGAATATGATACGACCCCATATTACTTACAGCGATACAAATATGAGATTGGCAGTTACACCGGAAGAAAGATTGGCAGTAACATTGAGGTAAGAATTACTATTATATTAAGTAGTACAATATTTAAAAAAAAAACAAAATTTTATTTATTGCAAATATTAGATTATAAAGTACTAAACTATAAATACAGTTTATGAAAAATCACAAATTTTTATTTATTAAAATAATATATTATAATTATAGTATATGAAAAATTTCATTATTGGAGCTGTCACTTCCTGGAGACATAATAGGTGTGGTGCGTGTAGATGATTGAGTCGTCGGTGAAGATGAAAAATACTGTAAAGCAGTTGAAGTACCGGGGAGAGATTCCTTTTGTTGAACTGCAAGCGGTTGAATATTATATGCTTGTGGAAACTGAGAAAAATATTGTGGTGCATTTGAACGAATTGTGTTGACTGTTGTTCGGAAGTGTGCTGTAGATTTTGATACTGATACATATTATTCGGAATGGCTGGAGGGTAGGTAGCTCGTTGTAATGATTGTAGGAATTCCATTTTGACAGAAAATTTTTGAGCAGTCGGCAATGCTTTGAAACTCGGCAATAAAGATAAAAGGAAACTTTTGTCCTCGTCTATTGCTTTTTTTTTACTTTCTTCTAAGAATTTTAGAAGCGATTCTTCGATTGATACATTTCGTTTTTTTTGTGTAGCTAAATTTTTTTGTTTTTTAGGAAACTCTTCCGGCGTGTCTGTATGTTGTGTTTCTTTGTCTTTTGTTTTTGTAGTAGACTCGTTCTCTTCTTCATTGTCAGATGTTGATGGTGCACCTAAATTTCCGCTTGTTTCTCTCTCCGCCAATGTCGGTGCAAGAAATAATAGTTGATCGAAATATAAATATTTCCTTTTCCTTTTAATTCCTGAGCCAGATTTAGTAGTCTTTTGCTGCAATAAATCCTTTCGAAAATTATCTTTCAAATTCTTCCATTTCTTTTGAATTTTTTCTCCTGAAAATAGAAAAATACAATACTTTAACATTTTTCAGGTATTTGGCCACAGGAAATAGTTTCCATTCGCTGCATTTTGAATATCTACTTGGAATTACGACAATTCGAGAAATAGTTAAATCTACTTGCCAAGCAATATGGTCATGTCTACGTCCTACTTACATGCCTGAAAAAACTGAAGATGAATGGCTAATTATTGCCCAACAATTTTATGAGAGAACAAATTTTCCGAATTGTTTAGGAGCAGTTGACGGGAAACATATTCGTATGCGGAAACCAGATGGAAGCGGATCACAATTCTTCAATTATAAATCATATTGTTCTATGGTTCTCATGGCTGTAGTCGATGCTGACTATTGTTTTATCAGCATTGATGTTGGTGCACATGGCTCTTGTAGCGATTCCAATATATTTAATCAAACCAATTTATATAAAAAATTACAAATTAACCAACTAAATATCCCGAAAAATAGGACCTTACCACAAGAAGAAGATGGTGAACTAATGCCGTTTGTGTTTGTGGCAGATGAAGCTTTTGATTTGTCAGAACATATTTTACGACCGTATCCACATAGAAATTTAAGTATTCCGAAACGTATTTATAACTACAGATTGACACGAGCAAGAAGAATGGTAGAATGTACATTCGGTATACTCAGTAGCAAATGGTGAATTTTCCACCGAGCTATTGATGTTCATCCCAATTTTTGTGGCGATATTATAAAAGCAAGTTGCGTTCTTCACAACTTCGTCAGAAAAAAAGATGGATTTAAATTTGATGATACTCTACAAAGCTGTCCTCTTGCCAGTATTGAATCAGTTGGAACTAGAAGTAACTATAGAGGTACAGAAGTAAGAGAATATTTTACAAATTATTTTACATCGCCCCATGGAAGTATACCTTGGCAATATGATAAGATTTAAGACAATATAAACATCGTACTAGTAAACACAGAAATGCATGACAGTTTATATATATACATATATATTTGTGTATGTTAGTTAATTTTATTAAAATAAAATAGATAACGTATTTACTAGTATATTTATGACAATAAAATAATACAACTTACCTTTGCAGTTTTTTTCCTGCGCATCCATTAATTCCCAATTGGAAAATAATGCACAGCACACTTCTCGCCATAGCTTTTCTTTTTCATTTCTGTCCATATATTGTTTATGTTTTTTATCCCATAATACAGGCCTATTAGATATTTCCAGAATTAAAAGTTCTATATCCAGATATTCTTTTTCCATTTTCACAACTACTTCTTTCAACACTTCGATTACTAATACAGAAATGCCGTATATTTATCGCTAGTGCGCTCACTTGCATGTTTATACATGTTGCAGATAAACACCTGCGATGGATCTACCGCTACCGCACCGCTCAGTAAATCGGACAAGTTTCGTTTTTAAAAACGCTGCGCAGAAACAAACGCACGTGCGCGCATATTGATAACATGGCATGAGTCCTATTTTTGCGGTGAAATTACCGCCGAGTATAAGCGGTGAAAATACGCCCGTGCGCGCCAGGTCTTACAGCGTAAGAAAACATCTGATCTCTCTATCAAATTCTACGTGTGTTTTATAAAACCAATTAGTGTAATGAGCCGTCATCATTATCGTTAATGAGTCGTCATCATTAGTAGGTCCAGATTACGGATTGAATCTAGATAAAATTTTATGGTGACGTCTTCAAAAAGATGTAAGGAAAAAGAATAGATTTAAGGTCCAGTATCATTGACCTTTTAAGGTCCCTGACCATTTAAGATCCCTGATCATTTAAGATTCACACCATTCACCATTTAAGATCCACACCATTGACCATTTAAGATCCACACCATTGACCATTTAAGATCCACACCACATTCGAGGGCCCTCATTCAATCTACATACAGACCATGGTCTTAACATACATAGACGATACCTGAGCGTTCAATTGCTCTCAACTGGCAGAGACGGTCCCTTATCGTTCAACTGGCAGAGACGATCCCTGACCGTTCAACTGCTCTCAACTAGCAGAGACGGTCCCTGATCGTTCAACTGCCCTCAACACGAACCGTGTGTCTTGCGGAACTCAACAAGCTATCAATTCTCAACTCAACTATCCATTTATTTCATTTCAGATTGTCTACAGTACCCAACAAGCTCAGTGACTGTCGCTTTTTTATACTCGGTGCCTTCACAAAGCAAAAACGACCAGTGTGTCTTGCGGTACTCAACAAGCTCAGTGACTGTCGCTGCTTCATACTCAGTGCCTTCACAAAGCAAAAACGACCAGTGTGTCTTGCGGTACTCAACAAGCTCAGTGACTGTCGCTGCTTCATACTCAGTGCCTTATCATTTTATGAAAGCAATAAAATTACTCTTACCATTCTAGTTATTCTCAACATAATCAGTTACCTCCGTGCGGTTTAAGCGCTTCATAAATAGCGATCGTTCGCCTTTACACTCAAAACTTCATAAGGCCCTAGAAACTTGGCTCCCAACTTGCCGCTACCGGTCAATTGTATGTCTTCTACTGCTACTTTTTCTCCAATTTCATAACGGATAGGTTCCGCTCTCGAAGCGCCGCCTGTCATCTCCTAGTCTTTTCCAGGAACATGGTCTGCAGAACTCGAATGCTGTAAAAAGTCTGAGGGCTGTTGTTCTAAAAAATAAAACGATTAATGTTGAGAAATCTCCTCCAACGGCACAACTCTGGCCGTAAGAGATCAACTATTAGACCAGTTTCTACTTTAATATCCCAGAAACTGACTAATCTGCCAATGGTAATCCAACCACCCTAAAAAGACCAAATACAACTGATCAACTAATACTTAGCATTGAAAGTTACCTGACTCATCAGATTCCTACATCTAAGATTCGAGCAAATTTAATCATTGTAAACTTACCGACGTAACTCTTCATTTAAATTCTGAACATTTCCCCTATGATAAATTAAATATAAATTTCGATAAAAACCAGTATACTGCACTATACGAAATGTACACAGATTTTCAAAAATCTTATTATGGAAAAAACAATAGTTGTCCCCTACTAAATTGGGAGGCGTTTAAAGATACGTCTTTGGTGGTTATTAATTGCTCGAAACAAAGTGAGAAAGTTAAAACCGGTGTTGATATTCGTTTAGAATTTGAAACATCGGAAAATTTCCCCAATCTAACCACTGCCTATTGCTCAATCTTACGCGATAAAATTATTGAATATTCACCATTAACAAATGTTGTTAACACATAAAAATAAGGTTATATAAGGGAGTTTTGAAGAAAAAATTGTTTTGAAGAATATTCATATGCATAATGCATATTAAATGTAAAGCATTTTTTAAACAACTTATAAATATCTTGTCTGTTCTTTTTAAAAACATATTATAATTTATAAGAAATATTCTTGTAAAAATTTAAATCTTAAAAATAAAATGTATACATATGATTGAAAAAATGTGTTTTTTATTTTTTATCACTCCAACACCAACATAAGCATTTTTTACTATCGTACGAGTATGTTTATAAGATTCTTCCTACACTATTAAGATAATCCCCCTTAAAGCATTGTAAGTATTTATACTGCATGCGTTTTGTAAACATCTTCCTGAAGGGGGATAACCGTAAACTTCAGTTATATATACCGAGTGTTAGATGATATTTAGTTCAATTATTAACTACTTTTCAGTGGAAAAATATGATTAAAATTTAAAAAAAAAAAAAAAAATGAACAACCAACAAGAACTTAATAATGCGGAAATTATTGAAATTAGTGATAGCGAAAGTGTTAGTGACAGTGATAGTTGGAGTGAAAATGACAATGTTGAAGAAAATGACTTCTATGATGGCGAAATTTATGATGACGGGTACGAGTCGGACCATCAGCACTGGTATAATAGCAGTATAATTCGGTTAGGTAATTCCAATGAAAACAGTGTATGTATTCTTTATACCTACAGAGAGGTAAATTTTTTTGGAACTTACCGCCGATCTTGCGCGCTGTGCTTCCAGTCACTTTTAGAAGAGGGATACGTTTTCGCTACGACATACAGCAGGCATACGACAATGAACCCTGCGACATGTAAGAAAAAAAGCAATATATGAAGTTATAAATAATTATATATAAAAATATATTATTTCTAGCAGATGAAGCAAGCCTAACTCGAGCTACCTTACGTTGCGATGTTTGCAGGGATTCCTTGGTGTTGGCAATCCCCACAGCCGTATGCCCCCGTTGCGTGATTACCGAGTGAGTATTAAATTATTGTTTTAACCTTTTTTGAGGGTTTTAAATTATTTTTTATATTCTATTTTTACAGAGATGATCAATACGTCACTCCGCATGAGTAGCTTGCTGGTCTCCCCCTTCAATTCCCCTCCATCATCGCCGCCCTCTCCACTACTTATATTTAAATATAATATAATTTTGTATATTTATAATATTCTTTTTATTTTTTTATTAAAAAAAAATATATGATTAAAATTTTTATTTTTTAAATGTGTTTTTTATTTTTTATTATTTGTATATGCGTAATGCCCAGTGGAAGCAAACATCTCGATCGTTTTTTGAAGCTGAGACTAGTGATCCGTCTAGTCATTACCACTACCCCAACCCACTTTTAATATTTATTAATATATTCGAAGTAATAAAAACATATTTTTAATTTTTTATGATTTTTTATATTAGAAAAATAAAAATATATACATATACACATTTTTTATATTATAAAAATAACATATTACAAACATATTAAAATATACATATACACATTTTTTTATATACATATTATAAAATAAAATATTACATATTACAAAATAAAATATATAAATATATTTACAAATTTTTATTTTTACAATTGTTCCTTCTTATACCCTCAGGGTAAAGTATCAGTGTACGGGAAATTTATAATTCTTTTATCATCGCTTGGGTTTAACGGTATTTTTCTTTGTTTGATTGTATAATACTAATACTAGTATATTAATACTAGTTTAAATAAACTAATTCAATAAACTAATTCTATATATTTATCACCTTATATTTGTGCCCGAACAAGTTACAACGGTCAATTTTGGAGTTAAATCCCACCAGTGGCGTTCCGTGTCTCCGCGATGTCGGGCAAAATTAAGTGTTTTAAGTGTTTTGAAACTGTTTTAACATCCGATTTTGCTGAGTGTTGTGAGTGTCTTAAAACTTACCATTTTGAGTGTTCCATTGCTGAACTTTCTTATAAAAAACTCAATAAAAATAAAAAATATTGGAAATGTGCTAGTTGTTCTACCGGAAGAACAACTAGGAACCGGCCATTATGTGCATCCAGTTGCCAAGAAGTAACACCATCCGAACTTCAGGAAATCAGAGACCTTTTGAGAACCATGAATGAAAAACTTGAAAAAGTGGAAAAAATTGAGTATGATATTCAAGAAATCAAGAATTTATTCTGTAAAGTTGAAAAAATTGAAAAAGATGTCGAAGAATTAAAAAAATCAGTTGTATTTATGTCTAATCAATATGACGAGGTAATGGAAATTAATAATGGCAACATGCAAATTCTTAAAAATCTGGAGTTAGATGTTGAAAAATTAAAAGAATCCAACAAAAGGAAAGATGAGTTATTTTCTAAAGTAGCTAATTTAGAACAATATCAACGAAATAGAAATGTAGAAATCCATGGTGTAGGAGAAAGTACGAACGAGGATTGTTCCATGATAGTAGAAAAAGTAGCTGCAGGATTAAACCTGGATGTAAATAAAGACGATGTCGATGTAGCACACAGGATAAGAACAAACAAAAATCGCAACTCTTCTTATATTATTGTCCAATTCAAGACCCGTACCAAAAAAGAAGTTTTTGGAAGTAAAAAGCATTTAGTGGTCACTAACAACAATATACCTGGGACTTCAATTGGAGACAAGATATTTATTAATGATAATTTGAGCCAGTATCATAGAACATTATTAGGGTTAACCAAAGCGACAGCAAGGGAATTCAACTATAAATTTGCCTGGTATAAACACGGCAAAATTATGGTGAGGAAAAATGAAAATTCCAGATTTATTACCATCAACAATGAGGCGGACCTGCTAAAACTGTCAACCTGTGACAACGCCGCCACTGGTATTTAGTTTGGTATTTTATTTGTTTTCTATTTTTAAGCTTTAAATATGGTACTATTAGATATTGAAGAGCAGGAAAACTTCTTAGATAAAAATGTTATTGCGTGCTATGATGTAAATAATAATCATGAATTAAAATCACTTGTACATAATTTTGATATTAAATTTAAGAAAAATTCTAATTTAAAAATTCTGCATTTAAATATTCGTAGTATTAATAAGAATTTTGATGAGCTGTTAATTTATATTAATAATATACATAATCATATTACTGATTTAGATTGTATAATTTTATCTGAATGCTGGAAAATCAATAATATTGAAACTTTTTCAATTGAAGGATACTCTACATTTTACAATAATAGTAATTTCAATCAAAATGACGGTGTCTGTATATTTGTGAAAAACTTTCATAAAGTTAGTGTTAATGTAACTAAATTTTATTCTAATTATACCTTTATAAGAGTTGAATTAAATATTTCAAACACAATTATAGGAATAACAGGTGTTTATCGACCACCAGCCTATCCCATACAATTTTTTTTGTCAAATCTAAGGGAACATTTGAGCAATAATTGTACTAAAAGTTGTGAAATTTTCACCGGTGATACTAATATAAACTTAATTGATCAAAACAATGATAATGTTTTACATTTTTTAGATTTACTTTCTGAATTTGGATTTAGAGCCTGTATTACTAAACCAACAAGGGATAATAGCTGTATTGATCACTTTTTTATGAAATCCAAATTCGAAAATATATTGCCAGTTATTTTACATAATAAAATTACTGACCATAGTCCGATATTTTTACAATTTTGGTCGAATAATACTTATGTTCAGAACAAAAATATGAAAAAAAAAAGCAAATTGCAATTAATTTTATAGATTATAAAAAATTAAATAATATTTTATATACTATAAACTGGGACATTGCATTGGCAAATAAAGATACCAATAACTCTCTAGATGGTTTATTAAATATTATTCATTATAGTATTAACAAATGTAGTGTCACTAAATTTAAGAATTCTAGATATAATAAAAGAAAACCGTGGATAACCAATGGGTTACTAAAATCAATTAACATTAGAAACAAACTGTACCAAGCTGTAAGAAAAGACCCTAACAACAATGTAATTAAATTAAAATATAATTATTATAAACGAATTATTTCCCCCCTTATTAAAAAAGTGAAAAATGACTATTACAATAATAAGATAATGAGTAATGTTAATAACCTATCGCAACTTTGGAATACAGCTTATGAATTTTTAAATATATCCAAGAAAAAGTCAAAAACAATTAAATATGAAAATGATAATCTTAACAGTGATGCCGATCGAGCGGATTATTTAAACAACTTTTTTGTAAATGTAGGAAGGAACTTAGCAAATGTAATTACCGTAGATTCCACTGAACAAGAAAATATGTTAAGAAACATCAAAGTTAATAACAATAATTTTCTTATAATTCCCACAGATAAACAGGAAATTAAAAGCATAATTTTGGAATCAAAAATCTCACATTCCAGTGGTCCTGATAAATTGTCTAACATAATGTTGAGAAACATTGCTGATAATATAGCCGAACCTTTAAGTTTAATTTTTAATAATATTTTTTTACAGGGAATCTTTCCACCCGTACTAAAAAGAGCTATTGTTTTGCCTTTGTTCAAATCTGGCAGTATTAAAGATGTAAATAATTTCAGGCCAATATCGCTAACATCTAATATTGCGAAATTATTAAAGAAATTAATAAAACAACGTCTTATGCGTTTCGTTATTAAGAGTAAATTGTTGTCTTCTTCTCAATATGGTTTTATCGAAGGACGTAGTACGGAAGATGCGATAGCTCAAATTACAAAAAAAGCTTATTCTGCAGTCGACAACTCTGAGGCTAATATAGCTGTTTTCCTTGATTTGAAAAAAGCTTTTGATACAGTCAATCATGCTATATTATTGAGTAAACTCGAAAGATTGGGAATAAGAGGTATTGCCCTAAACCTTTTTAGAACGTATTTGAGCGATTGTACCCAACAAACACTATATGATAAACAAGAAAGCACACCTCAAGTCATAAATTGTGGTGTTTGTCAAGGAACTTCCTTGGGACCTATTTTATTCATTCTCTATATAAACGATCTTCTCACTGTACAAAACTTACACGGACATCTAATGTCATTTGCAGACGATACTGTTTTGTTCCTTAAAACTAAGTCTTGGACCCATTTAAAAATGTTAGTTGAAAAAGATATGCAGATAATCAAGTGTTGGCTTGATAATAATCTATTATCAGTAAATATTAAGAAAACGAAATTTATTCACTTTACTTCCAATATTAAGGATACATTTAATGAATTTACAGTTCATAAAAGTAAATGTTGCAGAATAAATTGTGACTGCAGTGATCGAATAATAAAAGTAAATTCTATTAAATATCTAGGAATAACAATAGATCAGCACTTGAGGTGGGATATTCATATTAAAAATTTGTGTTCTAAACTAAGACAGTTTATTTATTTTATTAAAAAGCTAACCAACATTATCCCATACGGCAAATTAAAATTATTTTATCATGGTCTTGTAGAATCATCAATTACTTATGGCTTAATTGGATGGGGAGGAGCTGCTAAGATATACATAAACAAAGTCATTACACTGCAGAAAAGAATTGTTAAAATAATGCTTCGTAAAAGTATCTTTTATCCTTCAAGTGGCTTATTCCAAGAAGCAAACATATCACACATTTTGCAATTATATTCATATGCAATATTAAAGTATACATACAAAAATTCAAACGAACTTAATTTTACGAACCATAATTACAGTACTAGACATAAAAAACGCGCAATTGTGAATAAAGTCAGTAAAAGTATTGGACAAAAGTATTTTCTCTATTATGCCCCGAAAATTCATAATAAATTTAAAAAATATCTAGATGTTAACGATTTGACCCTTCAAAGAAATAATTATAAATTAAGAGCAAAACAATTTTTAAATGACATCGACTTTGATGATTTAAATTACATATTTTCGAGTTCATAAATGTGTTTAGTATATACGTAGTATTTAGATTCAAACTATTTTTTCGTTTCTTTTCAAGTACATTTCCTAAGTAAAACTAATCTGCACTATTGTAATTGTATTGTGATTTATAGTATAATATGTTAACTAACCTTTATTAATATAGAAAAATTTCGACATTATATTTATATCGAACTGATAAGTTTAAATTGTGTAACAGGATACCACACACAGACCTGTCTAAGTGGTGTAAGATCCATACATACTGTATAGATCCTAAATACCTATATAAAATTGTAAACTTTTTTTGTAATGTGTTTTACTTATTTAATAAAGGTAATAAATAAATAAATAAACATCATGTTCTTTTGAAGTGATAGTGCACTGACACTTTGTAAGTAATAATTTATTAAATAAACATGTGTAATAATCATCAAAACTTATTGTTTTTAAAACACCTTCTAGTACACCCTTTGCTCTCTTTCCTACGTACTCATCTAACATCTTATAGGCGTACATTTTGAATCTCAACCCCGCAAACTCCACCATCAGTTTTCCAGCGTTTTCATCTTTCATCACCCAATTTCTTTCCCATTAACTCTAGGCATATTGAAAATATTATTTTTTGCATAATCACATGTATCGAACCGATAAAGTTGTGCCTTCATCGATTGGTAAATATCAATATGCTTAAATTCATACAATAAGCTATCTGTGTCTGTATATAAAAGTAATATTAATATAATTGTAATGAAAATCATAAACCAAAATTTTCGACAAGTCTAATATTTCAAAACCCACATAAATAGGTTTATTCAATACAATTAATTTCTTAGACATTTCTATAAGGATAAAATCGTCATCCAATATTTCACAGGAATGAAAATTAACTTGTGAAATATAATTTTTAGCCCCATAACGCCCTCCCCACTTATTTACTAATTTGAAATCTTTCCGCTTTCTCACATTTTCCATCATTTTAACAAATTTAGCATTATTCATTAACTTATAAAAACATTTTCTTAAAGCTGTTATCTGATTTTTTTCTTAATTCAGTATTCAAGTCTATATATTTCCGAGCCAGGGTTTTTATTTAAATTTAAAAATTCTATGAATGTGAGATAATTTCATGCCTAAATTCAAACACTGTTTTAAATTTTCATAATGTATTATGTAATTTCTTTTATTATATAAATTTTGAATAAGTTTTGATTGTTTTGAGATCGGCGGTATGAAATGTTCAGGGCATAACGGTAAATCTCTATGTCGGTGATGCAAAGTCACAGGATAGTCCAGGTCCACCTCAAAAATATATCCAATATGTGAGTCACTCGATAAGTTCATTATATCGATATTATTAAATTCTGATTCTGACACCCATTCGAATTGAGCGTAAGGCAAAGGCATTCTCATAGCGGCCCCATATAAATTATTAATATCAAAATACATTAGATATGAATCAGATGCATTGGGGTTATATAATTCTCCCATATATTTATTATTAGCTTAACCGTATCTATTTACACAAACAGAAACCCCCCCACGAATACCTCGTTCCATCATCATAACCTTATCGATATCGGTTAGAAGCTCCAATTCAATTTCTGTTAATTTTAAGGCTGCATCGAATGCTAAGCCGGGGGCTGTGAAATAATGTGCTGCATCTAGTTTGTAAGTGTCTAAACAATTTTCGCGAAAATTTTCAAAAACGTCTGCTAACAACAATACATCAGTTTTCAAGTATAAATTTGCATATTCACCTAATGTTTTTATATTAAATGTCCCCCAAACTTTTTGCGCATGTTCATAATCGTTTTGAGTGATATGGTCATTTTTTATTGAACTATAAAATGCTTCTATAGACGGTAATTGTTCATCTTTTAATTTTTACCAAGAGTCCACATATTCATACGGATATACCCCCTTTCTCGTTAATAATTTAAATTCCTTTTCAGAAGTACAAGGGCGTCTAGTTATTCATTTCTCAGAATCTTTCAAATAAGACGCTAATTTATCTAAACTACTAGCCATGAAACAGAAGGAATCGATAAATCTGAATTGAATTGCTGTATTTTGCACGCGTTTAGTAAATGAAATATACCGTTCTTTGTTGATTGGTAACAGTGAAACTGCCCCAGGTATTCTCGTTGCTAAATTTTTTATTACAAAATGCGCGTCGTAACAAGTTAAGTTATAGAATACCACTGAAATGACGTGTGTATTTTTATAATGCAAATTGCAAGAAGCGTGCCCCCCCCCCATAAATCGTCCACTTAAGTGACAGTAATCACGGACCTTTCTAAAACCTTCTTCTTCTTGTTCTTTAAAGTTCTCACCGCATATGTGACACACTGTAGTGTTCCTAAAATCTAATTCATCATCCACGGTAAGTTGCATCGGTACAACATTTTTCATAATACCGTCCACTTTAATGGCGATTTTGTGTAGTTGATCAACAAACCAACCTATGTTCGAGGTTCTTTGAACCCTTTTTTATATATTATTATTCCGGTTCTTATTCTATTTTTAAATACGGACTTCACATCTTGCCAAATTAAACCCCCATATCTTTTTCTCCCCCTTCTCGATATACCACAACCGATTTTATCTCCATTATTTTTTAATATCTGTTTATATGTTTTCAACAACGCTAAATTCGCTTCTAACTTAGATAAATTTTTTATATCTTCTTTAGCATTAACGTACTGCGATATTAAATTAATAGATTAATTAATACGTTTAATCCAAGTGTTTACTTCATCCGAGGATTTAATAAGCGTTAGAACACTTTTAATTTTTTTAATTAATTCGTCGCTATAAGAAGCAACTGTAGCCTCAGTCATAGTTTTTATGTCTTAGAATTGAATATAGTAAAAAATTCTAAGTCCGAGCCTGTGAAGTTTACAATTCTTAGGCTTGCGTAACAAGCTTTGGTTAAGATTACCCTGCGGTGGACGTCGTCTCAAGTGTCTGTTCTGAGAGCTCGCATTCGGCTAAGTTTGTAAAAAGGCGCTGTTTCACGGCATACCTTGTACACATGGCTTATAATTCATTTATCTTGTATGCAAACGGACGTATTCAGATATTTTTTAACAGTATATTTCACTTTAGAATTACAAATATAATAACTTAATTAATGTTTTTTTTACATTATGAAACTTAAAAACAAAACTAATTACGGATTCCAAAAAAATCTACTCGATCAATAAGACTTTTTTAATCGGACGTAATTTTTATTCTTCTTCTTCTTCTCTCTTGGTTCATCATATATATTCACAATTTAAACAGACTGTTGGATCGATATATGTAGCAAAATAACCATCAAAACGTTCACAGCGATTGAATATTCTATCTATATCATAAGTAAATAGTGGACATCTGTGGTATTCGGTACAACAAGAACTGAAATCTATGCGACTTTTACTACCACATTCAATTAGATCTTCTTTGCAGATTTTACACACATACACGTTTTCACCGTTTATATTTTGATACCAACAATATCTTACAAACCAACAGAACTTTGTTGATTTACTGCACTCGCGAGAGAGATGTTGAATACTTCTAGCTAATGTCGGACGGCGATGAAGAAGAATATTATTCAATAGTACAGGCATAACTGCTCTGTCAATAAGAAAGATTTACATTCGACTGCATAGCAAAAGTACACCAACTCGCTTTTTTATCGCGCGTCTCTTTGCGACATGTTGTGTAATATCACGCGCAGTCATCAAGTGGGGGGATTTAGTTAAGCACAGCGGTGACCCCCCTGGATCGAGGGCGGCCCCACCCGCGCGCGCGCTTGTGAGTGTGTGTGTTTGTGTGTGTGTGTGTGTGTGTGTGTGTGTTTTTTTTTTCATCTATCGTAAAGGTATGTTACTCATTTATGCTGACACGTGAGTGTCATGTCTGATAAAAAAAGTTTGTTTATCATATACACGATAGAGTGCGATAAGAAAAAACATTTTTTTGAGATTATTATTGTGTGTGTGTGAGATTGCAACGTACACTTGTGTGAATCCCCTGATTTTTATGCGTAGGTGTACGGTATGTGTAACGTTTGTATAAACTCCTAATTAATGCGTGGTCAGCTAGCGTCAATATGACGATAAAAGTCTGTGCGATAACGCGGATGAAAGAATTTCAGGCTTTCGTAGACATCATGAGCGGAAATCCCCCCAGTTTATCTACTAGTTGTTTTATTTTCCAGTTAAATTTGTAGAAGCCGCGAGGACGCGGCAAGATCAGGACGGCCATGTAAGGGTCAGATCTAGTTCTTGGACGGCCATTGTAATATGTTACGATAGTAACGATAACATAATGACATATATGGGGCAGATTGTACATAGACGTAGTAATAAATGCTTATATGTGCTTGGATTTGCGTGTTTTAATTGATATTATCATAAACGCTATAAAGCGTTCTATCATATATATATATATATATATATATATTGAATAATTACATTTTTCAAAAACACATAAAATCGCTATTTTTGAAAAACTTATCAGATAAAAAATTCCTGTTTAACTAATCCAGTTTCCAAATATATGTACATAATGGAAATTTTTTCAGATTTTTGGATCAACCTCTCTAGGATATAAGGTGGGAAACTAACGCTTTTTGGCGAAAATCTTTTAAATGATTTTACAAAAATAAAAATGTGTTTGTTTATTTACGGATTAAGAGGTTAAAGCGTAAAATATATTAAAAAATCTTTAAGTAATAGTTATTTCTTTTCAAAAGCTCCAAAGACACCCAACTCGGCATACGTTACCATTTAAAAAATCAAAGTTGTCCTTGATATCCAGTACTTTCACGGATTTCGATACTACCATTCGATTTTTTGGGCAGACTTGGGTTATCATAATTTTTTCCCCAAATTACTAAGACATCGTGTTTAAATAAAAAAGACGGTTGGTCAATGGTAAATTTAAATATGAAATGTACAATGTAAAATTCCTTAATGTAACAGGGTGCTAATAACCTAGATGTTGGAGCACCCATAAATAAAATTATTATATATATTGTAACACCCCGCTAGTTCAGGCGACAGTTTAAAGGGGTTGGCGAATTCCTGTGCGCAAACACACCCTGACAGATTTGGGCGCCACTCCATTTCATAGGGGAAACTGAGAAAAACCGTGTGTTTACCTACCGTGCCCCGTGATGTTAGCCTCCAACTGTCTGTAAGAGAGGGGAATAGGTAACTTGTCGTTCAAAAATCAAGGAAACACTGGGCTGAAGAACATAAGTTTAATAATAATGTAATAAAGAAAAACAAACACCACCCTCGTACAGATCACATCTCGTTGGACTGCGAATCAGGCGCCTAAGTAACGCTAGCCTCTGGATCTCCTTGATGCAACGAAACTTCCAAAGGGGTTGTAGGAACCTTCAGGTCCTTGCCGAGACAAGGACTTCAATAAGTGGTACTACTTTGAGGTCCACGCCACTTCACGTGGTCAGACTTCCGCTCCACTTCAACATCGCTCAGACGCGTTTTCACGTTCGACGCTCTCAATTCGCACTTCCCGCGATTGACTCCACCAAACACTCCCGACTCAAACACGCCGAAAACACATAACGCCTCTTTTCCTATACCCGGACAAAGAGGACCAAGAGAAAACATGCTACCCGTCCGCCTTACTGCCGGTAACCTCCCTTGTTCCCCTCGTCCTATTTCCGCTTTTCTTCTCCCTAACCACTCAGCGCTGCGCGCGCACCCTTGCTACTAACGCGCGTGAATTTGAACCGTAACAATATATATATATATAAATAAAACTACCATGACACGCTCTGTGTTGGTCGTACAGTAAAATGTTTTGAATCATTGTTTTATTATACTATAATTTTTATGGCGTACATGGTAAATGGAAAAGGTATCAAGAAATAGAAAAATTAGATTCACTTTCATTCTTGAAAAATAGTTTCGAAGTTCAAGTTAAATAATTTTAAAAATTCGTAAGTGAAAAGAATCATAGGAAGTACAAAGACAGTTCTGAGGATGTAGCGGAATGTAAAAAAAATATTTTATTATTACCACTGCAACCGATCAAAAATGAATTTTTTTAGCCTTATATAAATTTTTAAATACTATTGATTGTTATTGACATTAATTAAATGTCAATAGTAAACATTAGATTAACCGAGAAATCTTATAAATGAACTATTAATCCTAAATTAAAAATTATGTCATATTGAAACATACGTAAATATTATTACTATCGCTAGACAATCGTCAAATGAAGGTCAACATGAGGATATTTGTTTACAGAAACGATGTAAATACCGACAACACTGTACGGGATTGAGTACGTCGTCAGCATATACAAATTATACACAAATTACTTGATTACGACGTAAATACGTATGGGGCTTAATACCGGTTATCAAATATAGCAAAAATATTTTTTTCATAATTCGTTACCCCTTGAAGGTTGCTCCAGGAGTGCAAAGTGCGCCTTCTCTATATTTGATAAATATACTCCTGAAATCCCATTAGATTCGGTGGGTCTTTGGTTGTCTGTTGCATGTACATGGCTTGACAACGTCGGTCAGATAAATAAATAAATAAATATATACATATATATTTATTGTATATCCCAAAAATGTCTCTGAACATTAAAAGTGGAAATTGAAAACTGAAGATAATTGGACTACTAGATACGCGGGGTCGTATTTAGGTTTATCATATTTATTTATTTATTAAGCGTATAGCGCAGCGTTTCCCAAAGTGTGGGTCGCGACTAGAAAAATTTTGCAGGGTCGCGAAAAAAATTGTAAAAACACAAAAAAGATTTTTTTGTACATATTATTTTTTTTACGTCAGTTAATCACTAGAATATGTGTATTTGTGCTCTTTATTACTATACTATATTCTTTATTACTATACTATACTCTTTATTACTATTTATTACTATGAAGCTACTGCTTTAAAATAAAATTTGTTTTGTAAATAATTGTTTTTTTTTTTTCGTAAGGTGGGTCGCGAAAAATTTTAAAACCTTGTACCGCCGCGACCCGGCAAAAAAGTTTGGGAACCTCAGGTATAGCGTACAAGTGCAATATATAGTACATGTAAATATTCATGATATTAAATATACAATTTTCATATTATTACATCTAGGATTTCAAGCCATTCTATTAGATCTGGTGTGACATGTAATAGATCTTCTTTGGATCCTTGGTAGGCTGGGAGTGGGCAGTCGAAAATGATATGACTGATTATCTGGTTTAGTGCACCACTGTCGCATTCCGGTGTTGTGCAAGTTCCACATTTCGCTGAGGTATCGGCACATTTACCGTGGTTAGTACGATTACGGTTTAGCGTAAACCATAGGTTGCGTGGCAGATTAAAGCCGGAGGGTTCTTCCTTTGGATTTAGAGAACTCCAATCTTCGGGACATTTTTCCAGCCATCACTTTACCCAGAAATCGTAGATGTTGATGTCCTTGCTTTCTATGAGCTTGGAAGAGGAAATAGGTGGTCGTCTTGATTTAAGACGACAACGTTCATTTGCAAGGTATGTATAGAAAGATGGGGGTTTGTGCTGATTTTTCTGCAACTCCCTAGCCCATGCATTTTGCATTTTGTTCAGAGTGTTGAGAGCCGTAGTAATAATATGTGGTCGTAGTTTCTTTTTCTATCTTTTTTTTTTTTTTTTAATTTAATTTATTTATTTATTTAACTTACTATTTTAAAAATATATTTTTAGTTATTAAAATGCATTATATCATCGGCGTTAATATAAATTAACATGTGAGTACCTAAATTACGTTTTTTTTTTATAATTAAAGTTAAAATTTAATACATTATACAGCATTTTATTTATTTTATCCGTTTAATTCATATTGACAAGTTTGAATTTTCCTGTTTGTACGCGAACTGCAGGTACTCAGTATAGGTATTCTTCGACTTACGACCGAGATAGGTTCTTATAAATCGGTCATAAGTCGAGTTTCATAAAAAAACAAAACAAAGAACAACAACAAAAAGATTATTAGACACAAAATTCAAATTCATACTTCAATCTTATATACAGTGACTTTCTTTTATCCTGCAACAGTGAAATTATTATTATGCATGGTTTCCCTAGTAACGACAAATTATTTTGGCAACAATGTTAAATCGCCTATGTTGCAATTTTTTTTTAAATTTTTATTTTTATGGCTTTTGCTGCTTTGGCAATTAGCCAGGACAATTATTATTTTTGAAAAATTCCATGCCTGAACGGGATTCGAACCCGAGACCTTAGCAACGCAGAGCACAATAATACTTATATTGCAGGATAAAAGAAATTCACTGTATTATGTAGTTATTTACATGTCCTCGTTATCTGAACTTTGAACATCCGAAGTCTATAACACTTCTTTTCTTGTTTCCACTTTTAATGTTCAGAGACATTTTTGGGATATATATATATATATATATAAATAAAACACTATCTTGTATATTCGTCAATTAAATTCGTCGAGAAACTCCAACATACCTTATATATATATATATGAATGCGACCACTGGCATTCCTGAACGACGGGTAAACAAGCGAGTGACCCGAGCGATGGCGAAACGGGCCGAGTGATGTCCTGAGCGGGTAGTCGAAAGTCAGTAGGGAGTCGAGAGTCAGTAGGGAGTCGAGAGTCGGAACGTATGCCGGCCATGAGATGTTAAGTAATAATTTAAATAAGAATGTTGTAATTAAATAGTTCTTGTGCAATAAACTAATTATTAAACCAAACACTTTTTAAGTTATCACAAATTCAGATCCTACAAATGGGGGCTGAGTCCGAGATATAAACGAGCGTGTGAAGACGAGGACTGAATTTGATAGCCGATTTCCTAACTAAAGGTGTCAGTATGCAATGTCATAAGAGGTGTGTAAATTGTATATTAATAAATTTAAAGGGATTACCCTCATTTGACTAATGCATCGAGCGGAAGTGTTAGAATACTCTGTCTTCAATAAAAAACGATGTAATTGTCAAAATTGACATATGGTTGTCATGGTTGTGTATTTGAGAGTTTCGTGTAAATAAAGTATATTGTGGAATGTAATTGTGTTAATTTCATATATTTGTAATAGAAGAATACTTAAAGTAAACCGGAATAAATTGTACTTCAACTTAACGCAGTGTTATTACACGGTCTCTCATCTTAACAAAATATAATTTGAAATATAAAATAAAAAATACATGGTGGAACGCCCTAAGCGGGCGTTCAATAATATTCAATAATAATAGATACATAATAAATACTTGTATTGATATTTAAAAAGAAATTTATTCATAAATAAATATGATTTTCAATACATCCATATAAAAAAAAAACACTTTAAAAATGATAACAATGTAAAGCCATGGTTATTATTAGTATTGCTATATGGTTATTATTTAATTACAAATTTTGGTACGAATTAGACAAAAATTCTTAACAATACTATAGAAAGATATTTTTTTTACATTTTTGCATTATTCATATAATATTCATAACAATGATAATACTAATGATAATACTATATCACATAAACAAAAACAAAAAGAAAGTACATTATGCCAAACAATTATTTAACAGTTTGTTTTTCAATTTATTTTTGAAACCATTAATATTTAGCTGTTTATAATAATTTGGTATTTCATTATAAATATTTGCCACCTGATATTTAAAACAACCCTTAAAATTTTCTGATCTGTGTTTTGGTATCATTATATGATTTTTAGAGCGAGTATTTTTAGAATGCACATCTTTTCTATAAGTGATTTTAGATCTTAGCTAAGAAGGTACTCCTGTTTTTATTATTTTGTGATACAAGCAGCTTTGGTGCAACAACCTACGTTGGTCTAACCTTAGCCACCCTACTTCTGTGATTTTATTTTGATCAGAAAACACACGAAGTATATTAAATGCATAACGAACACACTGATTTTGGATAAGCTGGAGTCTGTTTTTGTTTGTTTCCGTTAGGTAAGGTCCATATGAAGTATCACAATAATTGAGTTTGGAGAGTATTAATAAGTACTGTTAGGCGGAGTTTGATGTTTTTGGGAATTAGCTTCTTATATTGATAAAGACACTTTAATTTAAGTTGTTTACGTGTCCATTGAACGTTATATTTGCATCAACAGTTATACCAATATTGGTTACACAATTTGACTACTCTAGAACATTGTTATCCACTTGAATATTAAAGTTTTATAAGTAGTATATCTCTCGGTGTATATTGGAGCCAAACAGTATTATTTTGGTTTTATGTGGGTTCACTAGTAATGCGTTATTTTGTGTCTACTGCACTACATTTTTAAGATCACTCTTAAATAATATAGTAGATTCCGCTGATTGTTCAGGTGTAAAACAGTAGTATATCTGTATATCATCTGCACAAAGAATAATCTTGCAGTGTTTTATGTAGTCCGCTAGATCTGATATGTAAATACTAAATAATAAAGGGCCCAAGATACTCCCTTGCGGCACTTCTGATAGTGTTGTTCAAACAGAAGATGTTTGGTCTGTGCCATCTTGAGAAATACGGGTTGATTGCTGTCTTCCATTAATGTAGTTGTGGATCCAGAAATAAGTCTCATTTTTAACTCTATAGAAAGCCAATTTACGAAGAAGATCAAAAATAACACTGTCAAATGCTTTTGACACATCCATAAGAGCTAGGACGGTCAGATGTTTTTGATCAGTACTTGTACTGATATCATCAAATACATTTCACAAAGCCGTATTTGTACTATATCCTTTTCTAAAACCCGACTGGCAATCTGGGAGAATATTGTACATATTTAAATGATCTACTAGCTGCTCTGAGACTACCTTTTCTAGTATTTTCGATGCAGTAGGTAATATGCTGATAGGTCTTAGGTCAGTATAGTTTTTTGGATCTGAGGTTTTCGAAATTTGATTAACTACTGCATATTTCCATATTTCTGGTAAAGTCCTTGTTCCTAATGAGATATTAATAATGTGTGTTTTGGGATCTATACAGTGTGTCAGAGCAATTTTTAGCATTTTTGAATTTATGCGAGCATAATTAAGATCTGTATATTTTTCGCAGAATATAAAATATTTAACAGCATTGTAATTTTTAAATGGATTATTTTTAAGGCTTGAAAACCTTTGAAACGTGTGAAACGTCACACTTCACATAAATTTTGTAATTTCATGAGCTGTATTAATATGATCTCTCATGTGTCGATTAACAGACGAAAAAGTGCGCAGAGAACCAAGCAGGCATGCTTTTTGCACTCTGCAGACCAACGAGTTGGAAACCGGTCTGCAGGCAGGTATAATCTTAAGTTCCTGCTCGAAAGACGCCTTCGTCCCGCCGAGGACTCCCATTATTAGAACCACAAGCTTAATTTTGTGCTCCGGATACACATGCCGAAGCTCAGACAGGAGGTCAAATTATTTCTCTCGTTTTTCGACCTCTTTCAAAGAAATGTTCTTCTCTGCTGGACACGACAATTCGATTACGAACATCTCGCGTGTCTCGTGATCCAGCAGAACGATGTCTGGCTTCGACGCTTGAGGCGGTCGAGGAGTGGGGGTATATATATATATGTTTATATATTCAGTTATTCCGTGTGTATATATATATCCAACAAAGTTATTGGGAATATCGGTAGAAGAAAAGTAAACTCAATCTTTACATGACCCGATATTTCGGTCTGAATTTTCAGACCTTTTTCAAGGGCTGAAAAATATTTTATTGAAATAAAATAACAAATAAAACATGAATTATGTTTTATTTGATTACATGAATTTAAAACATTTACATGAATTATGTTTTGTTAGATCCAAGTAAAATTTAAGAGTTGCCTCTGTTGTACCACATTAAAAAAATAAATAGATTAGAATTAAAATAGAACATTACAATTAAAAACACAATAAAATTACACTTTCAAATCTTTATCACAGAACATTATAATCTAAATTAAAATGAATAAATCTTATTGGATTACAGACTAGAGTGTGTTATTTCTTCTTAACCTCTCATTCAATTTTGCGGGAAAGTTTTTACGGTTTTCTATAGTTATAGGTTGTGATCGGTAATACAGATAGCGTAGATTGGTTCATCTTCTTGCTTCCGTGTCGGTTTTATTATTAATCAAAAAATTAGCATGGCTTCTGTTTTTTTGAAATGTGTAACAGATTCTTGTAGATTGTATTTAAACCTTGAATATCTGTTTTTGCATTTAAGTTTTGTTCGTTTTCATTTACACATTTCAAGGAACGTGCGTTTATAAGTGTTGTGTTCGGAGGCCAAAATGGATGTATCTTCGAATTTGGGCACGTGTGCTGTATTCTTCAGATGTTTGCTCAGAGAACAACATTCTGGTTTACACTTCACATCCGATTTGTGTTGTGAGATGCGATGACCTAAGCATTGGGATGTTTGTCCAACGTAAGGTAAGCCGCATTCACAATCAATCTTGTAAACTATTTCCCGTCTGTTTTTTTATTTTTGTTTATCTTTTAAAGGAGTGAAGAGTTGTCTGATGGTTAGAGATGATTTTTCCGCCAAGGTGATGTACTCCTCCCGGAGTATGGATTTTAAGATAGAAGTTACTTCTTTGATAAAATGGACCGAGAAGTACTTTTTACTAGGTTGAACCTCATCTCTGGGGCCCTCCTCATTAGCATGTGAGTGACTGTTATAAATTGTCCTGTGTACCATGTTTTTGGGATACGATAGGTTGATGAATTTGTTTGTTAAAGTTTTTAAGTTTTTTTGTAGAAATGTCGGGTGAGGGATTTTCCGTACTCTGTGAGCCATGGTTTTTGTTAATGCTACCTTGAATTTAGCCGGATCGTAACTTATATAATGTAGGTATAGTCTATCCACTGAGTTATGTCGGGTGCAAAGTCCAACAAAAATTTCTGAACTAAGAACATCAGTTGGGCGCTCCAGTGCCTACCAAGCATTTTCCAGCATATTTTTTTCAATACGTTTAATTTCGGAGGCAAAATGTTATTTAAATTTTAATACAGCATTAAGTAGCAACTTCTATTTAATGGATAGTTATACATCATTTTACATAACATTACTCCTTAGTTATGCACCAGTTACATATACGTTCCCACAGGAAAGGACAACAAACTGCTGACCAAGACCAGACGCAGATATCACCTTTCCACTGATATATAAACCGTGTATTTTTTATCAGTTACAACTCTGTTTTTATATACATTAGACATTAAATTAAATGTAAAATAAAATATCTTACTTAAACAAATTCATAGAAAAATTGTACTTGAAATTAAAATAAATAGTTTTTAAAAACACCAATCTTTGGTTTGAACATATAACTGGCGCAGTCTTGTAGGATTTGTTCAACGGATATCGACAAAAATCGCGATTCCGGTGTATTTAAATACTTCGTGAACAGTGACAAAAACTCTCGTTCAAAGACTAAAGATAATTAAGTGTCAAAAAACTGTGCAAATTTCGAGTGCAACAGTTGGAAGAGGACAAACATCGCCGAATCCAGCAACAGAGATCGAGGACAGCATCGCCGACATCTCCAAGGGAAGCCAGAACAAAAATCGTCTAGCCTACCAGCTATGAAAACAACTTTGACCAAGTAATAAAAATATAATTTTTATCATTCAGAAACTATCCCATTACCCAATCAAATAACTATAACACAAATGATAAAAATAAAAAATTTTAATAAGATAATTCCAAATCATTAATGCAAGAAATTGATGAACTAGAACATATAGTTAATTTGTTAAGCCATACTAATATTAACGAAAATAAAACAGACGATATGGCTACTAACTATCAATTATTAAAATTATTTGTAGACACAATCCCATCGTATGATGGTAACCCTCATACATTAGGCATTTTTATTGAAAATTGCGAAAGTTTAATTAATAATTTTAATACAAATGATCTAATGTTAAAAAATTTTATTCTGAGAGCGATAATTTCAAAATTATCCGGAAGAGCGTTGAGTCTCATAGGCTCGCGCATTGAATTACGAACTTGGGCAGAAATAAAATCTGTATTAATTCTAAGTTTCGGAGATCAACGAAACATCGATTGCCTGGTTCAGGATTTGATTGTTCTTAAATCAAATAAAAATGAAAGCCCTTACAATTTCGGAATGAGAATTCAAGACGCTAGAAGTTTAATTATTTCAAAGGTAAATAGTTTAAATATACCGCAACCAGAAAAACTATTACAAATTAGAAATTACGAAGAACTAGCCTTAAAAACATTTATTAGAAATTTAACAGGTTATTTACAGACAAACGTGCGTCTAAGACATCCAGACACCCTTGAAAAAGCTATGTCACTCATAATAGAAGAAGAAAATTTCTTTTATAGCCAAAATTTAAGTAACACCCTAAACACAAATAGAACTTTTAAACCGGCTCAAAGAATAACGCCAACAGGTCCACATAATCGTGCAAGACCACAATACCAACCCCAATGCTCTCAACCGTCCACTTCTAATTTTAACACACACAATTATCAGAGACCTAATTTTCCAACTTTACCCCAAACTCAACCATTTGCTCAAAATTTCAATAGATTCAACCCCCAAATGCAATGGAGACCTAACAACAATTTTCCCACGCAAAAACACCAGTTCTTCCAGCAAAGACCTAGTGTTATTAAACGCAATCACCAACAATACATAAATAACGCGTCAAGGAATCAACCCTTTCAAAATCAAAATAATACACCCTTTAAACCAGAACCAATGGAAGTAGACCGTTCTACTTTATCTAAATTAAATAATAGACCTACATTCACACATCAAGAATTATTTTTACAAGACGTAAATAATTTCGAAAACCCAATTGAAAATGATTTTAACTATCAACAAAATGAAAACCCCTATTACGAAAATTACGAAAATTTTAACGGACAAGATTCTTCCCAAAATTTTGAACAACCTTATAATGACTATTATAATCAATATGAATCTAATAATGAAACTTACAATGAACCAAATACTAACAATGAGTCAGATATTTATGACAACACAGTAAATTTTCTCCAGGACAGCAAATCCATAGAGAAAACATAATTCTCACCAATTATATAAAAACCAAATTACCCTTTATCTTCATACCATCATTAAACGCAAAATTTCTTATAGATACAGGTAGCACACGTAGTCTGATAAACCCCAATTTAGCTTACAGATTTTACAAAAAATGTATTTTCAAAGAAACATTTAACATACAGACAGCACACAATATAAGCTTTCACGATGAAGTTATAGAAATCCCCATTTTTAAAATATTTAACGTTTCAGATAATCACAAATTTTACTTATTCAATTTCAGCGATAAATACGACGGATTAATTGGTATAGATTTGTTGAAACAACTACAAGCGACAGTCGACTTGAAAAATAAAATTATCTCGACTCCATTTGCAAAAATACCACTTATTTGCGAAAGTGAAAATTATTTTAAAAATAATCCCCCAATTAAAAACTATAGAATTGTTATTCCAGCTAGAACGGAACAAATCGTGAAAATCCCCGTTAATCACAACGAAGGATTAGGTATCCTAGAGTATAAAAAATTCGACAAAAATATAGAATGTCCCAGCGCATTAGTAAATGTAAAAAATTATTTTGCCTATACTTCATTAATTAACCCAAATGAAAAACCCGTAGAAATAATTTTCGACACACCACTAAGATTAGAACCTTTGAATATAAGCGAAATTAACTTTCATGACGAAACCGAAATATCAAATGAAACCATTTTAGATAAATCCCATGATTCAATTCTTAAATCAAATTTAAAAAATATAAGAATAGAACATTGTAACCCGGAAGAGAAAAAAACAATTCGAAACTTATGTTACGAATTTAGAGACATTTTCTATAGTGAATACATACCCCTTTCTTTTACTAATAAAATTAAACACAAAATTAGACTGACGAATGAGACACCCATATTTACGAAAACATATAGATATCCCGAAATTCACAGAAATGAAGTAAAAACACAGATAAACAAAATGTTAGAACAAGATATCATACAGCCTTCAACGTCACCATGGTCTAGTCCCATTTGGGTCGTTCCCAAAAAATTAGACGCGACGGGTAGGAAAAAATGGAGACTCGTAATTGACTATAGGAAAATTAACGAAAAGACAATAGGCGACAAGTACCCTTTACCGAATATTACAACCATTTTAGATAAATTAGGTAAGAGTCAGTATTTCACAACACTTGACTTGGCTAACGGTTTCCACCAAATTGAAATGGATACAGACGATATTCAAAAAACAGCATTTTCGATAGAAAACGGACATTACGAAATCAAAAGACTCCCTTTTGGATTAAAAACAGCCCCTGCGACCTTCCAAAGAGTAATGGATAATGTACTTCGCGGATTACAAAACGAAACATGTTTAGTTTATCTCGACGATATAGTTATTTACAGTACATCCTTACAAGAACATATCGACAGACTTAGAAACGTATTTGACAGACTTAGACAATCGAATTTTAAAGTGCAACTAGACAAATGCGAATTCCTTCGCAAAGAAGTTAATTACCTAGGACATGTTATAACACCCGACGGTATCAAACCAAACCAAGACAAAATTGAAGTTATTAAAAAATTTCCCATTCCAAAAACTAGAAAAGAAATTCAAAGCTTTCTAGGACTTATCGGATACTACAGAAAATTCGTTCCAAATTTTGCTCAAATCACGAAACCCCTAACAACATGTTTAAAAAAGAATTTTAAAATTGTTCATGACCAAAACTTTATAAAATCTTTTGATGATTGTAAAAATTTATTAATGAATGCTCCGATATTGCAATATCCGGACTTCACGAAACCCTTTATATTAACAACAGATGCCTCAAATATTGCTTTAGGTGCAGTCCTCTCGCAAGGACAAGTAGGTTCAGACAAACCAATCGCGTTCGCTTCAAGAACACTGAACGAATCGGAACAGAAATATAGTACGATCAAAAGAGAACTTTTAGGCATTGTTTGAGCGTGTAAATACTTCAGACCGTATTTATTCAGTAGAAAATTCATTATCTATACTGACCACAGACCTCTAGTTTAGTTATTCAACCTAAAAGAACCGAACAGCAAGTTGGTTCGATGGCGATTACGCTTAGAGGAATTTGATTATCAGATTATTTATAAAAAAGGTAAACTCAATTCAAATGCTGATGCTTTGTCTCGCATCACTATTAACGCTTTAGAGAACGAATCAGTCATCAATAACCCTGGCGAAATAGATCAAGATGTAATAGAGTTTTTACGTAACTTAGCCGAAAACCCCTTTCAAAACCAACCTAGTACATCCAAACAAACAGATGAAAACCCATACCAAAATATTACTGTTAGAAAACCGAAATATAAAATTTTACCAAATTTAGATATTATACCTTTTGATTCTGAAACAACCGAACAAGATCAAAATTTAAAATCAAATCAACCTAAATTCAAAATCCTGTCTAACGTACAAATTAAACCCCCAGACCCTGTTACGATAACAGATGACGATGACCCTGATGAAATAATAACAATTCATGATAATGACGAAATAATACCTATTGACGATGATTCTACCTCATCGACACAACATACAACTTTCAATGAAACGACTAACGACGGAATAAAAATACTTAACGAAATAATAAACAATAAAACAAATCAAATATTAATATTCCCTCAACCATATCACAAATTAGATGTAAAACAAGATAATTTAGAAAACCAAAAAATTACCACTGTCAAAATTCTAACCACAGAAAATCAAAAATTCATATTAGAATTCCTAAAAGATTACACAATAACCGAAAGAACATATTACATGTACTTCCAAGTAGAATCACTTTATAAAGATTTTAATAACATCTATTTAACTCATTTCTCGGAAAGAGGACCGAAATTAATTAAATGCACCAAAAGAGTAAATACAATCATTGATAAAGAAGAACAATTAATGCTAATTAGAAACCATCACGAAGGAAAACAAAACCATAGAGGCATAAACGAAACAGTAAATTATTTAGCGCAAAACTATTTTTGGAAAAACATGAAAAACACAGTATCAAATTATATAAATTCCTGTAACACATGTCAACGTGCAAAGTATTCTAGACAAAAACCTTATTCCCCTTTAATGCTAACTGAGACCGCATCAAAACCATTTCAAATAGTCCATATAGACGTTTTTACATATAACGGAAAACTGTATTTAACATTAGTTGATTCATTCACAAAATTCGCACAAGCTATTCAGATTCAAGGCAAAACAGCCATCCACATCAGTAGTGCTTTAATAAAATATTTCAGCTCATTTGGCATTCCAGAAAATTTTATAATCGATAACGAAAAAGAATTCAATAATGAAACAGTAAAAGACATTTTAAAACTCCACAAAATTAAAGTTCATTTCACGACCCCACAACATCATGAGTCCAATAGTATTGTTGAACGTTTTCATTCCACGATAATTGAACATTTAAGAATATTAAAAGAAACTCACCCCGACGAAGTAGACAACGTAATGGAATACGCAATAATAGGTTACAACAATTCTATTCATAGCGCAACTTCATACACCCCATTTGAATTAACTTTCGGACACACACATTCAAGAAACCCTAACGAAATCTTTATCCCTGAAAATGTCTATTCAGATTATGCCAATAATCATAAAGAAAAATTAAATCACGTTTACGAGAAAGTCAAAGAAAAACTAGAAATCAAAAAACAACAAGTCGTAACAAAACACAACACGACTAGTGACGTAAATAAACAATTCAAAGTAGGACAAATCGTTTTTAAGAAAAATCCCAACGGAAGAAATAAAAAACTTAACAAATTTTTAGGAACGTTTGAAATAACTAAATTATTAGAACACAATAAAGTTGAAGTTATAAATAAACCCAAAAATAAAACAGAAATTATTCATATCAAAGAACTAAGAAAGCCTAATATTGTTACAGATTCTTCACCCTCATCATTGGAGTAAATTGTTTATTCCATGACCTAAACTCAAACCCTGGACTACTACCGTTACAATTAGGAGATGCAAATAACAAAATTGAATCTTGGACTTTTGTACAAATATTTGACATTAGTAAGACAATTGACGAATTTAATTCATTAATAATAAAATCAAAACGACTCAAAAATGCATTCAAAAAAGATATTCAAGACAAAAATTTCATACACGAATTTCACACTTCCGTGCAATTATTAGATACCCTGGAATATAAAATAGAAACACAGATTAACCAACTAAACCCTACGGATAAAAGATCTAAGAGAGGATTAATAAACGGCCTAGGAACAGTAATTAAAACATTAACCGGCAACTTAGATATTAATGATGCCAAAAGATACGATAAATCAATAACATTACTTTCCGATAATCAAACAAAATTAAAAACGATCATTAAAGATCAAATAACCCTTCTTCAAAATTCAATTAAAAAATTTTCAGAAACCATTCAAAGCTTGAACCACAATCAGCTGATACTCGAAACGAGAATTATGCAAATTGAACAAGTTATAAGATCAACAAAACTAGTTAACATAGGAACATAGGATTATTTCCTAATTCATACTATTATTCAACATTCCAAACTATTTATGACACTTTTGAAAAAATAGAAACAGCTATTACTTTTTCAAAATTGAATACATTTCATAATTCAATTGTTGAGCCTAAAGACTTATTAAATGAGATAAAAAATATTGAAAATCATTTAACTAAAGGAAAATTATCCTTTGAACCAAAATTGGAAAATATTTTACTTTTCGAGAAAATCTTAGAGATTAAAAGCTACTACAAAGGAAGTCAAATAACGTTCATAATAGAAATACCCATTGTAGATAAGAAAAGTTATAGTTACTACCATCTTTACCCAATACCAACTCCTATCAATCAATCATATCAATTAATAATACCTCAATCACAGTACCTCATCTTGAATGATGATAATTATATATTTTTCGATGCTAAATGTCAAGAAGTTGTAAAAAACAAATTCATATGCAAACAAGCAAGCCCAATAAGTGTCAAATCCAATAACAACCCTTGTGAAGTTCAGATGATACAATATTCACAAAATGTTAGCAATTGCCTTGCAATCAAAGTCAAAATCGACCAGCTAGATATTCAAAAACTAGAACATAACAATTGGCTCATCATTTCACCCGAAGAAGAAGTTGCTACCCAAAGTTGCAGCGGAAACAAAGAAAATATTTTAATAAAAGGAACTTATATTTTAGACCTAAAAAGCGACTGTGAGATTAATATCAAAACATTCAAAATTAGTGATTTCAAAGACAGTGACAATAAATTTAAAGAAATCAAATTACCCAGAGTAAATGTTTATTTGAATAGTGACTCAAACAAATTTTTCAATTCAAAACCATTAACTTTAAATAAATTAAATTTAAAGGACTTGAAAATAATAAAAAGTGCATTAGACATTCAAAATCAAAAACTATCAGATATCAATGTGCCAAAATTGCAATATGATGGAATCAACATATGGACATTGATCATTTATATAACAATTGTATTAACTGGAATTTTATATGTTTCATATTACGTGAGAAATAGGAAGGCCACTCTTCTCCGACAACAGGACGAGACGACACCGGAAGATCCTCTCCCCGGCCCCCGTACAATCTTCTAAAAATGGAGGAGTTACATATACGTTCCCACAGGAAAGGACAACAAACTGCTGACCAAGACCAGACGCAGATATCACCTTTCCACTGATATATAAACCGTGTATTTTTTATCAGTTACAACTCTGTTTTTATATAGATTAGACATTAAATTAAATGTAAAATAAAATATCTTACTTAAACAAATTCATAGAAAAATTGTACTTGAAATTAAAATAAATAGTTTTTAAAAACACCAATCTTTGGTTTGAACATATAACTTACCTGTACTCAATTTATGGTATTTTAATACCTGCCCCAAATTAACAGACTCAAGTCTAAGTACTTAAGTAATTAACAAATTAGTACATTAGTACAAAATAGGTACATTAACACATAAGTTGTTTATTACTTGCAATTGTTGTCCAGTTAATTTGTGACTTACACAATAGCAATATGCCTGGAACAAAATTAGGTCCTGCAAATATACCACTTATTTTAAAATTGATAGAATATTTAAAAAAAGAGAAGTTTAATAAAGGCCCTTTGATATCTGTGAACAGTGTGCAAAAACGTGTTAGTGAAGCACTGCAAATAAGTGAACGCACAGTGCAACGAATTGTAAATGCAGAATTATCAAACGTTTTACCTACGCCAGTGAGAAGAATAAGGAAAAAACAAAAAACTGAAGATATGGAAGAAAAAAAAAAGTGCTATTAGGAACTGTGTGTACGATATGTACAAAAATAAAGAGCAAATCACATTAAGTACTCTTTGAACTTATATAAAACAAAAAAACATTACGACCATTGGTCGCAGTAGTTTAGCAAAACTTCTGGAGTGCATTGGATTTAAATTTGTTAAAGATAACAACAGACGTGCATTATGCGAAAAACAATGCATAAAATTCAAAAGAATTAAGTTTTTAAGAACTTAGCAAGAAAAATATAAATTCGTTTTCCGGGATGAAACATGGGTTTTCTCTAAAGGAGTGATTAGAAGTTCTTGGCAAGACGATTCAGTTGCCAGTGTTAAAAAAACAAAATCGGCATCAGAGGGAAAAAGATACATTGTTGTACATGCCGGTACCGAAGATGGTTTTATAGACGTAGGTAGCCTATTTTTTTCCACTAAAAATAAATCCGCCGATTACCATGATAGCATGAATGCGGAAAATTTTGAAAAGTAGCTAAAAAATAAGATTTTGCCAAACTTCAGAGAACGCTGCATAATCGTTATGGATAATGCATCGTACCATAGCAGAATATTAGAACCACAACCTACGTCGGCGTGGACGAAAACTAAATTAAAAGAATGGTTGAATAAAGAAAATATATATTTTCCGGAAAGTGCTTTAAGAAGCGAATTGATTCATGTGGAGAGTATAAATAAAAAAGAAAATATATATGCAGTTGACACTATCCTCGAAAAATATGGCCATAGAGTTTTACGGTTACCCCTGTATCATTGCCAGTTCAATCCAATTGAAATGATATGGGGTATTTGTAAGCGAGAGTATGATAAAATTGTGCATACCACTGATAATTCAGAAAAAGAAGTTCTGCGTTCACGATTTAGCCCATGAACGCAATTTTGAATGACATGGGGAACCTGGGAAAATATTAACAGTATTAATGACATTAATAAAAAAGTTAATGAATTTAACAAAGAAATTGTGGATGCAATAGATTCCTGCTTCCCGTACAAGCAGTACAATAATAATAGTAAACATAAACTTCCGTGGTACGATAATAATCTAAAAAAAATTAAAGAATATTTGATGCTGCTGTATGACTTTAGCATAACTAATAATAATTATCGTGTACTATACATAAACTATAAAAAAAAGTACAATAAGAATTTGAAGGAAGCTAAAAAATTAAACTATAGCAACCTTATTACAGCTTCTGATAATAAGTCGAAAACAATGTGGAATATTATAAAACATGAGACGGGTAGGACGTCATCTACAAATACCACATCAACAAAACTAACTGCCGATGATTTTAACAACTTTTTTGCTCATGCTGCCGAAAATTGTTGAAACCAGTTAGATAATATAAACGTAACTGCCTTGGACTTCTTAAAAGCTAAATCAGAACCTGTGAGCAATAGTCTATTTCTTGAACCCACAGATACTAGGGAAATAAAGGGAATAATAGAGATTCTCAAAAAGTACCGATCATTACGGGTTAACTACCAACCTAATTAAATTATCAATAGACCATATAACGGAGCCTTTAGTAAATATAACTAACTACATCTTTGAATCGGGAACCTTTCCACTATCCCTAAAATATTCTAAAGTTATACCCGTTTTCAAAAAGGGAGATGCTAATAAGCCGTCAAATTTCAGACCTATAAGCCTTACGCCTATCATCTCAAAGATTGTCGAAAAAGTCCTCTATAACCGAATTTTGAAGTTTGCTAATCGCCACAATATCTTTTCCCCGTCCCAATTTGGTTTTCGACCCAGTTTATCTACAACAAAGGCTGCAGTGGATCTCATTAATGAGGTCATTAGATCTCTCGAGGAAGGAGAATTTGTAACTGTTTCGCTATGTGATCTGTCCAAGTCCTTTGATTGCGTTTATCATCCTGTATTAGAGGAAAAACTAACCCACTACGGTCTAAGAGGTAATGTACTTCAACTGTTAATGAGCTATCTTAAAGATCGCAAACAAATAGTATTATTTAACAATATTCAATCAAATAGCATTGTTATTAATTCGGGCGTACCCCAAGGTTCTATTTTGGGGCCTATCTTATTTCTATTTTATATAAATGACTTGCCTTTGCATATTAATTCTAAAACTGTGATATTCGCTGACGACACAACTTTCATTAACCGAGGGAGGAGTATCTCGGAAGCAGGTAGATGCTTGGAGAATAATATTAGAGACGCCCAAGATTGGTTCCGTGCTAATAAACTAAGTTTGAATTCCAGTAAAACAATTAATATACTGTTCTCATTCAATCCGAGAATAAATATAACAGCTGATTATAGCACGGAAGCAAGATTTTTGGGGTTCCAACTAGATTTCAAAATTAATTGGAAGGCTCATATTGAGTCAGTAGCTGGGAAAATAAATAAATTCAATTTTGCTCTTTTATAATTGATCAAGGTTACAAGCTACTTGACCTGTAAAATAATCTACTTCTCATATGTACAGTCCACCTTAGCATATGGCATTATTCTGTGGGGCAACTCTGTAGATTCATTAAGATTGTTTCGGTTGCAGAAACGATCTATTCGAATCTTAAGCAAAGTTAAGTGGAGTACCTCATGCAGGGAGCTTTTCATACATCATGAGATATTGACACTCCCATCGCTCTATATTTTAAATTTACTGACGCACATTAAAGAAAACATCACAAGCTTTCATACTTATAGTGACACTCATGGATACAATACTAGAAAGAAACATGATATCAAGGTGCCTTTTACTAAATATAACTTTAGAAATCAAATAAATATAGTTGGAATAAAATTATTTAACAAGTTGCCTGTGGAAATTAAAAGCCTAACCAGTACAAAATTTAAATCAACATTAAAAAATATCCTAATAAAAAAGGCATACTATAATATAGAAGAGTTTGAGAAGGATTTAAATATAAATATATGTATAAAATAGCCCAAAATGGAAAGTGTATTCAATAGATTTTTCGTCCAGTTCCCAAATAGGGATAATATATGTGTTAATATCTTTGTTTCCTTCATCTTAGGATTAAGTTAATTTATGTGACGCTATCATAAATGTACTACATTTCATAAATAAAGATGCACTATTACTATTACTAGCCCTTAAAAAAGCGTCGCCTGAGGTGTGGAAAAAAACTGTTGTACACTGAATATCATATTTAATTTGCAAATATACTCAAATACCAAAATTTGTACATTGAAACTTGTTTAGAACTGCACTTCAAATTTAAACCAAGGAATAGATCTCAGACAAACTTTATATAAGTGTACATTGTCTATTTTATTATATTAAGGGTTTAAATATTAAGCCCGTACTGTACAGGGTTGTTCGAGCTCAGCGGGTGGCCAACTGATGGTCAGTCTAAGATATGTCATTTGTATTTTACGTGTATACAATAAGGATAGCGGCATTACCAGAATGTGTCACTTGAATCTGCATTGAACTTTGCACCCGACATAACTCAGTGGATAGACTATACCTGCCTGTGTTAGTAGGTTTTTCATAATAATCAAACCTGATCTTATTTTCAGGACCCCGGATGACTATTGTGTCCAGGAATGGAACCGCCTGTCTCTCGTTCTCATTTTCGACAGTGAACTGGATGGCCGAGTCATAGTTGTTGAAAGTGATGAGGACTTTCTGTGTTTTGTCTTTCGGTACAGTTAGCAGTGTGTCATCTACGTATATTTCTAAAATTGGGATGTCAAACTTACATGTGGTGGCAACGTATCTTAACAAGTCTTTCATAACTCCTTTTGCTATGATAGGAGAGCTGTCCGCTCCTTGCGCCAATCCTTTTAGTTGGATATAATATTTGTTGTCGAAACTACAGTACGATGGCTTGTTTATGAATTCAAGTACCTCGATAAAACGTTCCATATTGATGTTGGTGTGGGCACTTATCTGTAGCCAATGATCCTTGATGTATTTCTTAGTGAGTTCTAATGTGACACTAGGGAACAAGGATATGACATCTAGACTCATAAGAACGTAATCCTCTGGTAGTTGAAACTCGTTGAGTTCTTCTACCATATTTAAAAAGCTGTTGACATCGTATGAGCAGGGTTCATAAGCGGCGGACAGAATTTTAGTGACTACTTCAGACCAGGATGACAGTGGTGAGTTATTGGTGTCTACGATGTGTCTTACTGGAAGATCTGGTTTGTGTACTTTCACATGTGCGAATATCGGCGATTAGCCTCGTTGCAGAAATAAAGGCCGATGTAAAATAAATAATAAAATAAATCACATGTGCGAATAGTATGGGGCAAACCGCGTTGTGATTTCTCAGTTCTTTGGCTTGCTGTGTGTCAATACTATTTTTCAACAGCAGTTGTGAGACCAACTTGTTAGATTTGTTCTGGAACGTTGTTGTTGGATCCCTCGGTAGAAGTTTGTACATACATTAGACTATCATTCAGTATAGTCATGACCTTGTTGACATAATTCTCTTTTTTTATAAATATACTCATATTCCCTTTATCCGCTGGAACTACTAGAATCTCAGGGTGTTATTTTAAAAAACTTTTGGTTTTTAGGAAATTGTTGTACATCAGGTTTTGCGATGGTCTTCTTTGAACAGGATTAGCTAAGACATTTGTGAATTGTCCTCTGATGATATCATTATTTTTATTATTAGTGGACTGAAGAATGTATTCCATGTCCGCTAGTATGTTGTAAATCGGAAGTTTTTTGTTGTTAGATTGGATGACAAAATTTGGGCCTACCCCAATGGTTTGGTAGACATATTTAGGTATAAAAATATCTGTGAGGTTTTTTATCCAATTTTCCTGTGTTTTTATTTCCGTGTTGTTATTGTAACACATGTCCGTTAGTCTTTTAAATTTTTCCATATTTTTGTTCTTAATTTTGTTGAAATATTTGTCAGCGGATTGTTTTTGTTTTTTAAAAAATTCTGTGTGTATCTCGTACGTTACCTTGTCCACAATATTACCCTTAATTTATTCTAAAGTTTTATCTGATGTTCTTAGTAGCTGTTCTGTAATCTCTTGTTCTAGTTTTAATATTTGTGATTTTATTTTTGTATTTAGGTTATCTATTCTATAAGATGTTCTGCCTTGGGCATCACTCAGCAGATTTGTCAAGTTTTTTATATTTTGTGTGATATGTCTAGGTGTTATTTGCTGATGTTTGCATAGAATCAAAAAGGTCCGTCTTTTTCTGATTCCTCTATTTCTTCTTTGTTCTCTAATCCATTTCTTCATCCAAGGAACTACTTGTCTGTCGTAATTCTGTTCTATGTCTTTGAAGAATCCCGTCATAAATTTGTATTTTCAGTTATTCCGTGTCTATATATGTATCCAACAAAGTTATTGGGAATATCGGTAGAGGAAAAGTAAACTCAATCTTTACATGACCCGATATTTCGATTTTGATTAATTTAGAATTTATATTATAATGTTCTGTGATAAAGATTTTAAAGTGTAATTTTATTGTGTTTTTAATTGTAATGTTCTATTTTAATTCTAATCTATTTATTCTTTTAATGTGGTACAAAAGAGGCAACTCTTAAATTTTACTTGTAAGTCAGTACATAATTCATGTTTTATTTGGCATTTTATTTCAGTTAGTAAGTTAGTTAAATTCTTTGGCGCACAGCAACAAAGGCTATTTGCGCCTAACGTAGCCCATCTAAATGACTAGACTATATTAAAAACAATAAATAAATAAATAAAATCATTAAAAATACGCATACTCAATAAAAGAAATCTTGCACTGACAAACACAAACAAATAATATAAAAGGTCTGTTTGAAAATTTGAACAGACTCAAGGTGATGGAAAGAGGCTGTAAAGGGGCCAATTGCCATCGAATATCATAGTCAATAACTAGAAACACATTAAAATAAGGTGCAAGACTTCACACATGAAACAATAAGTTCGATTTTCTCAGGAAGAGTATCAGCCTGTCCACGAGTACCCTATCTTCACTAAAAGCAACTGACAGGTCATAGCACAGGCCTAACCTCTCCCTGACATCCTCGAACTGTACACATTCAATTAAAATGTGTAACATAGACAAATATGTGTTCACGTCTCACAGATAGAAGACTCTTCACCTCGAAGGAGGTGTCCATGGGTCCACCAACAGTGACCTATACGGAGGCGTGTGATGGCGGTTTCCTCCCTGCGGTTAATCCTGCAGGAAAAACCCCATGGTTTAACGTCTCCCTTAATCTGTCGCAACTTAACGTTCTGTGTGCGGCTCCACTCATGTTACCACATGTCAAAAACCAGATGTTTCAGATGACTCTTTGCGTCATCTGGAAAAATGTAACTCACATCAATCATAGGTCTGTGAGAGGCGGCTTTTGCAGCTGCATCTGCCGCTTCATTGCCTTTAATACCAACATGTCCCGGTATCCAAAACAGCTCTACCCTCACATTCTGAGCATTCAGATTTTGGAGTAGCAACCGGATCTTTAGTACACGAGGATGCACTGGATCTGGATCTTGGATACTGTTCAGAGCGCTCAGCGAGTCCGTCAATATAACACTTGACCGACTTTGCTTTGACGAAACAAAACACAGGGTCTTGAAAATAGCGTACAGCTCAGCAGTGTACACACTCGTTATCGAGTGCAGACGGTACTGAAACTGTTGGCGTGGATTCAAAACAACGAACGCACACCCAACCCTGGTACCGGATTTTGATCCGTCAGTAAAACAGACAGTATCCTCGAACCTAGGGACCAGTGTTCTTTGTAACTCATGTTGGTATTCGATAGGCAACGTAGTATCTATATCAAACCTAGTTAATGTGAGATTCGCAATCGGACGCGGTAGCGTCCATGGTGGAACAGCACACAAAACGAAACTTGCCATTTCGGGCATATTGAAATCAACATCGCCGAAAATGTCGAAAGTCCTCTAACCAAAAGGCCTATTGGCTCTTGGTTTTCTGTCATAGGTCTCTGTATGCCAATTTTGTAGAGTAGGATCATACGCAGGATGATTTGGCTTGGCAATGAGTGCAGCCATATATCGCAAGGATAGAATTTTACGAAGAATGTACAGTGACGGTTCGCGTGCTTCACACAGCAGGCTTGGTATTGGGATGGTGCGAAACTAGTGGCCAATCTAACCCCAGTGTGATGTACAGTGTCAAAAATTCGTATGTCTTGTTGTTTAGCTGACCCATAAGCTAGACATCCATAGTCCAGCTTAGAGTGCACTAAATAACGATATAAACGCAACCTAACAGTGCGGTCTGCACCCCATGTCTTGTGACTGAGGACCCGCAACAAATTGAGCGACTTTTGGCATTTTTTCTTGACGGACAAAAAATGTGCCCGCCAAGTTGGACGACTGTCAAAAACGAAACCCAGAAATCTGGCAGTATCGGTAAATGGTGTGAGTGAGTAAAAACTGTGCTCCATTTAGCGTGAGTGTAGGATTGGGATGGACACCCCTTTTCCTACAAAAATGGACACACACAGTTTTGATGGTCGAGAATTTGAAGCCATTTTCGGTTGCCCATGTATCGAAACGATTGATGGTCAGCTGGAGCTGACGTTCGATTGTACTAGTCTTTTGTCTGGCGACAAAGATACCAATGTCGTCGACAAATATCGAACTCTGTACAGGTAATCGAATACATGAAGCTGCACCGTTAATGGCAATTAAAAATAGCGTAACGCTCAGTATGGAGCCCTATGGGACCCCATTGTCCAGTGCGAACATTTGTGACTGGGTATTTCCGATCCGCACCCTGAAGCGCCGGTTCGACATGAAGTCTTTTATAAAGAATATCAAGCGTCCTCGGAGTCCCCAGGAATGCAGAGTACGGAGAATACCATAAATCCATGCAGTGTCATAGGCTTTCTCAATATCGAAAAACACAGCTACCAGTTGTTTGTGTTCAACGAAAGCATTCCTGATAGCTGTCTCTAGTCTCACCAGATGATCTGCTGTTGAGCGGTAACGGCGAAAACCGCACTGTGTGTTGGCCAGCAAGTCGTTTGATTCTAAAAACCAAATCAGACGCTTGCTGATCATTCGCTCAATGAGTTTGCAGAGACAACTGGTCAGCGATATAGGTCTATAGCTAGAGTGCAAGTGTTTATCTTTCCCGACTTTGGGGATAGGAATTATATGAGATTCCTTCCACTTGTAACTCGGGCACTTGCCCTCAGTCCATATCCTGTTATAGACATGCAAAAGCCTAGACTTAGATGATTCCGGATGATTTCGGATCAAACGATAAGTTTAGTTTAGTTTAGTTTAGTTTAGTTTTATTCTTGTCTTTCATGTACATAAATATTACATAATAACAATGTACAACAATAATACTATTACATGAAAAGAAAGTCAATACATAATAATATAAGAAAATATTTAAAACATTAGAGATATGGACAGTGAAAAAAATAAATGAATAAACAGTAATAAACAATAAATATGGAAATTATCTAAAAAAATCCTTAACGTCATACAATTCTCTTTCAATTAGGTATTTTTTAACATTGGTCTTGAAGATGAGTGCATTTTTTGACAACTTTATTTCATCAGGAAGCGCATTATAGTCTTTACAGCAATTGAAATGGGCACCTCTTTGGTAACAGGTTAAATTGTGTGGCCTTGGGACTAGTGCATCTTTGTTCCTTTTGTTATGGGAATGTTCGATTTTTAGGAACAGTTGTTTGTTTTTGTAGACGAACATACAAAGAGATAGAATATATTCTGCTGGTTGAGTTAATATGTTAAGTTGGGTGAAATATTTCTTGCATGAGTCTCTGGAGTTCAGCGATTGAAGGACTCGTATTGCTGACTTTTGGAGACGACATACTTGTTTGCAATTAGTCGATTGGCCCCAGTGGATAATATTGTACTTTAAATGTGAGTGGAAGCATGAAAAGTATACATTCTTTAACACTTTGATGCTACAACTCAGTTTCAACGACCTTAGGAGGTATAAACATGAGCACAACCTTCTACACAGTTTATCGATGTGGTCTGTCCAGTTAATGTTTTTGTCTAGCGTTAGTCCTAGTACGAGTGAGGTATCCGATATTTTTACTTTTTGATTTTCAAAATTTAATTCCTTAGGCGGAATGAATTTATTTTGTGGTGTTTTGAAGATTACACAGGATGTCTTATCAATATTTAAGGTTAATTTATTTTTATTTGCCCATGTGGATGCTATTTTCATTACGTCATTAAAGGAGGTTTCAATATCTGTCGTGTTTTTACATCGAGTAAGGTAACTATTGTCGTCAGCAAATGAAGTCACGGTTAAGTTTGTCATATTTGTAAAATAATTAGGTAAGTCACTTGCGTAAATTAAAAATAGAGTAGAAGCCAAGACACTTCCTTGTGGGGCACCTAGGGTAACAGACTTTTTGTCGGAAAAATGTGACTTGTTTTTAATGTCTATCGAGGTGAATTGGGTTCTGTCAGTAAGGTAAGATTTGATCCAGTCTAATGCGATTCCTCTTATTCCGTATCGCTCCATTTTCATGAATAAAATATCATGATGAATGCAGTCAAAGGCTTTACTCAAGTCTAAAAAAATTCCTAATGCTTTGCTGTTGGCATCTAATGTGTTTAATATTTCACTAAAGAAGTTAAAAAGGGCTGTATCAACAGATTTATTTTTTACGAAACCATGTTGTGTTTCTGGAAGAATTTTAAAATTTGATAGGAAGGAAAGTAACTGTTTGTTTACGATTGATTCTATTACTTTTGATAAAGGTGAAATTAGAGTGATAGGCCTGTAGTTGTTGAATGATGATTTGTCACCCTTTTTATAGAGTGGCTTAACTAGGGCATTTTTTAGTTTTTTAGGAAATATTGCTTGTTGGAAAGATAAATTTATTATGTGTGTTAGGGGAATAATTATAAGGTTCTTACAAAGTTTTATTAAGTTATTCGATAGTTTATCAGCACTTACAGCAGAAGAATTTTTTAGATTTGTTATAGCCTGCATTATGTCATGTTCTGTGACGGGTTTTAAGAAAAATGTATTTATGTTTATTGGAATTTTTGACTCTATGTATTGGTGATCGATATTTGTGTCAAAGTTTGCACTCATATCTGTAGCTACTGATGTAAAGTAGTTGTTGAATTTATTAGATAAGTCTATATCTGTGCTATCACATTCAAACATTAAAGAGGAGTTATTTTCTGAATTGTTTTGTCTAGTTTTATTTATTATAATCCAAGCTGTTTTATTTTTATTGGTCGAGTTATTAATTAGATTGTCATTATGTTCAATCTTTAGTTTTTTTAATAATTTACTGTAATCATGGTTTGTGGAGATGAAAATTTCTTTAAAAATGGGGTATCTCTGCGATAGTTCGCCATAGGCACTTACTTTCTTTTTTAACTCACACGCCTCTTCTGTTAACCAAGGAAGCCCGTTTCTATCGCTGTGTTTATCTGTAATCAGTTTTTTAGGAAAACATATAATATGGTAATACAGAAGAATATTGCTGAAACAATCAAAGGCTTTTTGGGTGCAATCTTGGGAAAGTACTTTATCCCAGGTTTGGGTTTCTAAATACTGGTAGAATTTTATTTTGTTTTTTGTGGAAAAGTCAGTTATTTCCTTCTGTATTGGCTGTCTGAAGGAACTGTTTTCAACATAGATGGTAATTGATGGACTTGTATGATCGGATAGTCCAAATTCTCTTACATCTACACTGTTGAAGAGTAAATTTTCAGATAAAATAAAATTGTCAATGCATGTTTTAGAATCCTTAACTATTCGCGTTGGTGTCTTAATTGTAGTCATTAATTTGTATGACTGTAATATATTAATAAAGGATTTTTTATTTATGTCATCGTTCATGAGATCAATGTTAAAGTCTCCACCTATAACAATGTTGTCCTTAAGATAAAAAGTATAATTTAAAATGTCACATAATCTGTCTAGAAATACATTAACATTTGAGCCGCTAGGGCGATAACATGATATAAAAACAATATTGTTAATCTCTACACAGCAACATTCTATTTCAAATGGGATGTTAAATTCAAGTATTTTGACGTTCAATTTTACGTGCATGTTAGATTTTACATAGATCGCGGATCCTCCATACTCTCCCTTGCGTCTACAATAGTAAGATGCGAGTTTATAATTGGTAAGGTATGAATATTTAATTTGATTTTCACATTGCCAATGTTCTGTGATGAATAAAATATCGGGTTGTGTATATTTTAATGCTACTTCCAATTTATTAATTTTATTTGAGAGGCTTTGTATATTTTGGTGGAAGATTTTTATACTTGAATTTAACTTCTTTTTTTGCAGATTTTTTTCAGATGCGATATATTATCGCAGGAGAGCTATCCTTGCACTTTGACATCGCGCTATCTAGCTCTTCACGAGAGAAAAGCAGGTTGTACACCTCATCATTCCTCGAAAAGAAATTTAGAGGTGTAGATTCAAGGCCTGCTTTACGAGTTAGAAAGTCGGGTGGATAGTGTTCACAGCTAGAATTGAACGCAAAATTAGATGCCAAAGTGTTAGCAATTTCGACCGCTGTGGTAACTACGTTACCATTTACTGACAGACCAACAATGGCTGTAGTTGTATTTCGGCCGGAAATTTTCCGGACCTTCTCCCAGACTTTGGCCACATATTTGCGCCATGATTCGCGCTTGCTTTCTTTCACAATCCTCTTAGCACGAGCTTTCGCTCGCTGAAAGGCTATCATGTTTTCCTCTGTTGGACAACGACGGAATGTATTGAAGAGGTGTCTCCTTTCACGTAGTGCCAAGTCGCATTCCTCGTTCCACCAGGGAACGGGAACTCAACGGGGCTAAGTGGATGACAGCGGTATGCTGCTTTTAGCCGCGCTCGTGATGGAATCCGTGAAATGATTCACCTCCTCGTCTACGGTCAAGTTCGGAATATCCTCATGAGAGAATGATTCTCCGAACTTGGTCCAATCTGCTTTCCGAAGAACCCACTGTGGCCAGCGGGATTCGGTAACAGTATTAAACAGAGGCCTTAAGAGGATTGCAAAGTGATCACTACCGCAAAGGTCGTGATGCACATCCCATTTGAACAACGGAGCTATGGCTCCTGAACCGACGCTTAGATCTATAGCACTGAAAGCACCCGTTGCTGCACAAAAGCACGTGGGTCTGCCGTCGTTTAAAAAGCTCAAATTCAAATCATTGAACATATTCTCCAGGTGGCGTCCCCGTCGATCATTCCGCACCGATCCCCAACACACATTATAGGCGTTAAAATCGCCTTATAGTATGTAAGGTGGTGGCAGTTGATCGATGACATTCACGACATCTCGGATGTTAGTTCGAACGCCAGAGGGAAGGTAGATGGAACAAATCGTCACCTGGAGGGGAAGTGCAACACGAACTGCTACGACCTGCAACTCAGTGTCAATGTCTACAGGATCGTGGTACAAGGTGTCTCTAACGAGAATTGCCACGCCGTCACTTGCTCGTAGCCCCGTAAGGAAATCCGTGCGAAACACGTAGTATCCTCGAGGAGAGAACGCAGTTCTTCGTAGCGGTGAAATACACCATTACAGTTCCACTGCATTAGTGGACCACTAATTTTTGTTTAGGGGAGTTACCCCGCAACCTAATGATCTTTGGTTTACCCTTAGGTTGCGGGTCAACAGCCATTTTCTCGGCCACAGTTTCACTTGTTTGTCCAGGTGCTTTGGTGGACACACTGGACTTTTGGATGGTTTGGCTCTCACTGGTATTCATTGAGCGCCAAAAGTTCCCTTATCTGTCTCCGATACTGGAGTGGCTGATGAGGGTTTGGCAGAAGCGACCACACTCTGGTCGCTTCTTGTTTTTGGAGAAGTTTGTGGAGACTTTTCCTTAGGTGGTGGGGAGAACTGAGATGGTGTGCGTTCTCCTTTTGATTGGGGGGTTTATTCAGACCCGACCCCCCGGGTTGTGGGGTCGGGTCTGAGTAATATATTTTGTAAGAGTGGTTAATGGAATTAGATGTGTACAGTGCAAAGAGATACTGCATTTTAGATGTGTTGACGTTAAAAATGTTCAAGAAATTTATCAAGAAACCTGGAAATGTTCGGTATGTAACGCTGTTATTACATTTAATGTTACTATCGAGGATGTTATTACCGAGGAAAGTACAGTCAGGAAAGTCAATTAGAAATACAATTTATAATTAGTGAAAATAAATTGCTTAAAAAACTTTTAAAATAAATGGAAGAAAAAAACATGTTATTGAAAGAAAAAATCAAATATTTAAATCAAACGTCAATATCAGCTAATAATGACATAAACGTACAAAATGAAGAAATTTAATGCCAAGAATTGCCGGCTCAGTCGCAAGGTAAACGACCTGAAAATAAGCAAGTACAAACGTACGCACAGATTACTTTTAAATCTAAAAAAAATTTCGCCTCTGGAAAAGAGATGACTACAACTGTCCAGAAAAATGAAAATAAAAACACTTCTAATGAAAACAATGACAATTTTAAAGTTGTCACCAGCAGGAAACTTAGGAAAAAATTGCAAACAATTGTTGGTGCAAACACAGTTGACAATAACTTCCAAGCTGCCCATAAAAAAGCCTGGTTTTTCTTAGGTAAAATAAAACCCAATACCTCTGAAAAATCAGTACTCAGGAAAACTAGAAATTAGAAATTAGAAATTTCCTTACGTAAGGAAATACATTTTTAGACGAGACGCCTCAAAATTGTCTAAAGGGTAAACATTCAGCAATTTTACAAATGAATATCCAGTGTCTTCGCAACAAATTCGACTACATTGAGCATCAAATTTTAGAACTTCAAGAAGCGAAGAAAAACTTTACATACATATGTTTGTGTATTTGTGAACACTGGCTGCTTGAACAGGAAATTGAAAACTATAGTGCATTGGGTACATTTGTACTAAGTGAATTTTACTGCAGAAAATCGGTAAAAAATGGTGGTGCCTCAATATATGTGAAAAATGATTAAGAATTTAAAGTGCTAGATTTTATAAAACAATTTTAAATAGTAATTTTGAAATTTTTATAAACACTTTACATGACATATTGACTTGTATAAGCAAAAGTTATGAAATAGCTCTTTGTGGAGATTTCAATATTGATTTCCGTACCCAGGATAGTAGATATCATGAATTTACGGATATTATGTCTTCATTCGGATTATGGATTACTAATTACCAAATTACACGTTACTCCTATCTGGGTACTAGCTCATGTTTAGATAATGTTATTACTGGTATAAATAAATTAATATGAAAAAAAGATGTTATAAATTTGCACACTTCAGATCACCACACTGTAGAATTTGTATTTGAACATAACTTCAACTTTGAAGATTCTTCTACTATTAATAGCTTGTACAGTAGAAATTTTAATAATTACAATATAAATAAATTCAAAACATGGATAGCTGAAATGAACTGGCAACCTATTTATAACATCTCAAATGTAAATGTAAAAACAGAGGAGTTTTTAAGAATATTTTGTTGTGGTCTCGAAATGTTTTTTTCCCTATCGAAGTACAAAACGTGGGAAAAAAAATCTAAAGAAGAGCTGGTATACACAAAATTTACAAAAAAAAGTTTTTAGATTTTGTATACGATCTATGTAAGTAAGATAACACTTTTTTGCCGATGTATAAACGTTTAAAAAAACGGTTTAAAGTACTAATAAACGAAACCAAACGAAATTATTATAGTGAACTTATACTGATGTCTGACAATAGATCAAGAATATCTTGGGAAATCATTAGGACTGAAACAGGTAAAAAAAATAATAATTATAAAAATAATAAACTTAAAAGCTCATTATCACCTAATGATTTCAATATTTTTTTTTCATCTGTTGCTACTCAAATTAGCGATCTGCCTGATAACACGGGTAATAGCTCGGACAATAATTTAAAGATTAATTCTGTGGATGGTTACCAAAGAACAAGAGCAGTCTTATGTGGATGGTTACTAAGGAACGACATCAGTCAATTGTTATTGTTAGTAACTGTCAAAGAATATAATTTAATTTTGTTTTAATCAATCAGAATTATAACTTATGTAATTGTAATAATAAATAATATAATTAGAAAACTAAATTGGTGACCCCCGACGTGATCTAAAGCAACTTAATTAATATTTAAATAACATTTACTGGTTGCTTGCAGACATTTTTTTGTTCATTATGATTAATGGTGAAGCACACTCAAACACAGAAATGGCTCGAAACAGTGTTAAATTACCACCATTCTGGAAATTTGATCCTAATTTATTGTTTTCACAAGTGGAAGCTCAATTTCACACATCCAATATATCTAGTGATGTAACAAAATATTACTATATCGTTGGAGCAATGGATAGCGAAATTCTTCTCCAAGTGAGTGACCTTATTAAAAATCCACCAGAACGTAACAAGTATGAAACAATTAAAAAAAGGTTAGTAGAAGAATTTTCAGAAACGGATAAAAATAGGATTCAAAAATTAATATCAGGAATGGAATTAGGTGATCGCAAGCCGTCACAATTATTAAAAGAAATGCGCAATCTGGCAAATAGCAAAGTAAGTGATGACGTTTTACAAATATTATGGCTCAAATGTTTACCCATTAACGCTCAATCAATTTTATCTGTTAATCAAGCTCAATTAGATGAACTTGCGAAACTGGCAGATAAAATTATGGAAATATCATCCACTTCTGAAGTTAGTATCATAAAAAATTCATCCACAGATAGTGAACAAAAATTAAACAGTTTTCCAATTGAACATATTATTCAAAAAATGCAAGAAAACATTACAGATCTCTGCAAGCAAGTCGACCAAATAAATAATAAATTTTCAACAAAATATGTTAAAGGTGCTAAATCCACAACATTTAGAAAATCATCTTATTGTTGGTATCACACGACTTATGGCAACAATGTAAGGAAATGTATTTACCCATGCAATTTTAAAAAATCGGGAAACGAAAAAAGCGGTCGCAACTAGCGGCTAACGATTCCGGTAATAAAACAAGCCGCCTATTCATTTTAGACAAGATAAATAATCTTAAGTTTCTTATAGACAGTGGTGCCGATGTTTCAGTTCTTCCACCCCCTAAGAAGAATATGTTGGTTAAAAATTACAAGCTTTTCGCAGCAAATGGGACATCAATTAGAACTTTTGGACAAAAAGTTTTAGTTATGGATTTAGGCCTCAAGCATAAATTTTCATGGTCTTTTATAATTGCTGACATCTCCAAACCAATTATAGGAGCTGATTTTTAAACACATTATAATTTATTAATTGATTTAAAAAATCAACGCTTAATTGACAAAACAAACGTATCTATCTCAGTTGGTGAGCTTTGCAGTAGTAAACCGATCGTCATTAAAACAATATCTAGTGACAATAACTATAAAAAATTGCTCAGTAAATTTCACACTATTACTAGACCATCAATATTTTTGCAAAAAGATTTAATACATGATACAACTCATCATATAATAACAAAGGGACCGCCAATTTTTGAAAATCCACGTCTCCTTTCACCTGAAAAGTTAGATATAGCTAGAAAAGAATTTCACTACATGGTAGAAAACGGAATTTGCCGTCCATCAAAGAGTTCTTGGGCTAGCCCTTTACACATGGTACCTAAGAAAGATGGTTCGTGGCGCCCTTGCGGAGACTTTCGTCGACTTAACTCAGTCACTGTACCTGACCGTTATCCTATTCCCAACATACAAGAATTCTCACATTCACTCCACGGTAAGCATATTTTTTCTACAATTGATCTTGTCCGAGAATTTCACCAAATACCCGTTGAAGACAAGCATATTGCAAAGACAGCAGTTACCACACCATTCGGCCTTTTTGAATTTCTGCGTATGCCTTTCGGGTTATGTAATGCTGCACAAACAATGCAGCGATTTATAAATCAAGTATTACAAGACTTGCCGTTTTTTTCTGCGTACATCGATGACGTTCTGGTGGCTTTATCAAACGAAAATGAACATAAAATTCATTTGGAACAAATTTTTAAAAACTTTGAAAACTATGGTGTCGTAATTAACGTTTCCAAATGTAATTTTGGTAAAAATGAAGTTATTTTTCTTGGTCATAATATTTCTTCTCAAGGTATTAAACCAATGAGTTCTAGAGTGTCTGTAATTCAAGAATACAAACAACCAGAAACCGTACACGAGCTAAGACAGTTTTTAGGAATTATAAACTTTTACCGACGTTTTATACCAAATGCTGCCTCTACTCAGTCTATTTTAAACTCTTTTTTAACAAACGCCAAAAAGAACGATAAACGTAAAATCATCTGGACTGAAGAGTCAATCAATTCATTTAAAAAATGCAAAGAAGATTTGAAGAATGCATCATTGTTAGGACATCCATCTTTTAGCTGTCAACTAAGTTTGGCAGTTGACGCATCAAATACAGCAATTGGCGGAGCACTACATCAGTTTTACAAAGGAGACTAGCAACCTCTAGGTTTCTTTTCAAAAAAACTATCACCAGCGCAACAAAAATATAGTGCGTATGATAGGGAACTTCTAGCAGCATATTTATCTGTTAAGCATTTTTGTCATATGCTCGAAGGTCGTATTTTCAAAATATTTGCAGACCACAAACCACTTATTTTCGCTTTTAAGCAAAAGTCAGATAAAAGCTCGCCTCGACAACTAAGATATTTAGATTTCATTGGTCAATTCTCAACAGATATTCAACACATCCCCAGAAAATTTAATGTTGTGGCAGATGCATTATCAAGGTTAAGCAGCATCGAAATTCCAACAACAATAAATTATGAAATACTGGCCAAAGAACAAGATCTGGACGAAGAACTTAAACAAATTACTAGTTCTGGTGTTTCTTCATTAAAGCTTAGAAAAATACCTGAACTAAATATATATTGCGACACAACCACTGATAATTTACGACCTTTTGTTCCAAAAACACTGCGAAAACAAGTATTTGATAGCATACATAATTTATCTCATCCAGGAATTAAAAGTACAGGTAAGATGGTACGACAAAAGTATGTCTGGCCATCAATAAATAAAGATATTAGAAATTGGGCCAGGACTTGTATTTCCTGCCAAAGCTGTAAAATAAGCAAACATTCGCATCCCCATGTAGAAAGATATTCACTTCCTAGTGAACGGTTCCAACACATTAATATGGATATAATAGGTCCACTTCCCCTCTCAGATGGCTGCCGTTATTGTTTAACATGCATCGACCGTTTCACACGTTGGCCTGAAGCTTTTCCAATAACCGACATGTCAGCAGAAACTATAGCGAAAACGTTTTACTCTAACTGGATATCAAGATTCGGAATTCCAAAGAAAACCACTACGGATCAAGGACGGCAGTTTGAATCAGACCTTTTTAAATGTTTATCAAATTTACTAGGAATTTCAAAATATCGCACCACACCGTATCATCCCTCTTCTAATGGAATTATAGAAAGATGGCATCGTACACTAAAAGCAGCACTTATGTGTCACTCCAATTATAAATGGAACGACGCATTACCAACTGTTATGTTAGGTTTACGCACAGTATTTAAAGAAGATCTTAAATGTTCCGCTGCAGAACTAATATATGGCACTACACTTCGTGTACCAGGAGATTTTCTACAACCGACCAGAACGACAACAAATCCATCAACATTCGTTGAAAAGCTACGACATATTATGCAAAATGTTAAGCCCGTGGATACGTCTCATCATATTTCGAAACAAAAAATCTTTGTTTATCAAGATTTATTAAACTGCTCACATGTTTTTGTCCGAAATGATGCAATAAGAAAATCTTTACAAGCTCCCTATGAAGGACCTTTCAAAGTACTTACAAGAGAAGGAAAAATATACAAATTATTGGTAAAAGGTAAACCCAAGACAATAAATATTGAAAGGTTAAAACCCGCCTTCATCATTACTAATTATTAATATTTTAAAATTTAACTATCTGTTATTTTGTATATGTTTTAATTCTTCATGTTGCCGTTGTCACTGGGGGAGGAGTAATGTGGATGGTTACCAAAGAACAAGAGCAGTCAATTGTTATTGTTAGTAACTGTCAAAGAATATAATTAAATTCTGTTTTAATCAATCAGAATTATAACTTATGTAATTGTAATAATAAATAATATAATTAGAAAACTAAAATTCTAATAATAATACTATGTTTTTGTTGCCAGTCGACGAAAATGAAATTATTAATATTATTAAATCTCTAAATAATAGCAAAAGCACCGACATCTATGATATTAACGTAACTCTACTCAAGTCGACAGCAGAATTTATTTCCAAACCTTTAGTTAATATTATAAATTGTTCGTTTGAAACGGGCATATTTCCACTGGCGCTAAAATTAACTAAAGTTACTCCTGTTTAAAAAAAAATATGGAAATGTAAATGATCCCTCTAATTTTAGGCCGATAGCCATTACGCCTATTTTTTTCTAAAGTGTTTGAAGCGGCTTTAAAAAATAGGGTTAATAGTTTTTTAAATAAAAATAACTTGCTAACAGTTAGTCAGTATGGATTCAGGTCTAATTTGTCGACCACGAAGGTAGCTACTGCGTTGTTTGCCGACGTGATGGAGGGATTGGAAAATGGTTTTCACGTTGCAGCTACTTTTTGCGCCCTTACCAAAGCATTTGACTGCGTGTCACATGACATTTTGTGCAACAAAATCGTGCGCTACGGAATTCGCGGCATTGCTCTCGGTATCATTAAAACATTTTTAGCCAAGAGGAAGCAAGCCACTTATTATAATGGAAGCCTGTCAGAAATTTGTGATCTTGAAGTTGGTGTTGGACAAGGGACAATAATTGGGCCGTGGCTATTTATACTGTACATCAATGACCTTCCAAAGAATGTTAATGCATCCACTATCATCTATGCAGACGATACTACATTTATAAATAGCGGGGTACAGTCCAATCAAATACAAGAGAGTATTAACAAAACAAAAGCCGAGGCCACCAAATGGTTCCATGAAAATCATCTCAAACTGAATGAGAGTAAGACACACCACATGGTTTTCAGCTTAAATAAGACTTTAGACAAGAGAGAACTATATGAAATGAAAATAATTAAGTTTCTAGGTTTCATGTTAGATTCCAAGCTTAATTGGAGACAACATGTAAATGCTACTGCTAAAAAAGTGAACACATACAACTTTATGCTTCACAAAGTAATAAATCATGTTTCTTTGGAATCGGCCAAATTAGTATACTTCTCTTACAAACAGTCGACCCTTACGTATGGAATAATTCTTTGGGGAAATTCTATTGAGTGGCCGAGACTATTTAAATTGCAGAAAAGAGCAGTGCGTATTCTTGGTAAGGTTGACAGAATCTTGCAGGGATATTTTTCCGCAGTTGAATATTCTTACAATACCTTGTTTGTACATATTAAATTTGTTATTGTTTGTTAAGCAACACGGTAATTTATTTGTTAAACACAAACAGCACTGCCCATAAGTATGACACGAGAAAAAAAGAAGAATTCAGATTACCTCGCGTAAAATATAATATATCAAAAAATTTACCTACTTATGTCGGTGCTGTATTGTTTAACAAACTGCCTCAAGCAGTTAAAGATCTGAAAACTGCATTATTTAAAAAATACGTAAAGGATTATTTGCTACAGAAGGCCTTTTATAGCATCACTGAGTTTCTCAGTGATGATTTTAGCCTTCTAGTACAACCTGTAGAAAAATTATAATATTCTATTGTAATATTATTTTAACGTATTTAAATTTTTACTGTGACTGGGTTTCTTGTATCTTTCTTGTACGCACAACTGAACAATAAATTTATTATTATTATTATTTGTTATTTAAATTTGGACTATAACTTGCACCACCTCATAGAAAACAGTAACCACATAACACAACACCACAGCACCACCACTCGTTCCTGTCAATTATTTTTTCACCGACCATGAGGGGGTTATTTGCAGGAAATTCAACAGAATTTCCATCTGTTCGCAATTCTTTTTCTGATTTCGTTTATACAACATTTTTCGTTTAACCTCAGAAACTCACAACATAGCTGTCAAAGTAAAACGAATACCTCGCCTGCACAGAACGTAATCTGCTTCTAGTTTCACGGTTCTTTGTAGCAACGTTACTAAAGATAACTTGTAAAGCAGTTTAAGCTTTTAAATATTTTTAATGTTTTTTTTATTTATACAAAAAATGACAGTACTATATATCAACTATTTTCTTCAGCCTACCATTTTACAATAATAAAAATATAACATATATCCTAGTTGCTACGCTACCGAAATAGTCGCTACACTACCCCCCTTACAGTTTTTTCGGAGGCTTGACGACTCTTCCAAAACGAGTCTTAAGTATTAACGGATCATTTGAGACGTTATTAAATGTTGTAATATTTGTGTTACATTGAACATCGTTGGAACAAAAGGCCATAAAGGCGGGTTTTAGCCTATCAATAGAAATGACCTTCTCTTTTCCATTTTTATCAACCAAAAATATTTTTTTATATTTTTTTAGCACTCTGTAGGGTCCGCTGTATGACGGATGCAAGGGACCCTTAACAGCGTCGCTTCTTATAAACACATGGGTACAATTTTTTAATTCTTTAAAAATGAACGTTGAACGTTTCCCATGTTGCGATGTTGCAACTGGTTTTATTTTTTGCATGTTGCGTCTTAAATCACCTGGCAATCGTAACGTTTTCCCATATACCAATTCAGCGGGAGTCGCACCAACATCTTCTCCTAAAGATGATCTCAGTCCTAATAAAACTGATGGTAAAATATCAGTCCATTGCAAAGTGGCATGACATTTAATGGCAGATTTAAGAACTCTATGCCAGCGTTCAATTAAACCATTTGCACACGGGTGATAAGGCGTGGTTCTTATATGATTACAACCTAGCATTTTACACAATGCCTGGAATAATGAAGATTCAAACTGACGACCTTGGTCTGTGGTAATTTTAACTGGAACGCCGTACCTTGAAATCCAGTTTTCATATAAAGCTCTAGCTACCGTTTCTGCTGTTATATCTTCAATGGGAATTGCTTCTGGCCATCTAGTAAATCTATCAATGCATGTTAAACAATAAGAGTATCCACGCGATGATGGAAGAGGTCCGACGTTCATCTGGAACTTCAATTTTTTCGATTGGACTTTTGACATGTCTTGTGATTTTAGATTTTTGGCAACTCAAACAACTGCGGGCCCATTCTCGCTTGTCTTTGTTAATAGATGGCCATATAAATTTTTGTTTTAATAATTTTGAAGTTACTCTAATGCTTGGGTGTGATAAATTGTGAATTGAATCAAAAATTGCCTTTCTGAATTTAACAGGAATATAGGGACGATGAATTTTAGTGGAAGTATCACAATAAATAGAAAGAGAACCTTCAGGAATTGATTTTTTAGAAAGAATGAGAGAAGTTTTAGAAGATAACAATTTTTTTAATTCCTTATCGTTTTTTGTTCAGATGCCATTAATCCGTAATTAATAGATGCAGGAAGAGAAACCGTACACAACCGGGAAAAAGCATCTGCTACTACATTGTCTTTGCCAAATATATGTCTAATATCTGTGGTATATTGACTTATGAAATCTAAATGTCGTAACTGTCTTAGCGTCGCCTTTTCCGTATTTTGTAAAAATGCAAAAATTAATGGCTTATGGTCGGTATATATGGTAAATTGACGTCCTTCGACCATATACTTAAAATGTTTAATAGCCATATATACCGCCAAAAGTTCTTTACCGTACGCACTATATCTCTTTTGGGTTTCATTTAATTTTTGTGAATAAAAACCGAGTGGCTGCCATTAGTTATTATTTAATTGTTAGACACAAGCTCCAAGTGCATGGTCAGAGGCATCAACCATTAAGGCTAATGGAGCATTGGTCGAGGGAAAAGCTAGTAAAGTTGCATTTGCTAAATCCGATTTGCATTTTACAAAAGCGTTTATGGATTCAGTTGACCAACTAATACGTCTTTTATCTTTTTTAGTACTGTTTTTTTAAAAAATCAATAAGGGCAATTGAGTGGATCAAATTGGGAATATACTTTCTATAAAAATTTATCATTGTTAAAAAACGACGCAGTTCTTCTCAGTTTCTGGTTGTTTATAATTAGAAATATCAATCACCTTTTCAGGAAGAGGGCGTGTGCCTTCTGCTGTGACTAAATAACCAAGAAATTTTACCTCTTTTAATGTGAACTTGCTCTTGTTGGTGTTGATTACGACACCATATTTGTTAAGTCGTTGGAATAGTATTTCCAAATGTTACAAATGTTGTTCAAATGATGAAGAAGCTACCAAAATGTCATCTATATAAGCAAAACAAAAATGTAATCCCTTTATTACTTCATGGATAAATCGTTGAAAAGTTTGTGCAGCATTGCACAAACCAAAAGACATCAATGGAAATTCAAATAAACCAAAAGGAGTGATTATAGCTGTCTTTTCTACTTCTACGGGTTCTACTGGAATTTGATGATAAGCACGAACCAAATCAATTGTACTAAAAATTGTTTTACCATTTAGAGCGGAAGTAAAGTCTATATGTGAGGAATTGGATGCCTGTCAGGAACTGTGATGGCGTTAAGGGGTCTGTAATCACCACAAGGCCGCCAGTCTCCATTTGGTTTTCGAACCATGTGTAAAGGGCTTGTCCATGAACTTTTCGATTGTCGACATATTCCCTGCTGTATCATGTAATCAAATTCTTTTTTTGCAATAGCTAATTTTTCAGGAGACAGACGTCTGGCTTTGGCAAAAACTGGTGGTTCTCTTGTTTGAATATGATGTGTGATACTGTGTTTAATTCCATGTTTCAAAATCGAAGGATTTGTGATATCTTGATATTTTTTTAATAAATGAAAACAAGGAGAATCATTAAACATTGTAGAAATTTTGGTTAAAGGGCCATAATAAGCTGATCCTGGAGCTTTTAATTTTGATTGTTTGTCTATCAAGCATTTATCTTGGATGTCAACAAGAAGCCCGAAGTGACGCAAAAAATCCACTCCAATAATTGGTTTTAGAACCATAGCAATAAGAAAATTCCATTTAAAATATCTTTTTAAACCCAAATCCAATGATAATAGCCTTGTACCAAAGGTATCAATTTTAGTTCCATTTGCAGCAAACAATTTTAAATCACTACTTATCAAGAACTTATCTCTTAAAGCTGGAGGAATAACAGAAACATCCGCACCTGTATCAATAAGGAAACGCATTCCATAATTCTTCTCTTTCACGAAAAGGCGACAAGGAGAAGTACCTATTGTTTGTGTCGCAGCTAACAACGGGTCATTTAGTTTTCCGACGAAGAAGTCGACGGTGTTTTAAATGAACACGGAGAAGTACATCTAGTAGCTTTTGCACCATATTTAAAATGATACCAACAATATGGCTTGTCTCTCCTTGATTGTTGGATATTATGATTTAAAAATTTGGTTTTTGATTTTAAAGCTGCTATTTCTTGAGTAAGGTCTATGATTTTACTGTTTAATGGTTGTGAGTTAACATTTTGATCTAGTTGAACCAATTCTACGTTATTCGGTATTTCATTAATTTTGTCTGCCATAACAGCCATTTTTGAGAGATCTTCACTACTGTTAATAAGCACGGCTTGGGTCCAGGGCCGTCTTATGAACTGTAAGGGCCCTAGGCCATGAGTATTTCACGGCCCCCCTCACTGAAGGAGTAAAGTCAAATTAAAAACATTTAAGCAATTATTCATTGCCGCTGTAATTGGGATTGTAAATAAATCAGTGCAAGATTGTTGAAATTTTATTATTTAATAATTTTGTAAAATCATTAACTTAACACAGTAAAATTAAGACCGGTGATCGGGCCCCTTGCATAAGCGGGCCCTAGGCCATGGCCTCGTTGGCCTAGGCGAAAAAACGACCCTGCTTGGGTCTGTGGCGAAAGTCGTTGCAACCACAAGGTCTTGAGTAAATCTTCGACAGACATCCCAGATGTAAGTTCTCGCATCTCACGTAATAATTCAGAAGGACGTTTGTCAGCCAATAATGCATGGTACAATAACTTTTTAATTTTTATAGTATACGAATCTGTGAACTCATTAATTAATTTTTCCTTTAACGTATTGTACAAGTTTGGTGGGTTATTTATAATATCGTTTACTTTAACTAGTACATCTTTCTCTAGTGCTGCGACAATATAATGAAATTTGGTTGCATCACGAGATATGTCAGCAATAATAAACTGAGATTCTACTTGCTTGAACCATAGGTTAACATTATTTTTCCAAAAAGGTGGAAGTTTAATTGTTAATTTGTTAACTTCTGGAACGGAATCCCCAGGATTCATTTTTATATTCGGGGTCATCAATAAAGCAGTTTAAGCTTTTAAATATTTTTAATGTTTTTTTTTTTATTTATACAAAAAATGACAGTACTATATATCAACTATTTTCTTCAGCCTACCATTTTACAATAATAAAAATATAACATTTATCCTAGTTGCTACGCTACCGGAATAGTCGCTACACTTGTAATAAGAACGTTGCTTGTGCACATCCTTAGAGAATACCAATTGTTTGGCGATTCGCAATAAAGTTACTATAAAATTTATTTCGTAGCAACGGTACTCAGTAGCAGCAACTAACGTAGTAACTTTTTACAGAATCGTGTCGATTATGTCAAAATAGAACTTATAATTTATTATAAATCACGAACCCATGAGTAGGAATTATGAAAATTTTAAATTTATGGGACCAGCTACCCGATACAATGTATGTTACCTGCTACTCATAAATTACCCACTAACCGTTATTTAGCCGGTACCAGTTAATTACCAGCTACTAATTAATTACCTGGTTCCCGTTAATTACCTTCTACTAATTAATTACCTGCTTCTCATTAATATATAGAAATTAAAAGTTAACATAGAAAAATAAGCGCAGTTGCGTTATGGAATATGCATAATCCCTACTACTGCAACCGAGAACAAAATAGATAAATAAAATACTCAAAATACCTCATACAACTACCCGTTAATTATATCCACTACCAGTTAATTAGCCGCTACCTGTTAGAAAACTGGTATAAACTTAAAGAGTCGGGTAGCAGGTACCCCTCTTCATTTCTACCCACGAGTCAGCAACTGAGCCAAAATATGATTTTTTTAACTTTCAAGGCCCGGTGAAAGTTGATGGTTACCGGCAGCAATCATATAATATAGTACTACTTTTGTGTAACAAAATTCACAATAGTAATAGTCGAAGATCTGTTGACGACGCTACTGGACCAGAACCACCTCGATTCAATTTTTGAATGACTCCCTTCATTAAATATTCTTCTTTAGACCGCATACATTTTTTTTTTTTTCTTTATATGTAATGGCAAGTCTTTAAGTCAAGCAATTTGGGTCTTTACCCAAACACCCCGAGGGTTATAGTTATACCGTTTGATAACTAACAATTCTTATTTACCAACTGTGAAGGAGAAAAGTCAGTTTCAAAACTAAAAAGGATTAAAAATAAATTAAGGGGCACAATGGGTCAAAACAGATTGAACAATCTTTCTCTAATGAGCATTGGATGAGTTGCGTGAAACGACATTTCCACTATTATTTACAGCAATTATCTGGATTATTCAAATATAAAATATTACCGCCCATATATAAGCGATGTATTGTGATCGTACCGATTTTGACATTTCGAGATTTCGATGGATCTCCACAAATTGAGGTCCCTAGTAGGTATGGGGACGATTGGCATCCAAACATGGGTGGGACGATTGGCATCCGTTTTTAAGAAAATTTCTGAAAATCCTTATGGGGTTTAACATGGGTGGGACGATTGGCATCCGCATAGGTTTTTTACGTAATTGTGTTCTAAAATCAGCATAAGTTTTTTCTTTAGTAACTTACGGATATATTAACGTAAGAAATGTCTAGGGTTTCGTAGATATAATTAAGAAACCCTGGACACTCCTATGTCCTTTGACCTGTCTGAACCAAATCTTGCAGTTTTATTCTTTAGGAACTTACGGATATATTATCGTTAGAAATGGCTAGGCTTTCGTAGGTATAATTAACAAACCCTGGACACTCCTATGTCCTTTGACCAATCTAAACCAAATCTTGCAGTTTTATTCTTTAGGAACTTACGGATATATTATCGTTAGAAATGGCTAGGCTTTCGTAGGTATAATTAACAAACCCTGGACACTCCTATGTCCTTTGACCAATCTGAACCAAATCTTGCAGTTTTATTCTTTAGGAACTTACGGATATATTATCGTTAGAAATGTCTAGGATTTCGTAGGTATAATTAAGAAACCCTGGACACTCCTATGTCCTTTGACCTATCTGAACCAAATCCTGCAGTTTTATTCTTTAGTAACTTACGGATATATTAACGTAAGAAATGTCTAGGGTTTCGTAGATATAATTAAGAAACCCTGGACACTCCTATGTCCTTTGACCAATCTGAACCAAATCTTGCAGTTTTATTCTTTAGGAACTTACGGATATATTAACGTAAGAAATGTTTAGGGTTTCGTAGATATAATTAAGAAACCCTGGACACTCCTATGTCCTTTGACCTATCTGAACCAAATCCTGCAGTTTTATTCTTTAGTAACTTACGGATATATTAACGTAAGAAATGTTTAGGGTTTCGTAGATATAATTAAGAAACCATGGACACTCCTATGTCCTTTGACCTATCTGAACCAAATCTTGCAGTTTTATTCTTTAGGAACTTACGGATATATTAACGTTAGAAATGTCTGAGGTTTCGTAGGTATAATTAAGAAACCCTGGACACTCCTATGTCCTTTGACCAATCTGAACCAAATCTTGCAGTTTTATTCTTTAGGAACTTACGGATATATTAACGTAAGAAATGTTTAGGGTTTCGTAGATATAATTAAGAAACCCTGGACACTCCTATGTCCTTTGACCAATCTGAACCAAATCTTGCAGTTTTATTCTTTAGGAACTTACGGATATATTAACGTTAGAAATGTCTGAGGTTTTGTAGGTATAATTAAGAAACCCTGGACACTCCTATGTCCTTTGACCTATCTGAACCAAATCCTGCAGTTTTATTCTTTAGGAACTTACGGATATATTATCGTTAGAAATGTCTAGGATTTCGTAGGTATAATTAAGAAACATTGGCATCGAAATATCGGTGGGACGATTGGCATCCGTTTTTAAGAAAATTTCTGAAAATCCTTATGGGATTTAACATGGGTGGGACGATTGGCATCCGCATAGGTTTTTTACGTAATTGTGTTCTAAAATCAGCATAAGTTTTTTACGTAATTGTGTCCTAGTATCCGCATAGGTTTTTTATGTAAAATTTTTTTCAAAAAGGCTTTCGATGTTTTCAAAAACAGGCGAGCGGACGGCGGCGGGGTCTGGGCCCGTATATAAACGGTTGTTACGGGAGATTTAATTTTATTACCACATCTGTGAACGTGCCAAGAAGGATAATAATATTTAATATTTTTATTTAACAAATATTTTTCAGGTAAGATTAAATTATTAAATAATTTATAGCATATAAATTAATTTTTTATCTTCTTTTTAAATAGATATGAGTAATACAGAACAGAGTGATCTAGAACTTGATAATATAAAACCAGTGAATGAAGTTTCAATGGAATATGTCAGAAGAAATATTCGAAGATTGCTGTGTGTAAAAATTTTCAAACTTAAAAGCAATGAAGATCTTCAGATTGATATTGGTTTAAACTCGATTGATCTGTTACCATGCATTCGTCTGATAGATCAAAAAAATGATATTAATATTCCTTACAACTTTTCAGAATGGCATGAATTTTGTGATAAAGTTGTTGATCATATCGATAATTTTGAAAATGTAATCGAATGGGTAACTTCAAATTCTCACAGGTGTATAATGGAAACGGAAGTGTTTGTTACAATTAAATGGTTGAAACGATCCATTATTCTGAGTGGAAGCGTTCTTGAAGAAATCAAGAAATTCAAAGATATAATTGATCACATATTTGAGTTTTTAGGAAAACTTAACTTTCGATCTTTTTATAATGATATTAATACTAAGACAAATTATTCTGCAACAGAATTTCCGTTAATAGACCAAGTAACAAGATATATTGACCTTAAGGATGACATGCTGAGCATTACATATTTTGAAATGTTACATTATTATAAGGATTTCATTGAACTTGATTTGCAAAATATATGTTTTTACGTACCGAAAAATCATGAAAAATTTAAACATTTAAGAAACGCTAAAATTGAATTTTATAATAATAAACAAAAGTAATATTTTGTAAAATGATATTAGTTTTAAAGATGTTTTTGAAAGATATAGAGGATTTCTGTGGTTTAGATAAAAAGAGAATAACAATAATATAAGTTATCACTAATGATACATTGTATTTTGAGGTTTTTGAAAAATGATCAAAATGTATTAAAAACATATTTTTCATTTCTCTTCTTTGTATTTCATGTTAATATAAGTTATAACTATTGATACATTGTATTTTGCGGTTTTTGAAAAAAAAAAAAGATAAAATATATATTAAAAACATATTTTTTCATTCCCCCTCTTTGTATTTCATGTAACATATAAAAATCGACTCTTTTAAATTGTGATTAATTCTAAATCTATCACACGAGTTAAAGTATTAAAAACATCTAATATTAATAATAATATTATTATGAATGAATTAAATAATATTGGTGATATTAATCATAAAAAATTATCAGAGTTAATACCTCTGAAAAAATATAATATTACAAATGCAGAATTTTTTACACACTATAAATATGGTAAATCTGTAGTTGTTAAAGTCGACAATGACTTTAGTGTTTTCTTACCAAAAAGATTTTCCACCATCAGCGAGGAGGCACTTGAAGAGTTAAAAAGTTGTGTTTTCTTCGTTTTAAAAAAGCCTGAAGATATTCAATATTATACAATCAAATTTGAGAAAAAAATTGAGAAGAAATCCAAGAATAAAAAAAGAAAATTGTCTGAAGATAGTGAGTGAAGTGAAGTGAAAATGTGTGTTCATCGGCCATTCAATATTCCAGACGAACTTAACGATAACGATGTCACAATACAAGATTTAATTGATAACGAAACTTGCATTAATTTTTGTTTTAAAATTCAGTACAAAGTATACGATAAAAAATATGTTTATTGTACTGGTTGTCAAAAAGAAAATTTTGAAAAGGTACAGACAGTAAATTCACATAAAAATTCTTGCACCTGTAATTATAATTTAATTCATTTATTAACTAATATGCATTGTCATGATTGTAAAGAAAAATTGTTTACGATTGATTTTCAATACTGTGCATGTCTGTATCCATTAGATATACATAATGAAAAGATATTTTATTATGCATTTGTTAATTTGCCTGGTATTTCAAATCACTTGTTATGTGATGAAACTATATTCAGTTCAGAATTGATTTAAACACATCATTACGAAAGAAAGCAAAGAACGAGTTTGAAAAGAATCAATGTAAATTAATGAATAATGCTATTTATGGAAAAACAATGGAAAACGTAAGAAAATACAGTAATGTTAAATTAGTTACGAAATGGGAGGGACGATATGGGGCAAAATCTTTAATATCTAAACCTAATTTTAAATCATCTGTTATATTTGATGAAAATCTAGCAATCATAGAATTAAATAAATGTGAAATACTTTTCAATAAACCGATTTATGTCGGGATGTGTATATTGGACATTTCAAAATTAAAAATGTATGATTTTCATTATACATATATAAAGAAAATTTTCGGATCTAATGCTAAAATCTGTTATACAGACACCGATTCATTTATTTATGAAATTGAAACGGATAATCTATATGATATTATACGTCGTGATGCATGTGAATATTTTGATACTAGTGATTACCAACCTGATAATATTTATAAAATTCCTTTGATTAATAAAAAGGTTTTGGGTATGTTTAAAGATGAGTGTTGTGGAAAAATTATAAAAGAATTTGTGGGACTGCGATCTAAGATGTATGCTTTCAAAGTAGAAGGAAATGGCAAGGATGAGGAAAAGAAAAGAGCCAAGGGTGTAAAATCTAACGTTGTACAAAATGAAATTTGTTTCAATGACTATTTAAATTGTTTAAAGAATTCAAAGGATGTAATTATAAATCAAAATTTAATAAAGTCTAGTTCACATGAAGTAAATACAATTAAGCAAAGAAAGATAGCTTTAAGTTCAAACGATGATAAAAGATTTTTAAAACCTGATTCTTATGAAACTTTGCCATGGGGTCATTATTCAATAAATATATAATAAATAAATGTAATTAATATATCGTATTATTTAATTTGTTACAATATTTTTAGCATGATTAATCTGTAAATGAAATGTAATTTTAGTATTATATTGATTTATTTCTAAATTTATGTATAGGTACATAAAAATAAAAAAATGTGTACTAATGATAATTTTGATTTCTTTCTTCTCCTTGAATCAATATTTTTCTCCCTATATTTAGCAAATTTATAAGGAACTGTTCCATAGGATGTGGTTTAAGATTAAAGGAAGTTATAACGTAAGTAAATAACAACATTTTTTTTTTTAAATCAATTTATTATGTATGTATATATATTTCTAAAGACATTGTTATTAATCATGTAATTTTGATAAAAGTATTCTAAGTTGTTCTAATATACCAATGTTTGGACAATTTATGTTAAACATAGCTAGATCCATTTTCCCAGCTTTCACTAACGTACCAGAATATTCATCAAATTCATAGTATCTGTTCTTTCTAAAGAAATATAAACGTCCGTCCGTATATCTAAATACACTTTCAATATCGCGAGGAATCCCTTGAAATGTTTTGTCTATTGGGTTGTGTGATATGATTTCAAAATTGCAATCATTCAATTCAGCAACATAGTAATTGTCATAAAACACAAATGTCCGTCCCCTGTTCGTGTTCACAGCAGCATTAACAGTATGATGGTTAAAAAAATCATTGTTACAACAATTTTTCAACTGAAAACTGGGAAACTGAACATTGTACAAGTGATTATCAATAAAAAATACAATCTGTTCATTAGGTCTTTGAAAAACAGCTGAAATTTTTGTATAATTTTTTGGTAAAAATGGTAGCCAATGTGATAAAAGTTGTGGTTTTGAATCAAAAGTTTTGTCATTTATATTTTTCATCCATACCCACTTTTCATAAAAGATATAAATTCTATCGTTTAAAATTAAAAATGTGTTAATATTATTCAATTGACATAAATCTGGGTGTTGCTTAGGTAACAATTGTTCAGATGATTTTTTCATATTTTTTTCGGTTGTTGTTTTTACAGTTGTTGTTGTTGTTGATGATGAAGATGTAACCGTTTCACTTTTCTTGGATACATCAGGAGGAGATCCGTACAGATGTTGAATTGCAGTTATATCGTCCTTACTTAACTCAATTTCATCATTTTCATTAGTTTTTTTTCCATTGTAATATGCATACATAATAGCTGTTTGATCACTTGAATGTGCAAGTCCTAATGTGTGTCCGATTTCATGAATTAAAACTTCATAAAGACTCACATGTCCTTCTGGAGTTGGTCCTGGTTCAATCCACCATTTTTCATCTCGATCTAAATGTATTTCTACACTGTTTTGATATCGGTTCGGGAAAAATGCATGTGCGAGCGTATCTCCTTTCCCATCAAAATTATATCCACAAGGTTTTCTTTCATGATAATAATAATGTTGTAATTTTCCAAAAGATATTATTATATTAGGTGTAATAGCATTTTGTAAAAAATTTAATTTTGTATGACTCGACCATAAGTTAAATGCTCTGTTAACAAGTTGTAATATTTTATTATCAGCTCTATAAAAATGCCATGTTATTACAGTTTTGTTTTCCCATTTGTAATGGGAAGTTGTAAAGGGTGATGGGTTATCTCTCACACCACACCGAAGTTTTTTCATTAAATTTTTTGTTTCATTATTGATTGTATAATTCACAGGTATGTTATAATATTCTTGAAATAATGTCAAAGCATTTAGAAACTTTGTATCGTTTTCCTTTAAAACAGTTATTTCATTTTCATCAACTTCTAAAAATCCATATTTATGAAGATAATTAACAACATCCTCATAATATATATTATTGTCATACGTTTGCGCAGAACAAAATGTCATACATAAAATACACAAGTAAAAAATAGAAAACATTATTATGTGTTATTAGAACGACTAATAAATTATAAATGTGTTGTTATTCCATTAAATCATGATTTTATATATATCATATTCCTACATCATTTTTATTAACCCAACTGTTATGGGATTTATCTAAACCATACCATTTAACATATGCTTTTGAACCTTTTCGTTTTAAAATCCGTTCTACAAGGTAAACATCTGAATGCTTAGTTTTCAATATTTCTTGTTCATAAAAACTACCTTGAATCGGGGAACCATACATGTCATTTAGCATATATGTAGTAGGATTTGTTATCTTGATTTTAGAAATTTTAAATAGTTCAGTAGTCCAATTAGGAGTAAACCCCTTTTCGAATAAACTTTTATATTTACTAATACGAACGATATCACCTACATGATATTTTCTCTTACCACATATTTTCAATTTAGAATAAATATGTGATAAGGATGTATTCTTATCTACATCACAAGGTCGCATTTTAATTGTGTTATGTTTAGTGTTATTATATGCTAAAGTAACGTCATTAATTATGTTATACCAATCATATTTTCCTTGTAAACTAAAATTAAAATATATATTGCTTTTAAGTGTTCGTATGACTCTCTCAACAATTGCAGCTTTTTTAACACTGAAAGTGCTATAATGATTGATATTATATTCAGACATAAGTTTTTTAAAATTTCCATTATAGAATTCTTTTCCCAAGTCAGTCTGTAAGTTTATAGGTTTTCTTCGATCCTTTTCTAGAATCGTTCTCATAGCGTTTGTAACACTAGATCCAGACTTATCTTTCAACGGTTCGGTCCATACATATTTCGAATAATTATCAATGACTACTAACAAAAAATGATACCCCTTATTCTCTTTAGAATATTTGCTGAAATCAGCTAAATCAGCTTGCCATGAATCATCAAAAGCTTTTATGATATATGATCTTCTCTTGAAGTTCTTACGTGCGGATCTGTGTAATTCTTGAACTATATTTTTTTTAATGTCACTCATCGTTGTTTATATCAATTACTCCTCTGTGTGGTAAATAACCATTAATCGCTTGTTGAATTTGTTGCTTCAATGAATGTATTTCAGTATTAAGATAATTATATTTTTGATTAAAACTATCACCAAAATGATTTTCGATGTATTGTATTTTTGCATGAATAGCCGAATTGATCAATGAAGGAATATTTTTAATAATCAAATCAGTTTTTTCTTGTAACTGTATATTTAACCTGTCAACATAAGATTTATTTACGGCGTCGAAATCATATGTTGGTTGTGGAACTCCGGTAATAGATCTAAATTCAACGTCATATATATCCTTCTTTAGTTCTTCGATGTATTTTTTTGAAAGTGTTTGATTTAAAATATTTTTCTTATAAATTTCAATCAGATTAATTACATATTTTTTTGAGGTTGCATCATCTATTTCCAAAGGTTCTGCAACGTTCGACAAACGTTTATTAATTAAATCATAAAGACCACGTTGAGAATCAAATCTTACAGTTGATTTTAATAATTCATCAACATATGATTTTGTGCATGCGTCTGTGTTATCAGTTGGTGATTTAACGTTTTTTAATTTTTTATTATCGATATCAAAATCACCGTTATCAAGAATATTAAAACCAGGTCCTGTTGGACCACGAGCCCCTACTTCACCACGGTTAAATTTACGTCCGAACTTATCAACAGACATTGATAAAATAAACAATCATTCATAAAGATGTATGTTTTATTCGATTGCATCAGCCGATCTAAACTCTTCCTCGATGACATTTATTTCGTTATCATGTGAATTGTTACCTGCTTTTTTGGAGGCATGCAATATTTCTAATCGATCTATTAATTTCTTATAATTTTTATAATAAACGTAACGATATGGTTTCGATTCAACAATCATATCATAACCTTCACCTGACCAAGTATCAGGGGATTCTGCAGACCTAGGTAAAGTTTTTATTATATTTTTATATTTTGCTGATCGGTTACCTTGAATTTGTTTAGTGGGATCATAATTTCTATATAAAGTGTTGCTGCGTTTAAGAATGTCATGATATTTTTGAGCATCATTTACAGTATAATTTTTTGGATCTTTCATAAATAAAAGTTCATATAAACCGTCAGTGCCTTTGTAATGAATTCCATTAATTATAAAGTCTTTGTCTTGCAAATTTACTGTAGAACTTCCAATTGTCCATTTTGTTGTTTTTACATCATAATTAATACCGGTCTTTGTATCAATTTTATCAGATTTATCTTCAATTAATTCACGTATCGTCTAGGTAACACATCATAATGTTCTAAATATTTATCTATATCTTGTTCTCGTTGTTGTTTTTGACGATGATCATCTTTCGCAGGTGTGTGATAAACAATTTCTTGCAATGGTTCTGAAGGTAATTCATCCGAACTATCAATGCTTTCCTTTTCACTTTTCTCCAATTCTTCTGTTTTAATTTTATTTTTCACAAGAACGTTTTTAATTTCATTTTCAGTTTTGATTAATTGTTTCATTGGTTCAATTAACGGTTTGTAAGATTTTTCTAGCTTTTCTTTCTGTAATACTTCTCCAGTTCTCATCATCATTAATTTTTTTCGTATAGCCTTTCTTGTTTTGATAATATTCTCCTTCATTTTCAATTTATTATAATCCATTATCTTCCACGTCTATATATGTTTAACGGCTTTTTTAACAGGTTTTGAACAGGTATTAACAGGTTTTTAACAGCTTTTCAACAGGTAACAGCTTGTTAACAGGTTTTAAACAGGTTCTTAACAGGTTTTAAGAGGTTTCTAACAGGTTTTAACTGCTCTTAACTGTTTTTCGTCGATTCTTTCTTCTTAACAGTTAGTGACATACTAAGTTTAAATTTAATATCTATCATATTTTATAAATGTATTCAAACCTTTCCTATACCTTCCTACATCATCATTTTCTTTATCTATAACAATAAAGTCATATTTATTTTTCCAACAGTCATTACACAGTGATTTAAAATTTTCAAAACTCATATCACTGTTAACGTGATCTGTATAGACGTGTTTTAAATTTAGTTCGTCTTGTTTAAAGAGTATAATTAAATTAGCATTGTCACGTATCAACTGTTTGGGAACCTTAGTGTATGTTTGACACAAATAGAAGCAGTCAATAAGGCTATGTCTTCCTCTAGAAAAGAAGTCTCTAATTTTATCTTGTTTTCCGCAAATAACATCATCAAATATAAAAACTGAATTATTTTTCACGCTTATAGGATCTATAATATCATCATTATCAGTAAAAGGATGATATTCAATTCCTTTTATTCCATCTAAAACGTTTTTTAAAAAAATGTATTTATGTTGATACAACGACTTAGAATATATGTACACATTTTTAAACTTAACGCCATTTAAATCAAATAATAAGCTTAACATAACATTAGATTTTCCACAACCACTTGGTCCACATATAAGTGCTCTAATATCATTTGGTAACAAGGTGCTGTGTCTTTTTGTTGATGACTTAAAATCACCTATATAGTCATCTAAATTGATCACGTTCAATTTTTGTCTTTGTTTAATGAGTTTCATTGTTATACTGAACCTATAAATATGTTGCAAATGCATTTATAACATTCATTCTTAATCGAAACGTTCATGTTAACATACGGTGCAGGTGAAATTCTCAACAAGGTAATTAATTCACTACCAGTTGAATTGCATCTGAACGGTTACCAGTTTTGTGGTTCCGGTACGAAATTAGAAAAACGGTTAGCACGAGGTGACACTGGAATTAATCCACTCGATTCTGCTTGCAAAATTCATGATATTGCATATTCAAAATCTAAAGATTTAAAGAGTCGTCACGAAGCAGATAAAATATTAGAAAACGAGGCATGGAGACGTTTTAAGACATCAGATGCAAAGTTTGGAGAACGCGCTGCAGCTTGGTCCGTTACGAATGCTATGAAACTAAAGAGAAAATTAGGAATGGGTGTGTGCAAGAGAAAGAAAGGAAAAAACAGGAAGAAAAATGGTGGTGGTATTTCTAACAGAAAAACTACATCTAATCGTTCGAGAAAAAGAGTTAATTCATTTAAAACAAATAAATCAGAAACTGATATTAAAAATAACATAAACTTAGCTTTAGCAGCTTCCAAAGCAATTGTGAAAGACATAGGTGATAAAAGGAAAATAAAAAAACCTCGTGTGATTCCAATTCCAAAACAGGGTGGTATCTTACCACTGATACCAATTTTCGCAGGTTTAAGCGCACTCGGTAGTTTAGCAGGTGGTGCTGTATATGTTTATGTATAGCTGACATAAAGCGATAAAATCAACTGACGCAGCCAGAAAAAATTTGCAAGAATCATATCGGCACAATAAAACGATTGAAGCTATTGCATTGAATTCCAAAAAAGGCGAAGGATTATATTTAAAATCTTACAAGAAAGGATTAGGTTTATATTTGAGAAAATCAAAAAACTGATACAAAAACTACCTCGAAGACCATTAACACTAGATTGCCCAAGGAAGTCATTTTGACTGCTTTTTATTTTTATATTTTTTTAAATTATGTATATAATGATAAAATTTCTTAGAATTTTCTGACTTTTTGTACAACATATAAATGCGTTTATTAATAATTGTAGTTACCTCCCCCCTCATTTATTTCCAGTATATATGTGTGTTATACCTATATTGCCCAAAAGCAGTCGTTTTGACTGCTTGGGAAATTTAAAATAATCAAATGTCTCTTATTATCAAATTGAGTAAATTTCTTTTATGGCCAGTCCGGCTCTCTGGTTAGGTTATGAGGAAGTTATTTTGATACTAGCACCACAGTTTCGTCTCTTTCCGCATACCCTCCTGCCCTATCTCTCCTATTTTTTTTTTTTTTCGTGACGCTAACATCAGAAACTCAATAAACTATAGTAGTACTTCTTATAATCTAGTGTTCGTATCTTTATGCAGTGATACTTGTTCTAACAAGTTGTTTATTTTATATCATTTGCGTCCTAAATTCATGAAAGAAATGTCGAATAGAAGTGAGTTATTGGAAAAGCTAACGAACATAAGTGAAGAGTGCTCCGATGTAGAATCAGATTCAATAAATTCTGAACTATCATCTGAAGATGAAACGGTTCATATTCAAAGTGAAACATCTGAAACTGAAGATAGCGATGAAGAGTCGATCACCAATGATGAAAATGAAAGTGTCATCAATATGCCCAGGAAAAGGTGTAGGGTGCTAAGTAGTTCAGACTCTGATGAAGAAACTGAAAACACCTTTCAGGAGACCGAAACAGCTGCCGATGGTACTGTGTGGTCAAAATTTGTTGAAGGTGGTATTCCTGGAAGGTTACCATCTACTTGTATTTTCACAAGTGTGAAAGGGCCAACAGGCTACGGAAAAAGGAACATTATGGCAGATAATCTTATCAGTGCATTCTCGTTGATAATAGATAACCATATTATCCAATAGATAACATATAAAAAAGTGCACAGAAGAAGAATGTCAACGAATTTTGAGGCACGATTGGACAACATCATTACCGGAAATACGTGCATTTATTGGGATTTTATATGCTCGTGGAGCTTACGAGGCAAAAAATTTAAAATTGAGTTATTTATGGTCAGCAAAGTGGGGACCCGAATTTTTTAGAAAAACTATGGCTAGAGAAAAGTTCAAGCAAATCCCACGATTTATTCGTTTTGATAAAAGAACCGAAAGAAGTAGGCGCCTACAAACAAATAAATTTGCCTTGGTTTCGGAAATATGGGATAAGTTCATTGAAAACAGTCAAGCTTGCTATCAACCAGGGCAAAATATAACAGTTGACGAGCAATTATTTCCTTCGAAAGCCAGATGCAGGTTTACACAGTATATGCCTAATAAATCCAACAAATTTGGCATCAAATTCTGGCTTGCATCAGATGTTAGTAGCAAATATGTTTTGAATGGTTTTCCATATTTTTTTATAACTGTAAATAATATAAAAAAATATTAAAAATTAATTTTAAATAAGTTTCTTTACACATTATTTATTCTTTCACAATGAAGTCATTTTGACTGCTTTTGGGCAATATAGGTATACACTAAGTTTCAGTCTTTCTAGTGTTAACAAATCTAGATATTGAAAAATTTGCCAGAAATAATATATCAAACTTCAGGGGTGTCTATATGCGTGATACTCTACCTCAAAATCCTCGATATACTGAAAAGGGAATTATAAATTTAGATAGTAATAAAGGTCAAGGGACTCACTGGACTGCTTACAGCAAGAAGGGTAATGTCGTAAACTATTTCGATAGTTATGGAAATTTGCAACCACCCCAGGAATTAGTTAAATACTTTCGAGGTAGTACGATAAAATACAATTATGATAATTATCAAAAATCTAATAAGTATAACTGTGGTCATTTAAGTTTAAAATTTTTACTTACAAAATAGCAAGTAATCCTAACATTTTACCAGTCATGTCTTTAACGTTCACTTTAATAGGTAACAGTAGTATACTGTCTGAAACATATTATCCACCAATTGAACTGGATACAAATTTCAGTTACTGTATTGGTCTGATCGGTTTCTATACATATAATTCAATCCCGAACATTGAAGATCAGAATAATAAATTTATCATCATAACAAAGGAAGGAAAAAAGGAAATAAAAATTCCTGTGGGTGTTTACGAAATCAAAGATATTGAAAAATATTTGCAATCGAAATTAAGTAGTGAGGATATTTCTTTAAAACCGAACAACAACACATTGAAATGTGAAATTAAATGTAAACATGATATAGATTTTTCTAGCGAGAAAGGTACACTGAGAGAACTTTTGGGATTTTCACAAAGGATATTAAAAGCTGAAGAGAAACATGAATCTGATTTGCCTGTAAAAATCAGGAAAGTTACAAGTATACACATTGATTGTAACATAGCTACTGGTGCATATTTCGGTAAAAGATTAGGTCGCAGTGTGTATCAGTTTTCACCAACTGTGGACCCAGGTTTTTCCATTGATATCGAACCCTCTAAGCCCAGATACCTACAAGTGAATACATGTATGATAGATAACATTACACTCACTATATTAGACCAAGATAAAGACTTAGTGAATTTTAATGCAGAATCTATAGTAGTTATTCTGGAATTAAAGAAATGCTCTAAATAAAACTAATATTCAACATAGGATAATAATCATATTCATTAACACCTTCAAGGTATTAAGATGGGTTTACAGTTTAATATAAAAGACAAAACGAACGTTCAGAATTGCAGTACGAGAAAAAACAACGAATCAGTAACAGCTGAAATTAAACAGAAATTAAAAGAAATAGGTTATAAAGTGAAAGAAAAAAAAAAAATATGGATAAACTAAGTATTTTTTCCGATGTTTCATTTGATGACACTTTCTTAAAAGAAGAAATACATACTTATCAACCTACATCTAGAAATTTTGATAACAACGATGAAATAAGAATTTTGATCCAGCATTAAGATTTGTGTACAGTACCAAGTGAAAGTTATATATATATCAGCGGTGGAGTTACAGTTCCTGACAGTTCACCCAAAACAACTTCTGTAAAATTCATCAGAAACTGTTTTGCATTTCTCTTCGAGGAAATTCGCTATGAATTAAATGGTATCGAGATTGATAAATGCAGAAATGCAGGGATCACAACAACTATCAAGGGGTACTTATCGCATACGGATAATCAATCACAAGTTTTAGAAATATCAGGATGGTTCCCAACTGGACAATGCAAAACATATTTCGATGAACACAAAAAATTTCACTGCCTACTTCCCCTTAAGTATTTCTTAGGCTTTGCTGAAGATTATAAAAAAATCATTGTTAATGTTAAACAGGAACTTATTTTAATAAGAACAAGAACTGATGAAAATGTATTTCAAAGTCCTGCAGGTGCAAAATTAAAAATTGATAAGCTAGAATGGCGCATGCCTCATCTTTATCCTAATGAGGAAAAAAAGATTGAATTAGAAAAACGTGGACTGTTAGCAGATATGTCGATTTCAATTCCGTTCAGAAGATGGGAACTGCACGAACTTCCTGCTCTGCGTAACACGAATAAGGACATATGGACTGTGAAAACATCTAGAGATCTAGAGAAACCTAGATATGTTATAGTGGCTTTTCAGGAAGCACCAGTAACTGATTCATCAAAATTTACAGGATGTAACATACGTAACATAAAGGTGTATCTAAACTCAGAACAATATCCCTATGAAAACTTGAATTTAAATTTATCAAACGGTGATTATCTAGCTGCTTACTACATGTATGCAGTATTTCAGAACAGTTACTATAACAAAAAAAATACACCTATTTTAAACTATGAATCAAAAAAATTGGAAATGGAAGCGACTACGAATTTTAAACCACAGACTAAAGTATTCTGTCTCATTCTTTATGATTGTATCATAAACTACACACCATCAACAGGATACGTACGAAAATTAGTATAAAATGTAATCAGTTGTATGCTACTGATACAGTTTTACACTGTCTTCTCAATTATGAACATGACGCAAAACATCTGTGTAATAGATATACAAGGTTTTATGATCAATGATGAATTTATACCGAAGGAATTATCAATAGGTTACAATATTGATGAAATTTATAATTATTTATTTAAACCGATTGTACCCTATCAACAACTCACTGACCGAGATAAGAAACAGATAAAATGGTTAGAATACAATTACCACAGACTAGTCTACAACCAAGGACACATTCAGCTTAATCAGTTAAAATGCATCCTGTTATCTCATTTATGTAAAAATAATATAATATTTGTGAAAGGTGAAATTAAAGAAAAATATTTAAAACAAATTTTAGGCGATACTCATGAAATTATCAATTTGGAATGTGATAACGATTCTCCAAAAATATCATCAACATTTTATGACAAATGTGTATATCATAAAAATAAGTATGGTGTTTGTAGCCAACATAATGTTAATATTTTATTAATATATGTAAACGATGTATATTTTGTTAAAAAATAAAATATGATTTTAAATATGTATGTATATATTTTCATTATACCTACCTTCTCACAAACCTGTAGGAAAAAAACAAAGGTGAAAAAAGAAAATTAAATATCACTTCATAATAATTTTATTATTCACTCTTTCCTTCATACATTTCAAACAAATTTTTATCATGCACAAACCATTCCACCGGTCCATTCCACAAACTTTCAAAATCTTCAAACATCTTGTTTTCATTATGAACGTAAACCATTTCATAAAATATTAATCTTCTGAAATCATTAATGATGTCAGGACTTGACCACAATCCATTGTTATGAAGAGTGTCAACAATCAATTTATTTTTTAAGGATTCATGAAAATGTTTCATCGTATATTTTTTTACATCGATTTTTTTTAAGTCTGTTAAAACATTTCCAAGAATGTAATTGTAGTAATCGAAAAATTCAAGAGAGTTTAAAATTTTTAATCGATATGTGAAAATATCTTTCAACTTAAAAAGAGCATCACATTCTTTCGATGTCAACGTGTATGAATAAGAATTCATCCAAGTTATAGTGACGATCTTGCTTCCTGCATTTCCTCCAAAATGTATACCGTATTCATCAAAATCGATATAACCTTTGCGATTATAATTACCGACATCGTTAGAAAAATAATCCAGTATGCAATGTTCATGTTGTTCGATGAAACGATTCCAAGAAAATTCGCTGAACGTTATTCCCTTCTTCTGCGACTTACAATCGGTTAATTTCACGATGGGAATGAAATTCTGAACTGGTGATAATCCAATTATTATAAAATTCGTTTTATTCAAATTGTAAACCGATTCTAGCAATAAATGATTTTCTTCAAAGTTGTTGGCTATTAACTTCTTCAGAGTTTCTTCTAGACTAATCATCATTGGTTGTGAAGATGGTGATGGTACGCTGTCTGCGTCCACGTCTGCGGATTTAATTTTTTTTTTTTTGATGGAGGTTCTGTCATTTTCTTAAAATTCTGCAGTTAAAGAAAAAATTTAAAATAATAATAAATACATGTTTTGGTAGAACATAATTTAATACAAACCTCTATTAAATATTGTAGATCTTCTCAGCACGTTCACAGATGTGGTAATAAAATTAAATCTCCCGTAACAACCGTTTATATACGGGCCCAGACCCCGCCGCCGTCCGCTCGCCTATTTTTGAAAACATCGAAAGCCTTTTTGAAAAAAATTTTACATAAAAAACCTATGCGGATACTAGGACACAATTACGTAAAAAACTTATGCTGATTTTAGAACACAATTACGTAAAAAACCTATGCGGATGCCAATCGTCCCACCCATGTTAAATCCCATAAGGATTTTCAGAAATTTTCTTAAAAACGGATGCCAATCGTCCCACCGATATTTCGATGCCAATGTCTCTTAATTATACCTACGAAATCCTAGACATTTCTACCGATAATATATCCGTAAGTTCCTAAAGAATAAAACTGCAGGATTTGGTTCAGATAGGTCAAAGGACATAGGAGTGTCCAGGGTTTCTTAATTATACCTACAAAACCTCAGACATTTCTAACGTTAATATATCCGTAAGTTCCTAAAGAATAAAACTGCAAGATTTGGTTCAGATTGGTCAAAGGACATAGGAGTGTCCAGGGTTTCTTAATTATATCTACGAAACCCTAAACATTTCTTACGTTAATATATCCGTAAGTTCCTAAAGAATAAAACTGCAAGATTTGGTTCAGATTGGTCAAAGGACATAGGAGTGTCCAGGGTTTCTTAATTATACCTACGAAACCTCAGACATTTCTAACGTTAATATATCCGTAAGTTCCTAAAGAATAACACTGCAAGATTTGGTTCAGATAGGTCAAAGGACATAGGAGTGTCCATGGTTTCTTAATTATATCTACGAAACCCTAAACATTTCTTACGTTAATATATCCGTAAGTTCCTAAAGAATAAATCTGCAAGATTTGGTTCAGATTGGTCAAAGGACATAGGAGTGTCCAGGGTTTCTTAATTATATCTACGAAACCCTAAACATTTCTTACGTTAATATATCCGTAAGTTCTTAAAGAATAAAACTGCAAGATTTGGTTCAGATTGGTCAAAGGACATAGGAGTGTCCAGGGTTTCTTAATTATATCTACGAAACCCTAGACATTTCTTACGTTAATATATCCGTAAGTTACTAAAGAATAAAACTGCAGGATTTGGTTCAGATAGGTCAAAGGACATAGGAGTGTCCAGGGTTTCTTAATTATACCTACGAAACCCTAGACATTTCTAACGATAATATATCCGTAAGTTCCTAAAGAATAAAACTGCAAGATTTGGTTTAGATTGGTCAAAGGACATAGGAGTGTCCAGGGTTTGTTAATTATACCTACGAAAGCCTAGCCATTTCTAACGATAATATATCCGTAAGTTCCTAAAGAATAAAACTGCAAGATTTGGTTCAGACAGGTCAAAGGACATAGGAGTGTCCAGGGTTTCTTAATTATATCTACGAAACCCTAGACATTTCTTACGTTAATATATCCGTAAGTTACTAAAGAAAAAACTTATGCTGATTTTAGAACACAATTACGTAAAAAACCTATGCGGATGCCAATCGTCCCACCCATGTTAAATCCCATAAGGATTTTCAGAAATTTTCTTAAAAACGGATGCCAATCGTCCCACCCATGTTTGGATGCCAATCGTCCCCATACCTACTGTCCCTACATAACGCTTTGATTATTTTTATCATGATGCCTGCCTGCCTGCCTGCCCACCATTGTCTCAAATAAAACATATTATAATTATAACGTATTATAATTATAATACGTTATTGTCTTTTACAATAATAACTACTCTGCTGCTAGAATGTATTTTATACAAGTACTTTGTGATGGCGGTCGATCCTGTGGTGCCACAGCTGATTTTTTACACACAACTATGAAAATATATATTAATATTTTGAAATATTTGTGTAATTTTTAGTTAAAGGTCTCTTTAAAACCTGCACTCCGCTAGCTTTATCCGGCACTAGTTCAGTCATTCTTTCTTTAATGTTACATCGGTATTCATTAAATTTTAACTTTATTAACAATTTATTTTAACAAAACTTGCTTCCATTTAGGTATTGTGTTATTATAAATAATAACTTATAATGTGTCATGTAGCAAGCAATATATGAAACTTAACTATTTTTAAATTGATTTACATAGTAATATGACAAAGAAAACAATGAAGATCACCTTAATTTCAACACTTACGAGTTATGGGTTTTGTAATATTTTGCTTGACTTGCTTGTTTTATCCATGTTTATGGTTCACATAAAACACTTGTTTGCATGCACGTCAGTTCATTATTTATTGTTTCCTCAAATTAATAAATAGTTTACCTTCAGGATACAGACAAATTAATTGTTAAAACTCGTACATTTTTTCTTAATCAATTCACTATTCAAGAATTGATTTCAACAAAGAAAAATTTAAGTTAATACTATTAACTTTATAATCTATCTATAATTAAACTAGTATTTAATAGTCTATTATTAAACTAGAGAAAATAAATTCAGAAAAACGGAAAGTCACTAGAATTATTTTTTCGGGAAAATTGAACTTCAGCATAATAAACGTCTATAATAAGACCTTCGAATCCCGTTCAGGCATGGAAAATTTTCTTAAAATAAAAATTGTCCTGGCTAATTGCCACAGCAGCAAAGGCCATTAAATTTAAAAAAAAAAAAAAAAATAGTATTGAATTGATATTTTATTTAGGCAAACCTATATATTTTTTATATTAAAATTTAATTCTGTTTATTAAATATAGAACAGATACCATGATTAGGTTATATTAATCATAGTACGTCCCGTACTTGTGTATGGATTAGAAACATAAAGTCCTATAAAGCCGGGGGAAAATAGATATAGCCTTCAATTTTTATTAACATAAATAGATATATTCAAATTGTTTTTCTATTTTTATGAACCTTTTTCGGATTGTAGTTATATGGGAAAATTAAATTTGGCAAAATTTAGTTTTGTGCTTATATCTACATCACACTATACATTTTATCAAAACTAATGAAGTCCCTACATAAAGAAAGTAGCGCAAATCATTGTTGTAAAATTTGTGCCCCAGTGTTTGATTGAGAACATTGGTTTTTCTGTTGGACAACAAATTTTATTACTTTAGGTAGTAAAATGTGTGCCCAGGGCCTATACTTCTTCACTGGTTCTGATTGCAATTAATGTTGAAGGAACTGTTACATATAATATGTTCCATTAGTTTTGTATATAAAATTCCTCAAAATTCTGCCAAACCGTCAAAGTATAAATAAATGGTATTAATTTATAGATTACACTCATATAATTGTATCATATGATTGGTTTTTTAATTTATTTTTAAATTTAATATGTGCGGGCATGTGTCATATTTACTTTTATTTAATCTACACTGTTTTTGTCACTCAAAGAAGTTATATTTTCGACCATTTAGCCCCAGCCATACCCACTATGTGCTACTTTCATTATCTAGGAACATTATTAAGACGTAGATCTGGTAGTTTTCGACATTCTATACATTCTCGGTTAAACGGGACATCTGTATTCTGTCAACATAGTATGTATAGTGATGTCACTCTTAAATTCCCCAGCAGCAGTAGCAGTCAAGAGTTGACTAATCTGTGATGTGGATTACAATTTGCGCAATAACTATAGTAAATACATGTAACAATTTTCAACCTAATGTGAATCAAAGATAAAAAGCAAAAACACAATCTAGTGTTACAATAATTAATTTGGTCTTTGGTCTACATCTAACATATCTGACACATTTAAAATTAAAGTAGTTGTAAAGCGTGTTCTACATTATACAATTCTCGTCAAATTTTCATACTTATTTCTTTGACTAGAACTTGTACTAGAAATAAATCAGTGAAATTGTACAGTGTAGAACACTTTATGTAGTCAAGGTCTACTTTATTCAAAACTAGATTTGAACAAAACATCTTCAACTTGGAACTCGGTGCATGCGCAGTAGACACTTTTAACAATAGTACCAACATTAAAATTACGCTTGTAAATATTTTGTATTACCACGTGTTTAATAGTGTTTTGATGATCATTGGTTTGAATAGGCCAATATATAAATTGTGTTTTGTACGTAAATCAGTAATTTTACAAATCTAATAGCTAGGTTATAAACACATGACAAGATAAGAATTATAAATTTATGTTGGTACTTTAAATGAACTGAAACACGTGTAAGAATTTCATTCTCTACCAAAAAATTGAAAAATAAATTGTATTAAAACTTTAACAACTTCTAGTTCAAAGAAAAAAGTTTAGAAAATTGACGAATAAAGTATAATGTAGAACACGCTTAAGATTGTTGTGATACAAACATACAAATGTTTTGAATATGGTCCTGCAAATTAATTCCTGCTGCAGATATGATCTCAATTGTAGAAGTTTATGTATGGTATGGGTAATGAATATTCAAACTTTAAACTTAACATATAAACTTAACTATTGCGCAAATGCCTATGACTTTTCAACAAACGTGAGCAAACTTTTTAATCGAAGGGTCCTATACAAACATAATTAAAATTTAGTGAGTACAAGAAGGACTAAAAAGACTTACTAAAATCTACTGATGTATCTTCTTGTACCTATTTCTATACTCTAAGATAAAAAAAATCGATCCATATGTTTTTCAAAAGTATTTTTTTGTTTTTTAGAAAAATTAATGACTTATAAGAGGATAAAAAGTAATTTAAACAAAATTTAATGCATGTGTAACGATTTTTTTCAATGTAACTAAAAATACTGCGTAAAATGGAAAGCTTAAAAATAACAAAAAATATTACAAATAAAGTGAAAAAATAAAGAGATTAATAGCTTGTGTTGCCACCACGAACTCAAATTGCTACTTCCATAAGTCTTGGCATTCCCTCAATAAGATTTTTGATAGCCTGCTGATAAAAGTCGTTCTATGTTTGAAGAAGAGCTTCACTTAACTTGTCTAAGGCAGCAGGGGCCGGAATTCGTGCTTGGATCTATTCCCCAAGCATATCCCTGATATGCTCGATTGGATTAAAGTCAGGATTGCGTGCAGGCCATATAATTTGATTTCCACTTCTTCCAAGTAATTATTCACTATTATGTTATTGCATTTATAATTTGCTTTTGTACGATGTTTTAACAAAAATATACCCGGGACTGTATCATAAAATTTATTTATTTATAGTTCCAATATTATTAGAACTATGTGCATGATAGAACGCTTTATAGCGTTTATGATAATATCAATTAAAACACACAAATCCAATCACATATAAGCATTTATTACTACGTCTATTTACAATCTGTCACATATATGTTATTATGTTATTGTTACTAACGTAACATATTACAAAGGACGTCTAAGAACTAGTCTTGATCCTAACACGGCCGTCCTGATCTTGCAGCGTCCTCGTGGCATCATCTAACTTTAATTGCAAAATAAAACAACTTATTATCCTAACACGGCCGTCCTGCTCCTACTACGTCCTCGCTACATCTTCACATTTTAATAATATCTACAGTTCCACAAACTCTCTGACCATACAGAGTTCTACCAAGCTCGTTTCACCGAACTCCTGGATGTCTTCACCTAATTCATAATATGTGAATAGAGCAATTTGGGCGCAAAATTAATCTTTCGCAAAATCAATTATGAACCAGTACCAGTTAGTAAAAATACTTATTTGCTTAAATAGAACCTTTCCGAAAAAAATTAAAAACCGTGATCTGAAAGCTTAGAGACTGTTTGTTATTATTCTTTTTCTCTACCGCGAACTCAGTGACTAGATCAACAAGCTCAGATACTCAGTAACAATTTATCAGTTTCTTTCATTACAGATTGTCTACAGTATCCAACAAGCTCAGTGACTGTCGTTGCTCTACACCAGTGCCTTATCGTCCTGCACTCACAGTGCCTCGTCATCAGCATTGCACAGTGTGTCTTGTGGTACTCAACAAGCTATCAATAGTCAACTCAACTATCTATCAGTTTATTTTTCCGTTCCGTTCTCAGTGATCTGTCGTTTATTTTCCTTAATAAACGCTCAAATTCAAAACTTAAATCTCGAAACTCAGATCTTAGTTATCAGTTCTCAAATATCAAAACTAGAATTTCATATTTTAGGTCTCAAGTCTTAGAACACAAATATTCGATCTCAAATTTGAAATGATATCATATTGTCACATAGGTAATCCTAGGTCAGGATTACGACATTTAGACATTGTGACGGTCAGCTGTCTGATTAAAAACTATTCGTCAGCGTCTGACGTATGTGGCTTGATTACGAAATGCATACACTGCATTTTCGTAATGAGGAAATATTTGTCATGACGAATGAATATTGGAACTGGGTTAAAATTTCGTTACAAAAAGGCTGGATGAAACAGAATATGGAGGCAGTGGAACATAGCCAGCTCCGCTGCACGTATTAGTCCACAAGGTGACGACCAAGACACTGACGCCAGATTCTTGTATCGAGGGTGAAGCCAATCAAGTAGTGACCATGTGAGTGGGAGAACACTTCTCCAGGTTCCTCGACTCCCGGATGGGTAGCCTCCGCCTCGGAGATAGGTCCAAGCCGATCCTGGCCAACACGGGGTGGACCGAAGACTTCCCCAACTCCATGGACCAATTCAAACATTATATTGTAATTTTGATATATGTTTAATAAATTTGTTATGTTGAAACCAGGAGTTGTGTCTCAATCAAACCACCCACGTGACAATATCTTAAGTCATTAAACTCAATTGTTCGATGTCAAATATCAAATCTCAAACTATCCAGAGTTATGCCGGACTCCTTGAGGTCCTTGACCATCCAGAGTTCCACCGAACTCCTTGAGATCCTTGACCATCCAGAGTCAAACAACTCGTTATAATTAACACGTACGATAACATTTAGTCAAAGCAATAAAATGTTTCTTACAATTTAGTCATCCTCAATTAATCAGTCACCTTCTTACTATTTATCTGTCAATAGACAAACGCTCGTCCATTCTGACTTTTTTCCTTAATTTCTCTTCAGATCTTTACATTTGCCATTTCAGGTAAACTGCAGCCTGGTCTGTTCTCAATCGCATTGGCAAAACAAGTAAAATTAAGCGGAACCCTACGATTCCCACTGTTTTATGTTCTAAACCTGCAATAGCTGTAGCAAAAGATCTGCGCAAGCAATACGCACAGTATTACACAGCCTGTACATCAATATTAAAATTTGTTACTTATATTGGTATTCTCGTTAAATATGTGCCATCAGTACAAACCTAACGACAAGACATCTTTGACATCTTTCGTCCACCTATTTTGTCTGTGTCCTTACGAATACCAAAATATTCACAAATTTTGTATTATAGCACTTACGAGAACTAAAATTTTTACGTTCATTTTGATTTAGATTTTTTTTTTTTAAATTTGCAACTCTGTAAAAGCTAGTTCTCAGAAATCTTTTCTTTTTTGCATACTCACAATAATAATAAAACTCTTTGAATTACCTTGTTAAATCTTTATCCAAAATTTCTAAATTACCAAGAACAAATTAGAAATACCGTTCCTCATTATTCTCTTGTTATTTGGTGTCAAATTTCCATATTATCTTTAGCTTATTCTTTATTTATTTTATTTTATTTTGTTCGGAACACAAACAGGACAGGCCCAGCGAAGCGTTCACCACCACACAACCACAATGTCAATACATAACCAAACAAATTTGCACTCGAAACACAATAAGGAGTCGAACACAACAAATCAATTTTATCTTTGCAATGTTATCGGAAAATTTATTTGCATCTTGTAGGGTGTTTTTCATCCCTTGCTATAAGTTTTAACGTACTTTATCCAAATTCATTCCAGAACATTTCAACTTCTATTCATCATTGTGCTCCGCCCACGGCTCCGCCCACGGTTCACTCTGAAGCTAAATTACAATTTTATAAAGTAATACTCTTCACTAATTTATTTAACAAACATGAGCGTTTTCATTATTAAGGAGGCTTCTGATCTTATACCTCCCCTATTAACAATGTATTATTTGATTTTTAAGTATTTCTCTACTTTTCCTACTGAATGATTTATTCCTCCTTGATACGTTTAAACCAAAAAACTAAACTAATTCAAACAAGAGGTTGAATCACGATGTATAACAGTAGGCGGAGCCTACTGAACACTACTCTCTACAGCAGGGGTGGCTAACCTTTTTGGAAGCAAGGGCGCAATTAAGAATTTTCAGAGACATTGCGGGCGCAATTAAGAATTTTCAGAGACGTTCCGGGCGCAATGATATGTAATGACATCATATATGTTTTGTTTTTTATTGTTAAAAATAAATTTATTTATTTATTTTTCATTTCTTGATTTCAATTTCTTAAAAAAAAATTGTTTTTGTTAATTTTTGTCATTTTTAATTTTGAATCTTTTTATTTGATTTTACTTATAGGTTAAAATCCCATTCTTTTTTGAAAAAATCCTCTTCTTCATTTTTAACACAACATTTTATTATATAGGGAGGTATTTAATATGGCATAATAAAAAATCACTTGAAATTTTCAATTAATAAATAAGTATTTAATTCCAAGAAAATTTTGCTTAAAAGTTGTAGAATAAAATTGATTGGAAATAAAATTTAAAAAAATATTTTAATTTACAGGGAATCGTATCGCGAGCGCATAACAGATCGCCTGTGGGCGCAGATGCGCCCGCGGGTGCGGGGTTGTCCACCCCTGCTCTACAGACATGAACTTGGTTCTTAGCTATTTATTTTGATTTGATTATATTTTTAAATTAAAAAAAAAATAATAATAATAATAATAATAACAAAGAGACAAAAGACATCTTAGCCATAAATACAATATTTTTCAAAAACGAAATCTATTCAAAAATTCATTTCGTACGTTTCCAGTTTGGATCAATGTATATTACATAGAATTATTACAGATTTTTAGTTTAATCCCTTTTCGTTAAAGGGTGCGCGACAAATTTTTTAGTACTTTTCTTTAGCAAAAATCGCGTTAAAATTAAATAATTCTAGAAAAGTAAAAAATCAAGCTTATATCACGGTTACTTTTGGTTCTGATCAGTAGTAAAACTTTTCCAAAAACTGTGTTCCGTAAACTAATCGGTGACAGATTTTAGATTATTACGCAATGAAAAACCAGTTACGGGCTACTACGGTTAACTTCGTTAAATATGTTCGTCCGGTTGTGATGATTCAGGATGATTCGTCCAATTTCGTAGGCATTAACAAGAAACTCAAGACGCTTCTATATCCTTTGACCAATATGAAAAATATTTTGCAGATTAATTCTCTAAAAATCTGCGGATAAAATAACATATGGAAATGTCTAGGGTTTTGTAGGCATAAACGAGAAACTATAAACTCTCCAATATCCTTTGACCGATATGAACAATATTTTCCAGATTTATTCTCTAAGAATCTACAAATATAATTACATATAGAAATGTGTAGGGCAGGGGTCGGCAACCTTTCGGTGACAAAGAGCCAAATCTATATTGAAAACAAAAACAATAACATGGAAGAGCCGCTAAAAAATATATGCTATATTTAAGAAAAAAACATAAAAATTGTTTATTTGTTTTAAAATAATCAAGTATTACAATAAATTAATTTATACATTTAGTTTGTGATACCTATTGCACTTGCCAGTATATTACAATATAATAATTTTTTTAATGGGACGATTGCTCCTGCATAGTGTAAGATAAGACTTCAATATTTGGTTTATATTCAGTAATCTTTAACTTAAGGCAGCATTCAAGTTTCATGTCAGTACGATTACTTCTTAACTGACTGTTTATTAATTTCATGTGTGAAAAGTCTTGCTCACAGTAATATGTGGATCCGAAAATTGTCAGTAGTCAGTAGTCAGTAGTTGATTGAACGATTTTGAAAGACCTTTCCAAGCTTCGAAAACAACTTTACCTACATTTTGAAGATTGTGAATTTCGGAAGATAAAATGCACTTTTCTCTTTCTAAGCTTTCCAGTTCAGAATTAAATTTTATATTCCATAAATCTTTGGATTTCAAATCCAATAATTGAAGTTCAAATTGTGCCTAATTAATCAATGGGAAGGTGATAAATGTAATTGCTGCATATCTGCTTCATTTGGTTTTGTCAAGAAAGCTGGTGTAGCTTTATATTTTCTAAACTCTTTAAATCTTACTAAAAAGCTTCCTGCATGTTGACAAAGTTAGTGCAAAAAAAAAAAATGCATTAATAACGTTGTTATTGTCTTTATGTTTTTGTGATTGTTTAATTTATTGTTTTTAATATGTAGTGTAGTCATTTAAATGGGCTGCGTTAGGCGCAAATAGTTTTTGTTGCTGTGCGCCAAAAATTTTAACTAACTAACTAACTATCCTTATGTTTTTGTAAATTAATAAAATGTAAAAATGTTTCTGCACGTAAATCATTCACACGTACAGATAACTTTTTTCGAAACAAATTACTTCTTTTACCTCTTGTCGACCACTGGTCTAGGGTTTCGTAGGCATAAACAAGGAACTCTAGACACCCCTATATCCTTTGCCGATATGAACAATATTTTGCAGATTTATTCTCTAAGAATCTACGAATATAATTACATATAAAAATGTCTAGGGTTTAGTAGGCACAAACAAGTAACTCTAGACACTCCTATATCCTTTGACCGATATGAACAATATTTTACAGATTTATTTTCTAAGAATCTACGAATATAATTACATACAGAAATGACTAGGGTTTCATAAAAATAATCAAGAAACTCCAGACACTCCTATATCCTTTAACCGATATGAGCAATATTTTGCATATTTATTCTCTAAGAATCTACGAATATAATTGGATATAGAAATGTCTAGGGTTTCGTAGGAATTAGCAAGAAACTCTAGACACTTCTATATCTTTTGATCGATAAGAAAAATATTTTGCAGATTTATTATTTAAGAATTTGCTGATAAAATAACCTATAGAAATGTCTACGGTTTTGTAGGCATAGACAAGAAACCCTAGGGTACTCCTATATTCTTTGACTGATATAAACAGTATTTTGTAGATTTATTATAAGTATTATAAGTATCTATGAATATAATTACATACAGAATTGTGTAGGATATTGTAGGCATTAAAAAGAAACTCTAGACAATCCTATATCCTTTGACTAATATTATTCTCTAAGAATCTACGAACATAATTACATATAGAAATTTGTAGGATTTCGTAGGCATAAACAAGAAACTCTAGATACTCCTATATCATTTGACTGATATCAACAATATTTGGCAAATTTATTTTCTAAAAAACTGCGGATAAAATAACATAGAAATATATAGAATTTCGTAGGAATAAATAAGAAACTCTAGACACTCCTATCCGCTTTGACCGATATGAAAAATAATTTGAAGATTTATTCTCTAAGAATCTGCAGATAAAATAACTGTTGAAACTTTATGTTGAACAAAGTGTGCTAATCCAGTAATTCACATTAATAAGTAGGCTTACAAAAAAACATATAATGTATAAAAACAATAGTTGTTGATATAGTTTGTCATATATATATTGTATTGTGCTTTAAATATGTTAATATATTTGAGTAATTGTGTTTATATATTTTGTTAATTGCTCAACCACATAGATGCCCGTCTAACAGGTTATGGGCCCAGATTTTTGATTTTATATAAATATTATGGATTCGCAAAAGAGTACGCCCAGAATAAATGCAACCACAGGTACGACTTCAGGTTTTTTACCAGGATTTGAAAAACTGGAGGGAATGTCCAATTATAATAATTGGAAATTAATTATGAAAATGTACCTTAAGCATGAAAATTTGTGGGATTGTGTAACAGGAGATAATGTAGATTCGGATAGAGATGATAAAGCATTAGCTAAAATATGTCTCAGTGTAAAACCGAATGCGTATGCTCATGTCAGAAATGCAGCCTCAGTTAAAGATGCTTGGATTAACTTGCAAAAAGCATACGAAGATAAAGGTCTCACACGGAGGCTTAGTTTATTAAGAAATTTGTTTAGTAGCAAACTTGATAAATTTAGTTCGATGGAACATTATGTCACTGAAACCATGTCAGTTGCACAGAAATTGGCAGATATAAATGCTCCTGTAGAAGATGAGTTCATTGGAGTAATTTAGTTAAGCGGTTTACCTGTCGAATATGGTCCCATGATAATGGCCTTAGAAAGTTCAGGTGTAAAAATAACGAGTGAACTGGTTAAGTCCAAATTGTTGCAAGATGATACGAAACGGAGGAACGAAGAAAAGTCTGGCGAAGGACAGGCAGCACTAGTTTCAGGTTTCAAAGGAAAACGGAGTTCCAAGTACTTGTATAACAAAATGCCAATCATCTGTTTTAATTGTCACGAACCGAATCACATAAAAAGAAATTGTCCTAAACTGCAGCAGTATGCCAACAAACAAAGGTACTTTAACGATAAGTATGGTGCAAAGAAAGAAGCAACAAGTCTGATGATGAAAAATTTTTCTGTGAAGACTAGCACATCTGGTTGGCATATTGATTTAGGTGCTACGGCACACATGACTATGAGAAGAGACTGGCTAAATATTATCAGAGTAATAGTAATGTAGAAATAACGACAGCGGATAATAGCAAAATAAGAAGTGAAGGCATTGGAAATGTAAAGATAAAATTACCATTAAAGAACGGATTTAGTAGCATTGACAGAATAAATGATGTATTGCATGTCCCAAATATAGCAACAAATCTTCTATCGGTAAGTAAAATGACTGACAAAGGTTTTGTTGTAGTTTTCGATAGGAGTAGCTGTAAAGTATTTAATGGAAGTAATCATTTTGATATCTGTCAAAAGGCAATGCCAGCAGACATTTCAAAACATGAATTGTGGCATAGACATCTTGGACATCTAAATAGGAAAGGAATAACTTTATTGAAAAATGGTTTAGCCACAGGAATTAATTTTTCAGTTCTCAATAATTATCCTTGTATTCCGTGTATAAAGGCTAAACATTGTAGAAGAATTTTTCCAAAGAGTGGAGGGCGAAGAGCTACAGATAAATTGGAGCTTATTCACTCAGATTTGTGTGGTCCTATGAGCAAAATTTCATGGGGAGGAGCCAGATACTTTGTTAGTTTCACAGATGACTTCACACGTAAAACTTTTGCATATTTTATTAAGTCAAAAAATGAAGTGAATAAAATATTTGAAGTATTCAAAGCTGAAGTAGAAAATGAAACTGGAAAGAAAATTAAAGTAATGAGAACAGATAATGGAACGGAGTATGTTAATAGAGAGTTAAGGAATTTTTTGAAGAACAACGGAATAAAGCATCAGACAACAATGGCATACACGCCTGAACAAAATGGAGTTTCAGAGCGGGCAAATAGAACTATTGTGGAAAAGGCACGCAGCATGTTACAAGATGCTCAACTTAGTAAACGTTATTGGGCAGAAGCTGTCAATACCGCTATATATTTGAAGAATAGATCGCCAACAGAAGCAGTCAAGGGTATGACACCAGAAGAAGCGTGGAATGGCAAGAAAGTGGACTTAAGACATTTAAGAATTTTTGGAAATAAAGCGTATGTACATATTCCGAAACAGTTCAGAAAAAAGTTTGATGCGAAATTTAAAGAACACATTATGGTAGGTTATTGTACTGAAAGTAAAGGTTATCGTTTAATTGATAAGAAAAATCCTTACAAAATTGTGAAAAATCGGGACGTTGTATTCATTGAAGATAGCAACTATGATAAACAAGAAAATAAAGAAGTTATAGAAGAAGAAGAAGAAAATCTTTTTCCATGTGTAAACAATAGAAAATTGAATAATGACGTTGAAGAAATAGAAGAGCAAGTCGATGAATCACAAATCGAAGAACCAAGTTGCTGAAGAACAAATTGCTGAGGAACAAATTGAACAAGTTCAAGTTGAAGAACAAACTCATGAAAAACAAACTAAGGAATGAGTAGAAAAGAATGAGGAAAAGAAAAATGTTGAAGAGAGAAGATATCCCAAGAGAGAAAGACGAATACCAGATCGCTACGACAATATGAAGCTTTATAAAACTGAATCAAATACCACAGAAGATGATCCTAAAACAATAAAAGAAGCTCTTTCAAGAATAGATAGAGATAAGTGGGAGAAAGCAATAAACGATGAATATAATGTAATGAAGACAAATAAAGTTTGGGTTCTTGTCGACAGACCGAAAGATCGAAACATTGTCAAAAATAAATGGATTTTCAAGATAAAAAGAGGAGCTGATGGAAATAACCAGAAATATAAAGCAAGACTAGGAGCAAAAGGTTTTTGCCAAGAATATGGGACAGATTATCAAGAGACTTTTGCACCCGTGGTCAGACATTGCACAATAAGACTATTATTTGGAATGGCAGCAGAAATGAATTTGAGAATTGATCATTGGGATGTCACAACAGCTTTTTTAAATGGAGACCTCGAAGAGGAACTTTTCATGGAACAGCCTGATGGTTTTGTTAAAAATAAGCAAGAAAATAAAGTATGCCTGCTGAAGAAGGCTATCTATGGACTAAAACAAGCATCAAGGTCGTGGAACAAGAAAGTTCACGAAGTTTTAATAAAAATAGATTTTAAAAGATCAAAACATGACCCCTGTGTTTATTACAAAATACAGAAGAATGTTTTAATTATTTTAGCACTGTATGTCGACGATTTTTTGATATTCAGTAACTGTGAAGCAGAGAAGAACAAGTTAAAGGAAAATTTGAATAGTTGTTTCGAAATGAAGGATTTAGGAGAAGTAAGAGAATGTCTAGGAATGAAAGTGACAAGAGACAGGGAGAAAAATGTAATCAAGATCAGTCAAGAAAAATATATTAAAGAAATTTTGGAACGGTTTGGAATGGTAGATGCGAAAGCAGTTGCGACACCAATGGAAGTCGGACAGAAACTGAGAAAAGCTTCTGATGAAGAAAGAAGTAGAAATGTACCATACAGAGAACTGGTGGGATCATTAATGTATCTAGCAGTTAGCACTAGGCCAGACATTGCTCATGCAGCGAGTGTGTTTAGCCAGTTCAACAACTGCTACAGTGAAGTTCACTGGAAAGCTGCAAAAAGGGTACTGAGGTATCTTATTGGCACAATTAATTTATCCTTAGTGTTTCAGCGCAACCAGAAAGACATTATAGGCTTCGCCGATGCGGACTGGGCTAGAGACGAAGGCGACCGCAGATCTTACACCGGCTATATTATGAAGTTTGCGAATGCGGCCATCAGCTGGGAGTCCCGTAAGCAAAAGACGGTGGCTCTGTCCAGTACGGAGGCTGAATATATGGCGCTCAGTGAAGCCAGCAAAAAAGGAGTTCACATTAAAGGGCTCCTAAATGAACTCTGTAATAGAGACGGTCCTATTATCATTTTAAATGACAATCAGGGAGCACAAAAACTTGTACCTAACCCTGTTTTTCATAAAAGGACAAAACACATTGACATACGTCATCACTTTGTAAGAGAGATTATGGCAAATAATCAAATTGACATTAAATATTTACCATCTGACAGAATGACAGCTGACATTTTTACAAAGGCTTTACCTTATGTCAAACACAAATATTTTGTCAAGGAGTTAGGTTTAGAAAATTTGAGAAATTCGTATGTCACTGTGGATGCATAATTATAGAGATGTGAATTATTGGATTATGGGAGAGTGTTGAAACTTTATGTTGAACCAAGTGTGCTAATCCAGTAATTCACATTAATAAGTAGGCTTACGAAAAAACATATAATGTATAAAAATAATAGTTGTTGATATAGTCTGTCATATATATATTGTATTGTGCTTTAAATGTGTTAATATATTTGAGTAATTGTGTTTATATATTTTGTTAATTGCTCAACCACATAGATGCCCGTCTAAAAATAACATAATAACATAATTTATTATTATTATTAAAGAAATGTCCAGGGTTTTGTAGGCATAAACGAGAAACTCTAGACAATCTTATATCCTTTGACCAATGTGATTATTTTTGCATATTTATCTCTATATAATACTTAAATTACTTTTTATTTACACGATTATTTAAACTGATTTGAAATATTTAATATATTTTGGTAAAAATGGTAAATTGCAACAACACAGTTGGCAACAGGTGCACTAGTATATTATATGATGATTTAAGTTGGCAATAGTATCTGCGTTGCAACTGCAACAAGCATTGTCATTAATGTTAAACTTGTGTAAGTGGGCCGAGCAAAGTTTGTGGTTTAGACGCATTCTTGAAATTGATGTGATCGCTTTTCTTGGGAGACTTATATTTTTAAACCAAGGTTTTTTTATTGATTTTATTATTAATATTATAATAAGTTCAGCCCTAGATGAGCCTAGGCTTCCTGTTTCCAGATATCATGACCACTGCCACATTGTTCTTTTTTTACTTTGTTTCAATTCTTTTTCCAATTTTTGTTTCTTGATGTATTATAAATTTCAACCGATTTTAACAGGTTTTGTATTTTTAAAAACTCAATTTAAATCAATATTTCTCTATCACCCTTAGTCTGAAAATAATTTGGAACTGTTAAATTCTTATTGTTTTTCCACAATAATGGCATTATATTAAACAGTTATTAAACATATACATATATCTTGAAATCATATTTGCTTCATTTTCATTTTCGATCATTCTAAATGACATTGCTAAAATAAAAGTAAGTATTTTTGTTGGATCCGCAGTAAAGGAAATATTATGAAAGATGATACTTTTGATTTCATTTAAAATACAGCTGAAGTGGCTTTAAAGATATTTGTAACAATTTCTTGGGAAACATAAAACTACCGTGATATTGTAGAAAGACTTCTGCTATCACGTGAATCATGTTTTTTACATTCCCATTTAGATTTCTACCCTGAAAATTTCGAAGCTGTCAATGCTAAACACGGGGAGTGCTTTCATCAAGACATTCATGAAAAAAACGGTACAATGGGAAAGGAGCGAAATAGGAAATTTTGGCAGATTACTGCTGGCAGACTATTAGGAAGGTACCTGAAGCTAATTATAAACGCAAATCAGCCGCCTTAACATTTCAAAACTGATATATTCTTAATGTGCATACAAAGGCTGCGTAAATGGAAAATGAAAAAAAAAAAAAAAAAACGCAAGCAGTTAGGTCTAAAACTGAAAAATATTTATTGAATGATAAACGTAAACTCAAAATTGTCAGTAGAAAACATACTAATATTGTACAAGATTCCACCGATAGGGTTGGCCCTGACAACATAGTAGTAATATAAATATTATTAGTGATATAGATATTAAATATTCATACATGTTTTATGTTCTCCAAATTGCTAAGGGGTAAGTTTATCTTCCATCCCTTAAATTAATTTATCATTACTTTCATTTTTTCACGCACCACCATAGTACTACAATTTTTTCGCACTAGAAATAATTTAACCTATCACAATCACATGTGTTCAATCACATAAACAAACCAAAACTATATAAATTACTTATTTACCAATAAAGTTATAACGTGTAAGAACAACCAAACAGGTGGCGGTCAGAACCTGAACTCTGACTCCATGAAACACCATGAGTACGACATCTAGTGGCATGGCGCAGACAAGTCGCATTAACTTTGCCAACGCGGTAAAACAAACCAAATTTGACTATCCAACTGATGAGCAAGCGATCATAATACAGTCAATTGATGGAACTACTCTGGAAGACTATGCATAATAGAGTGTGCATACATCTAAAAACGATAAAGATATTGCTAAACAAATAATAAAAAATAACAAAATCATCCATGTCTGCGGCAAAGAAACAACTTTGAGGCCATTTAGGAACCCATCAGAAAGAATTATTATCTCTAATGTCAGCCCATCTATACCTCATGAATGCCTTGAAAATAAACTAAAAGAATTAGGACTAAAAACAACATCAGCCATGAATTTTATGCGCGCAGGATTCAAAAAACCGGGTCTGGAACACATAAAATCACCCCGTAGATACGTCTACGTAATAAACAACTTTGAAAAAATACCGGAAACAACTGAAATAGAATTTAAAAATATAACCTACCGAATATTCATCTCTGACGATGCAGATTTTTGTACATATTGTAAAAAACATGGCCACGTCAATATAGTTTGTAGATACAGACTGAGAGATGAAAACGACAAAGAACAACAACCACCACCACAGCAACAGCAACAACATCAAGAACAAGGACAGCAACAACAATCCCAACAACAACCAGAACAAGGACAACAACAAACACTACAGCAACAACAGCATTTGCAAAAACACCCACAACAGCAACAACAACCCCAACAACCACCTCAACAACTCAGCCCAGCCTCAACAACAACACCCTAAACAACAACAGCTTCAACAACAAAATCAACAACAATCCCAACAACATTTCCAACAACAACAACATTTCCAACAACAACAACCCCAACAACAACAATCTCAACAACAACAATCTCAACAACAACAGTTTCAACAACAACAGTCTCAACAACAACAGTCTCAACAACAACAGCCTCAACAACAACAGCCTCAACAACAACAGCCTCAACAACAACAGACTCAACAACATAAGCCTCAACAACAGCAGTCTCAACAACAACAGTCTCAACAACAGCAGTCTGAATAACAACAAAAGTCTCAACAACAACAGTCTCAAAAACAACATCTCCAACAGCAACAACAACAACCCCAAAAACATCCTCAACAACAACATTCTCAACAACAACATCCCAAACAACAAGAACAAAAACAGTAACAAAACAACAACAGCGATGATCAAAATGTAGAAGACAAAAATTAATACAAAAATACAGCAGCTTTAAAAAGAAGCTTAAGCACAGAAAACAGCTCAGAATCTCTTGACGAGAACACCGTACTAAATAGTGAGTGTAAAAACGACTCACAAACAATCACGAACAACATCAGGAAACCACAAAAAAATCGTCGAAGAGATAGATCCACAAGTCCCTGCAGAACAACAGAAGAATGGCTGAATCCATTAAAAGACATTTTTGAAAGCAACGAAACCAAAATTTCAATGGACCAGTTCCAAAACTTCACTTCCATTATCACTGGCAAAAAATTACACGGAAGAACCTTCAGAATGAATAACTTTAATGGAAAAAATGCATTCATCTCTCACCAAATGTGCTCCCAAACAACGCCTAGCCCGAGTAACAAATAGACTTAAAAATCAAAATAAACGTAATAATGGCGAATAATATAATACAGTGGAACTGTAATGGTTTCTTTTATCACCTGCCAGAAGTGCAACTAACTATCGCAGAACATCAGCTGAACTACATCTGTCTACAGGAAAAAAAATTTAAACTAGAAAAAAATGCAACATTACACAACTACACATTCTACAGAAAAGACCGAGAGAGAAGGAATAAAGCAAGTGGCGGAACTGCAATATTAGTCAAAAATACAAATCATGCAGAACAACTCTTATTGAACACAGACCTTGAAGCTGTTGCAATCAGAACCTACATACCAGAAGAAATAACGGTATGCAGCATTTACCTTCCGCCTGATCAACCAATAAGGTCCAACTTTGTTGCAACGAAGTAGAATCACTCATAAAACAACTTCCACAGCCATATATAGTCTGTGGAGACTTCAATGCTTACAACCTACTCTGGGGCCCAAAAACCACGAACAAAGGAAAAACTATTGAAAAACTTTTCACCAAAGATTTTTTGTTGAATGATGGCTCTCCGACGCATTTCTGTCAAAGATCAGGCAAGTTCTTTTTCATTTATCTTACGTACTGTGACCCCAGAATCTCCATTAAATTCAATTAGGAAACACTGCCAGATTTGCATGGTAGTGATCACTTCCCCATAAAAATAGAGTACAACATGAATCAACTAGATAATATAGAAGAAGAAATAACGAAGTGGAATCTAGAACGAGCCAACTGGGAAGCATATGCAGAAAAAATCAGGATAATGTCCGAGAACTTCTTCACAACAGATGAAGAAAATGCAACCTCATTAATAAACAGATTCACCAATATAGTAATAGAATCCGCTAAAGAAACCATTGGACACAAAAAAGCCAGCGAAAAGAAATCTGTACCATGGTGGAATACAGAATGTCAAGAAGCCATTAACACGTTCGCGGACAGTTTTGTACAATAAGATGTACCCAAAATGTCACTTTTTTAGATTTTTGTTTATAATAGGACATTTACTGTGTTTGGTATGTTCCTGATGGGACAATTTATACTAGTTTTCATATACTTAAATGGAATTAAAACCTGCCCTAGCTGTCATTTGTATATTTGAATAAAAAAGTAGAACGATTTAGATCGTCATGACCTGAGCTAGGAAAAATATTCGACGGCTATAGCCGTACTGTCCGCGAACGTGTTAAACAAGCCAAGAAAGCACTTAATAAATATAAAAGGCAGAATAACTTAGATAACCTGATAGAGCATAAGAGAACAAAAGCTAAAGCCAGAAGAATAATCAGGAATAGTAAAAAAGAATCTTGGGTAAAATACGTGAGCTCCCTAACCACTGACACCCCTATAAGAGAAGTTTGGCAGAAAATTAAAATAATCAATGGCAACAAACGAACGTATAAAATCCCTGTCACGGGGGGGAACCCTCGGAGAAGTTCCGCAGGTACACCCGCAGGAGGACGAGACAGTGGTAGTGCAAAACCGTCTCGGTGATGTCCTCACTCGTGCGCACTTTACCCTAGACTAGCTCAGTCACGGGTTCTGTCACTATGCCGCTCGGTGTGAAGCACCGGTCAAACTTAAGCGCTCTGAAAAGTAAGGGTGACGAAGGTGTTGATAAAGATAGAATGCATGATAATGTTATACGAGATTTATTTAGACAAGTTAGAATATGGAAAAATGAAATACAAATAGCCAGGTAAAAGGATTACCGGCGCGTAGATAAACAATGGTGAAAAACATGAATAAACGAATGACAAATATAAACAAACAGATAACGAAATATGAAACAATAGAATACAATACAAAATGAGTTGAACGATGAGAGAATGAGTCAGAACTTCAGACGTTTGCGAGACGTCTGAGGTAATGACTGAAGATGAGGATTGATAGGGGAAAAGGAGAAGTTGGAGGCCGGCGAGGCGATAGGTGTCGCCGCGTGTTTCCGCGTCCTCTTCGGTTTGGGCGTCTCGGCGCCGAACAGTTCTACGAAGAGCTGTGCGATGTTTCGTCTTGTAGGCGTCGCGGCGCTGGGCGTCGTTGTTGGTGCGGCACGTACAGGGGCCGATGTGAATGTGAGGTTGAATGGTGTTGACGGTGTTAAGCGGTAAACCGTCCGGCAGAACGTAGGAGGCGTCCTAGGCGGCGAGAATATCGATGGTGGCCGAATGGAAGTCTCTGGTGGTGGGTACTGGTCGGTGGTGACTCGTTCCCATGGAATCCTGACAAGAAGCCGAGGAATTGAAGGTGCGACAAGCACGGGTTCGATCGGCGTCGCGACGGCGGGCGTCAGGACGTCGGGCGTCGTTTTAGCGGTGAGCATTGATTTGGATTGACGGCGGGCGTCGCTGTGGTTGGACGGCAGGCGTCGATGTGGTAGGCGTTACGCTGGTAAGCGTCGGGACGTCAGGCGTCGGACTTGTAAGCGCCGGCTTTGCGCATGGAAATAGCCGAGCTCTGGGCTCCGCACGTTGATAGAGGTACTCCTGTACCCTCTTACTGACGAACGCGTATGGTTTGGAGACGTCGATTGTATGCAGGTGACGTCGGTAGTAGCATCGCTCGATGTAGCGGCTATGAGCCGCCCTGCCTCGATGTCGGATTGGTGCCAGCGTGGGTGGCGTCGGGACGGCGAGCGTCGTGTTATTTGAGCGTCGGACCGGCGGTCTTCTACGAGCGTCGCGACGGCGGGTTTGAAACGTTGTGGGATGTGATGTAGGAAAATGAAGTTAAGTTTTTCGATGCAAAAATGATTCTAAGTGTGAATGGAAATTATAAAAATGATTCTAAGTGCGGAGACAAAATAACAAAAATGATTCTTTATGTTTTTCTATATTTGAGAAAAACGACAAACACAATTACAAAACAAGTTACACAAAAATAAAATACAAGTCCCAGAATCGAGACAACACTTAACAATTCTTTCGGCGTATAGCCAGAGGCAGAAAGCCTATTGATGTTTTTCGGCAGATAGCCAGAGGCAGAAAGCCTATTGATGATGGTGAGCTTGTTAGAAACTCAGGAATGATTGAAAATCACTCTTCTTTTATACAATTTTGGAGGTTTGGTAGAGAAAGGGAAAGTAATGCTATTGGTTCAGGAAAACATGGTAGCGGCAGCGGAATGCGCAGTTCAAAGTGCGCAATTCGCGGTGAAAACCGTGAATTACGCGGAATAAAGTTGATCCGTGGGTCTCAATCGATGGCGCGAATCATGACGATTCCAATGATAGGTGATAGTGTGGGGTGGGAGGCACTCTACACGAGATATCTCCTGCAACATCCCCCTTCTTAAAAAAGGAATACAAAAAATTACAGAGCGTAAAGAAATTGCCGACACGCTAGCCGAAACTTTCTATGAACAGTCAAGCAACGCTAACTATAACCAGCAATTCTATGAATTCAAAAGAAGGATGGAAGAAATACCATATATAATAGAGAACGATTCTGAACCAATCAAAGTTCCAATCTCCATAAGCGAAATAGTAGAGACAGTAAAAATGCTTAAAAACAACAAAAGTCCTGGTCCAGACAAAATTCCCTTCGAACTCCTCAAAAACCTCCCAATAGAAGCAATCAACACCCTCCATAAAATATATAATTATATATGGCTCCGCAATGACTTCCCAGACTCCTGGCAACAAATTGAGATCATCTCAATTCCTAAACCTAACAAATTAAAAACAGACCTTAATAATTACCGGCCCATAGCACTTTCCAACACACTATGTAAACTCTTTGAAAGAATTGTTAATAAGCGATTGGTCTGGCATCTAGAAAAACACCAATACCTGAACAAGAACCAAGCTGGCTTTAGATAGGACCACTCCACAATGGACCAGATAATTGTACTAGTCAATGAAATACAAGAATCTCTCAGAAATAAGCAACAGTTGGCAGCCATATTTTTTGACATCAAGAGTTCCTATCCAACAGCGTGGCGACGATATATCTTAAATGAGCTTAAAAATTATGGTTTAAATGGAAACATAGCCCATTTCATTAAGAACTCCCTAGCTTACAAAAAATTTAAAGTGAGAGCTAATGGCACCTTTTCGTATGAGAAAACCCAGGAAAACGGGGTTCCCCAAGGCTCAGTTCTAAACGTTACTCTATTTCTATTATGCATGAATAAAATTAACGAGAATATAAAAAAACGGGTTCAATGTTTATTATATGCAGACGACTTAGTTATTTTCTGTAATGGTGTAAACAGGAAAAAAAGGCGTACTCAAACAATTTCACGCGGCTTCTACAAGACGCCATCAAAGAACTAGAAAAATGGGCCGATAACACGGGTTTCCAATTTTCTGTAGAAAAAACTAAATTAAACAACGTCACCAACCAGCGCAAACAACAAAATCCTGATTTAACACTATATAACGTACCTATACAAAATACTAACGAGATCAAATTCCTGGGCATTACAATAGATAAGAAACTATCATGGAAACCACATATAAATAAAATCAAAGCCGAATGCAACAACAAATTAAATATAATGAAAACCTTGGGAAAACATGGGGAGCAGACAAAACTACATTAATTTAACCCCTCCAATACAACCAACCACCTTCCATCATACCCCATCCCGGTTTTTTGGGAAAATAAACACACACACAGGTTTAACTAAATATACAAAATCAGAATCAACAATGTTAAAAACCAAGTTTGTGGAACTTCAGCGCCATTAGCACGAATGTCAGTTTTATTACACAGACGCATCAAAAATTGACAAAAACTGTACTATAACTGCTGTATATAACGGAGAGAGTAAAACGTATTAGTTACCAACAACCAGTAGTGTGTTCGAAGCAGAAGCGGTAGCAATTCTGAAAGCACTCGTAATGGCATCAGATACCACCTACCGAAACATCTGCAACTGTCTGCAAACGTCTGCACTGAATCTCTCAGTGTACTACAAGCCCTCAGCAACACCTACTCAAAAGAAACGGTTTTACAACAGATTCAAAACCAAGTACACCAGATGACAGCGGAACCAACGAAAACAGTTCACCTCATCTGGGTACCTGCCCACATTGGCATAGAAGGCAACGAACGTGCCAACACAGCCGCCCGAGATTCTACCTGTCACGAAGATATACTCTACCTACCCTCCAACAAAACCTACATAAGACAGATCATCAAGACGAAACTCCACACGAGCAGACTGACTAACTGGCGCGAAACTACCAACAACAAACTACGAACAGTTAAGGACGACATACAAAACTGGAACTCAGGCACCAACAGACGAGAACAAGTAATAATGACAAGAATCGGACACACCAGACACACACACGAACACTTCATGGCAAGACTAGACAACAAACTATGTGAGGCATGCAACGAACAACTCAGCGTTAACCGCATACTAATTAACTGCCAACTCTATACCAACTTACGTACAAACTACAATTTACAACAAGACCTTAAAGACAACTTAAGACTAGACTCAACAATGACTAATAACGTACTCAACTTCTTACACGCAACCAATATTCGGCATCTAATATAAGTTTAAAATTAAAAATGTATCAATAAATTAATTATGTATCAATCATGTAACCATAGTAATTTCAGACACTAATAGCCAAGCAGCTGAAGTGTCTTAAAATAAATAAAATTAAAAAAATAAAAAAATATTGTACAAAGTGATCTTAAAACCAATTTCAACCTACGGCATAGAACATTGAAGAAGCACGAGGGAAATAATTCAACGATTTTAATCGAAAACATGATATATAATTGGAAGTTAAAATAAATAATTAGGTTAATATAAAAAGGCTTTATTTAAAGGGTTTATTTATCATGAACCTAACTTATAGTGAGGGTATAAGGTTAGGTTCCAAGTAAATAAACAATAGACATAAAGGGTATCTATAATACTACTTTATTTGACTTAGTACTCGTTGACTCGTATTTATAGTGTTTAATTCTGTAGTTTGCTGAGCAGATTGTTTGATTTTATGGTCTTTCTTTTTTTCAAAGTGTTGAAATATCGAGTGCTGCGATTTCATCGTTCGTTTTCAACAGAAAAAAGTGAAAAATAAAAGCCTATATTGTTCAAACTGAAGAATAATCAATTTTTTTTAAATTATAAACTTAAATAGTTAACTTTTAATATTTATTATAAGTTTTAGTTCATATAATAAAAAACAGTTTTGTTATAATAAGAGTTATTTTCACTTGTACACAATTCTAACAGCTTGATATTTACAATATTACTTGTTACATTATTATCTGTTTCTCTTTACCTTTGTCTTGTACCTCTTTATACCATCCGTGGTCTTTGTTTGTTTGCTTGCAAGTCCTCATGATCGGCCCTTTGAGGTGAAAATTTTGTGTCCTTGTTAATGACTCCTAAAAAACGAACTCACCAATTTCCAATCGCTCATCGTACATCACGTTTGGTGCTGTGGTTACAGTGCGAGACTAATAAGCCGAAGGTTGTCAGTTCAAGTCCAGGCTGTGGCGTGTAATTTCATTTTTATTTTTATATAATTTTAGATCTATTTTATTTCATATATTTATTACGGAGCAGTTTTTTACTCATTTATTTATTTATTTATTTATTTAATTATTTTACCCATTTTAATCATTTATTTTATCTCTACATTGACTCTACATTTGTTTAGATAATTCTTAAATACAAACATGAACAAGATTAACACAAGAAGTAACAAAATTAACCAAAAATTAATTATAGAGAAGAAAACTATGAGCAGTCCAAACAATAGTTTAATAACAATAGTCTGTGATGAGAATGACGTCTCGAACGCTCATACAAACAAGTGTGTACTGACTGAATTAATACTTGATTTAAAAAATAAACTTGCTCGTGCGGATAATGTACAATAGACCATATTAGTGTGTCGTCACATACATGTGCTGCCTTCTGAGAGTTGAGTCCTTTTGAAGTTTAAAATACATGGGACATTACTTTTGTTACCTTAATTTTATAAATATTTTCAATTTTGGAGCATAAAATATGAATTTTTGATAAATATATACTAATATATACAGTCCAGATACTTTATATTATAGAATAATGATTTTATAAATATATAAATAAGGATCCGAAGATATATTTATAGGTTACGTTTTTAAATAATATGAAAATCGGAATATCTTTAGTATTTATTTAATTAACACTAAGTAATCATTAATATTTTGTTTTAGAATGCATATTGGTGTATTGTTTTGCTCCAAATTGTAACAATTACATCTACATTATTAATTGCAATTTTTTTAATTTTTTGACAGATGAAAATGAAAAACAATAATGGAAAATTAAAAACAACATATTCAGTGGGATTCTGAAAGTTTGCGTTAAGTTACATATACGTCAAATAACGCTCACCATAGTTACGATCGAACGTTAAATTGGTATTCTCAAATCTTAGAGTGACCTGTCCTGCGTTGTATCACGCCAACCTTAATTAACTATATGCGTTCTGCAGATCTTTGTACGTGATTTAACTTTCAGACAATCAAATAAGAATATTTTGTAACAATTGATATAATTCTATCTGTCAGTGAATTGTTGTAATAACAATCCAGTTAAAAAAGACAATACTGAATTTTTGATTATTTAAAAATCTGTAGAAATAATTATTATTATATAATTTATAATTGTATAATTTACATACATAATTGTTGTCTTATATTACATTATATATATTTCTCATATATATAAATAAATATACATATATCACATTTTAAACAAATACGTAAGTACTTACCAATTTAATGATTTTTGAAACATACGGATAATTTTAATTAATTTTATCAGAAATAATTAAAAACATATTATTTTAGTAAAGTGAATGGTGCAGCGCTGTTTTTCCTTTATGGTGAAGAAAGGAAGAAAAAAAATTACATGAGATTGAGAAAAGAACTTAGGGATCACTTGGAAATTATGAATATCCCTGAGAGAAGATTTAAGGAACTTTTCCGTTTCAATCAGGAGGCAGTAACTTTCATAGTTAACAGCTTAAGAAATGTCCTGATACAACCAAAAACAAGAGCTGGTTTATCAGTAGAACTTAAGGTTCTGATATCTTTAAGATTTTTTGCGGTAGGCAGCTACCAGAGGTGTATTGGACAAGACTTTAATTTAAGTGCAAGTCAATCGTCCTTCTGTAGATGTGTTAGTGAAGTGGGGGAAGCAATAGAGCGGGTTCTCTTGCCGCTATGGGTAATATTACCCTCTACAGAGCAAGAAAAAACAGAAAATAAAAGAAAGTAGGAGTTTACCTATTTATGTATACATATATTTTATTTACCAACTGTTCATTCTTCACAGATTTATGAATAATTTAATTTCCCAGGCGTTATTGGGTGTGTGGATGGGACACATGTATCAATTATGAAGCCAACCATAGAAGGCCATAATTATTACAACCGTAAAGGATTTTTTTCTAAAAACGTACAAATAGTAAGGTTTTAAATAAATAAATAAAAGAATGCCATTTGTAATAAGTTTTTATTACTTAAAATATAATATTACAGATTTGTGATGCTGATCTGAAAATAATAAATATTAATTCGAGGCACGCAGGAAGCAGTCACGACTCTTTCATCTGAAGATACAGCGCTGTACGTCGGCACCTGGAAAATTGCTTTGAAAACGGAGAGAAGAGCTCATGGGTTTTAGGTACAGATCATTATATCCTTAAGACCTGAAACTAGTACATATAATACTTAACATTATTGACAACAAAATTATAACAGGTGATTCCGGCTACGCGCTGGAACCATGGCTCATGACTCCAGTGCTAGGAGCTGCTGCTGACACACCTGCAGGACGATATAACAAAGCACATGCATCAGCTCGGAACACAGTGGAACGGACAATCGGGCTCATAAAAAATAGATTCAGGGCAATTTTAAAAGAAAGGACCCTACGATATTCACCAAGGATGGCTGGCCTGATAATAAATGCATGTGCTGTTTTGCACAATTTATACCTGCACTTCAACCCCCAAAATAACGCAGAAAACTACAATGAAGCAGAGCCAGAAATTCAAGATCATCATCTGGAAGAAATTGCAAACAATGCAGCAATAATTTTAAGAAATCAAATAATTCAAAATTTTGAGTAGTATTGTTCAATATATTTTAATAATAATAAATAACTATTTTTTTTCTCTAATTTTTCTAAAGAAAGCTACTCTTTCCATTAAATTATTGAGCGTATTAAAATTTGAATTTATTTTCTTCACTTCTTCCGTTAAATTTCTTAGGTCTTCCGTTTGTTTTTCTATTAAATTATGTATAGACAACTTTTTTCTTTTCCTTGCCGGTTCTCTAACCTCTGGTTGTATTTCTGGTGGTTCTTCTTCAAAAATCACTTCTATGTCATCTAAACTACTGTTTATCGTAGGGATGTGGTCAGGTTCGGGATACGGTGTGGTGAGATAGGAAGGTTCCCGCAGTATAACCATTTCTGTCAGTATATGATCAGAAGTTTGAAGAGGTACTTGTACCTACATAAAAATTATATTTAATAAATTAATAATAAATACTTATCGAGTGATAGTACATTAAATCCTTCTGGAGTTATGCCATCTCCTTCAACCATACTTTCCCCTAAAAGAAATAACAGCTTCTCTTCTAATTCTGTCAGGTGGCCCATATACGGATCGATCCCTCCACCTGTTTTGTTTCGGGCTATTTTTATTTTAGAATATTTTGTTTTTGTGTTATGTTTCCAATCATTCCATGCCTGTAAATTATATTGTACTTTATTTAAATGCAAAACTGTATAAAAATGTAAAATTGTGTAGTGATGACAAAAATTTGGCTCGCATTGTTTTGGGATTCACAACGTTGTGATTGTAAACCATTTTATGAAACAAATTAAAGTATTTAAATTAATCTACAAACCTTTTGCCACTTAACTGGTTCTCTCGTGGGTCCAGTTTCACAATTTAATAATTGTGTCAAGAGTTCCCAATTTTCTTTATTTTTCTGCTTGCTATTTGACCCAGAGCATTTGCCAAGTGCAAATTCTTTGTCGTTTTCCATAAAACTCAATAATTTTTCATATTGTTGTATTGTTGTTCGTTTACCTTTAGTTGCCACTAAAATAATTTTTATAATAAATAGTGTTGTAAAAACATAGTTATAAAATGTGTATATTTTATACACATTTAGTAGTATAGTAATATTTTACTTACTTTTTTCTAATACTTTAAACTGTTTTACAGGTTATATTCCGTGAACGTCAACACACGTAACTGATAACGCAACGATTCAGCTAGCGTTAAGTCAGGTCATCTCTGGGCGTTTACGTAAACGTCAATTTTGGTTCAGAATCGCAATTCGACAAAAACCGCCGTTACCTAACGTTAACTCTTATAGTGACTTAACGCAAACTTTCAGAATCCCACTGATTATTCCTTTAAACCATTTAGATATGGCACACACACTAATTGCTATGTTACTTGCCATAATAACGATTATTAACGTAAATTTTTCAAAATTAACCTGCAAAATAATATTGTTCTGCAAAAATTATGACATATTAAACTATAATGTATAAAATAAGAATTTTAATAAATAAATATTGACTTGTAGTTTTGATGTGAAGCACTCTCTTACTTTGAAAACTTAATTTATATTTCCAAAATACAATTTAACAAAAAAACAACATGCTAAATTCAAATAAAAGGAATCCAACCGCGAGACGGCAGCACTGAATCCCATTTTGTGACGTAGTTACTAATATGGTCTATTGGAACTACAGAGTCAAATATCGAATATGGCTAGGGAAATTGAATCACTGAAACTGCAAAATAATAGTAAAGATAAACTAATAGCAGAACTTCAAAAAATAATAAAACGTCCAAAAAATATAAACAATAGTAAAGAAGCAAGTTCTCAAACTACCGAGATACGAGTAATGCACATTCAAATACAAGATAGTGCTGAAAGGATTGTACGTCAATCTAAAATAACTGAAGAAAACATCTTACTAAATAAAAAAAATATATATATATATATATACTTATTTTAGTCATGGCCGATAGTCATGGCAGTAATTTTAGTGAATTATTAAATACAAATATGGGTGATAAATATATAATCGAATACTATGTTAAACCTAACGCAGATCTCAGAGGAGTAACTGAAAATCTAAGTCGTGTAGTTTCTAAATATTCCAAATATGATCATATATTGATTATTGCAGGTACAAATAATTTTCCAAATAATCATTTGAACATTAATGAAACTTATAGAAACATAATAAATTTAACAAAAAATACTAACCTCACTATATGCTCAGTGCCATATCGATATGATGAGTCATATAAGGCTAATGATGACATATTCTATATGAACAGTATCCTGTAGGATATGGTGGAAAAAGAAACTCATTGTTATTTGTTTGATACAAATTTCTACATAGATCAACGCAGCTACACCCCTCAAGGATTGCAACTGAAAAATGAAGCAAAAAAATTTATATGTAAAAAATTGTCGGTGATATCGAAGGGAGCCAATGCAATGAAAAAAGATAGAGGTGATTTTTTTGAAGTAAACTACTCTTAAATTTACCACCACCCAAAACATCCAATCTTAAAGTACTCCAGTCCAACAATATATCTCCTCATGTAACTACTTTTAAACTACTCAATGATACAAATTTTAAACTTAATAAGAACAACTTTAACAATACATGAAAATTTACAGTTATTTGGCAATAAAGCAGAACAATTAGAACTCGCATTTTCACAAGATAATTATGATATTGTATGTTTTACGGAACACTGGCGTAAGCTCGATGACATGATTTGTTTACCGGGGTTCAAAGTCGTATGTTGTTTTAGCAGAAATAATTTTAAGAATGGAGGTGCTGCCATCTTAATTCAATTCAATTTATTTTAATTAATACTATTACATTTGATTTACCTATTACAATTAATTCTATATATATATTTATTCCTTACATTATAATTTTAACTAAAATATAAATTTAATTTTTGCCTGTTGGCTTCAAATCTATTTTGCATTATTTCTTATTATTTTCTTTTTCTTTGATTTCCTTTCTCCTCTCTATTACCTCTTTCATCCATGTGTATCCGCAGCTATTTCCGTTTAAAACATCTTCTCTTGTTCCTCCTTTGCTTCTCATTTCTTCACATCCTTCCAGCATATGTTCAACCGTCTCCCTTTCTTCTCTGCACATTCTACATCGTTTATCCTCCTCTTTTAACCAAAATTTGTTTGCTTTTTCTTCATTCCCACATCTAAACCTTGCAATTATTCTTTTTTTTTCCCCGTTTCCCTTTTCTTTTAGATACAGCGGTCTTTGCGTGCTCAATTTTTCTTGTACTTATAATTGTACCTTGATCTGCTTATTCTCTCGCTTAATTCTTGTTTTTGTATGTCCTTCATTCTTTCTATTATCTCCTGCATTCCGTGTTCACTCTCTCTTTTTCCTCCTTACTTCTTCTGTTGAATAGCCTCCGTATTCGTACATTTTACTTCTTTTTATCTCCCATTTTGATGTTTTTTTTTCTGTTTATCTCTATTTTCCAATTCCCTCCAGCATTCGTTTAATAATTGTTTTTCTTGGTTCTTTGTTATATTTTCTTCAAATCTTATTGCTCTTTTAAGGGCTTCTATTTTAATTTTGTACACTTTCGTCTCCTCTAATACTATGTACTCTGGTGTACATCCATCTAGACCCAACATCCACTTAAGATACTTATTCTGCACCTTCTCTAGCGGCTCATGCTCCTCCCATCCCCACACCTCTGCTCCATACATGATAATGCTTATTATTAGGGTTTCGAATATGAGCATTCTTATGTGATATTCACCTTTAAATTTTCTTTCACCTAAGCTCCAGATATGCGGATTTGCTAGCATTGCCCTTTTACTTAGCTGCTTAATATGTTCCCCTGTTCCTCCATTGCATTGGAATTGGTATCCTAACTATTTGTGAGTCTTAACTTTTTCAATTTCCTTTCCTTCCCATTCCCATTTCTCTTCTTTCTGTCTCCCTCCTCTTTTTTTAAAAACCATTATTTTTGACTTATCCGTGTTTATCAGCAGTTTCTTTTTTTTAAGTATTTATTTAGGGATTTCATCATTGCCTTTAATTCAATTTCCTTAGTTGTCAGCAATACAATATCATCTGCATATGCTAAGGACATAAACTTCTTGTTTCCAACTATTAGTCCTCCCGTTCGTCCCTTTTGCAGGTGTTCCTCCATATCTGCCATATATATGTTGAACAGCGTTGAACTTAAAGGACATCCCTGCCTTACCCCTTGCACCATCCAGAATTCCTCTGTGTATTTTTTTTTATCACATTCCTTGTCTCCTTATATATTTCTTCTATTCTATTCACTACTCTCTTATTTATTCCCCTTTCTTTCAGAGTACATATTAATTTTTTTCTGTTTACGGTGCCAAAGGCTGCTCTCAGGTCCACAAAGAAGGTGAACACCTTTCCTTTTTCTTCGATTCCGCTTCTTCCCTCAGTTTCTCCTCCAGTATCAAGGCATATATTTTGTATGCTGTATCCATTAACGTAATGCCTCTGTAATTACTGGTTAAATTTCTCTTCCCTGCTTTGTATACTGGATATATTATCTTTTTTCTCCATCTCTCTGGCATTCCTCCGCCTTTCCATATTCTGTTTAATATTTTCGTTACTTTCGTTATTACGTTTACTGTACCATATATCCATCCTTCGTTTTTAACTCCGTCTTCACCAGCAGCTTTTTTCTTTTTTAGCCTCTTAATTTGCCTTCTTACCATATCTTCCGTGATATTCATTTTGCTCATCTTCTTCTATTTCCGTTATTTCCATTGTCGTTCTTCCTTTTTCTCCCTTCATTATTGTCATAAAATGTGTTTTCCACTCATCCAGTTCTATATTTTCCGGTAGACTATTCTTATTTTTTCTATCTTTGTTTATCCCGCAGGGGAAGTTCATAATGGCCATAACACCTGGCCATTTGTCGAGTTTCGGGCCTTATGATCCCGCGTACCCTCAATCACGTTGGCTGTTGGCTCTTTTATCTCCCACTTAAATTCCTACCCACGTGTTTGCCGTGCGTGGAGACCCGTAATGCCGGAGAAGAAGATCCTGTCAGTTGAGGGAGACTGCTGCTCGCGGACAGTACGATCCCAACACGCTTTCTTTGGCCTCGGATTCGGTAAAACGGGAGGCTGAGTCTGGTCAGCTCAGTCAATCGGCTGGTGTCACGGTTCATGAATAGAGTGGGTCCACTACTGGATCGTGGATGCCGGGGTAATGCGGTGCCACTAGACGAGTATTCGGGAGTCTGTGGGAGCGGCTGCAGCTCGCAAGGTTCCAGAGTTGGCTACTACTGGTTCTCGAGCGGGTCGAGCAGCCCGTGACTACTTCCCCCGATGCTATATCATCCTGACATGCCTGGCACAATGAGCCGGTTTGCGGCCAACGTCCCCTGTGTGGGGCTCCCTGATGGGTGGGCGTGGCAGGGTGATGAAACTTAGTATACGGGTATGGCGACTACCCGGAGGGATAAAAATTTCTTAAATTCCCCCAATAGTGAGAGCAAACTCCGTAAAAAATCAAACAAGAGACCTCATCGTGATGCTCAGTCATCCGACGAGGGATGTGTTAGGCCAGCTGCAAAGAAGGCAGAAGGTAAAAGGCAAGTTGAGTACTGTGCGCCAGTACCACGATTTCTTGTCGTGAAGGTACAAGAAGAGGGTAAGTTTTTTAAGGAGATGTCCCCCTTCCTTGTAGCCCGAACGTTGAGAAATACGTGCTCTACTGGTATAAAGTCGGTGCGTAAGTTGTCGGACGGTACATTGCTTATTGAAGCAGAACCAGAAGCATCATCAGCACTTCAGAAATGTGTTAAGTTTGGTGAGTTTGGCATTTCAGTTCAGCCGCACAAGGCACTGAATTGTTCTAACGGCGTCGTAACGGATCGTGACCTGGCATATGTTACGGAGGAAGAATTCGTGCAGGAACTGGCATCGCAAGGTGTCATTGAATGCAGGAAGCTCAACCCCCGAAACGGCAAGCCTTCGATCTCCATGGTGGTGTCCTTCGCTGGTACCAGGTGTCCAACATCGGTAGGGGTGAGGTATAACGTTTGTAACGTTTGCCCCTACTACCCCAATCCGATGCGATGCTATAAGTGCCAGCGTTACGGTCACACCTCAGTTCGTTGTGGCAAACAGTCCATCTGTGCCAATTGCGGACAGGACCAACATGAAGTTGAACCCTGTCCAAACGCGGCACACTGCGTGAACTGTAAAGGTGCTCATGCATCTACATCACGTCACTGCCCAACGTACTTGGAGGAGAAGGCAATACAGGTTATTAGAACGCAGGACAAGATACCGTATTTCGACGCCAAGAGGAAATACAAAGAGAGTGCGCCGGTTCCTTTTGCGAAATCTTTCGCACAAGTAGCCGCAAAGCGAACTGCAAGTGTCCAAACACAGACAGAGCTTCTACAAAGCCCTCATCAGTCAATCCTGAAAAGGAGACTGATAAAGGATCCGTTGGTTCTCACTGGATACCTGTGAGAACCAAACAATCAAAAAAGGAGTCCAGTGTATCCATCAAAACACCTGAACTACCAAATGAAAGTGTAGCCGAGAAAATGGCTGTAGACCCGCAACCTAAGGGTAAACCAAAGATCATTAGGTTGCGGGGTTACTCCCCTAAACAGAAATGACCGGCCCACTAATGCAGTGGAACTGTAATGGTGTATTTCAGCGCTACGAAGAACTGCGGCTTTTAATGTCGGATTTTGCGCCTTAATGTGTTTGTCTAAAGAAAACAAATTTCAAGGAAACCGACACATTCTCTCCTCGAGGATACTCCGTGTTTCGCACGGATTTCCTTACGGGGGTAAGAGCATGTGACAGCGTGGTAATTCTCGTAAGAGTCACCTTGTACCGCGATCCTGTAGACATTGACACTGAGTTGCAGGTCGTAGCAGTTCGTGTTGCACTTCCCCTCCAGGTGACGATTTGTTCCGACTATCTCCCCCCTGGCGTTCGAACTGACATCCGAGATGTCGTGAATGTCATCGATCAACTGCCACCACCTTACATACTATAAGGCGATTTTAACGCCTATAATGTGTGTTGGGGATCGGTGCGGAATGATCGACGGGGACGCCACCTGGAGAATATGTTATTTGAATTTGAATTTGAGCTTTTTGAACGACGGCAGACCCACGCACTTTTGTGCAGCAACGGGTACTGTCAGTTCTATAGATCTTAGCGTCGTTTCAGGAGCCATAGCTCCTTGGTTCAAATGGGATGTGCATCACGACCTATGCGGTAGTGATCACTTTCCAATCCTCTTGAGGCCTCTGTTTAACACTGTTACCGAATCCCGCTGGCCACCGTGGGTTCTTCAGAAAGCAGATTGGACCAAGTTCGGAGAATCATTCTCTCATGAGGATATTCCGAACTTGACCGTAGACGAGGAGGTGAATCATTTCACGGATTCCATCACGAGCGCGGCAAAAAGCAGCATACCGCTGTCACCCACTCAGCCCCGTCGAGTTCCCGTTCCCTGGTGGAACGAGGAATGCGACTTGGCGCTACGTGAAAGGAGACACCTCTTCAATACATTCCGTCGCTGTCCAACAGAGGAAAACATGATAGCCTTTCAGCGAGCGAAAGCTCGTGCTAAGAGGATTGTGAAAGAAAGCAAGCGTGAATCATGGCGCAAATATGTGTCCACCATTACAGTTGCCACTCCAGTGGCCAAAGTTTGGGAGAAGGTTCGGAAAATTTCCGGCCGAAATACAACTACAGCCATTGCTGGTCTGTCAGTAAATGGTAACGTGGTAACCTAAGCGGTCGAAATTGCTAACACTTTGGCATCTAATTTTGCGTTCAATTCTAGCTCTGATCACTATCCACTTGAGTTTCTAACTCGTAAAGCAGCTATGCGATACATTATCGTTTGATCCGAAATCATCCGGAATCATCTAAGTCTAGGCTTTTGCATGTCTATAACAGGATATGGACTGAGGGCAAGTGCCCGAGTTACAAGTGGAAGGAATCTCATATAATTCCTATCCCCAAAGTCGGGAAAGATAAACACTTGCACTCTAGCTATAGACCTATATCGCTGACCAGTTGTCTCTGCAAACTCATGGAGCGAATGATCAGCAAGCGTCTGATTTGGTTTTTAGAATCAAACAACTTGCTGGCCAACACACAGTGCGGCTTTCGCCGTCAATGCTCATCAGCAGATCATCTGGTCAGACTAGAGACAGCTATCAGGAATGCTTTCGTTGAAAACAAACACCTGGTAGCTGTATTTTTCGATATTGAGAAAGCCTATGACACTGCATGGATTTATGGTATTCTCCGTACTCTGCATTCCTGGGGTCTCCGGGGACGCTTGATGTTCTTTATAAAAGACTTCATGTCGAACTGGCGCTTCAGGGTGCGGATCGGAAATACCCTGTCACAAATGTTCGCACTGGACAATGGGGTCCCACAGGGCTCCATTCTGAGCGTTACGCTATTTTTGATTGGCATTAACTTCATATATTCGCTTCATGTATTCGATTACCTGTACAAAATTCGATATTTGTCGACGACATTGGTATCTTTGTCGCCGGACAAAAGACTAGTACAATCGAACGTCAGCGTCAGCTGACTATCAATCGTATCAATACATGGGCAACCGAAAATGGCTTTAAATTCTCGACCAGCAAAAGTGTATGTGTCCATTTTAGTAGGAAAAGGGGTGTACATCCCAATCCTACACTCACACTAAATAGAGCACAGTTATCCTTTACCGATACTGCCAGATTTCTGGGTCTCGTGTTTGACACTCGTTTTACTTGGCGGGCACATTTTTTGTCCGTCAAGAAAAAATGCCAGAAGTCGCTCAATTTGTTGCAGGTCCCCAGTCATAAGACAAGGGGTGCAGACCGCACTGTCATGTTGCGTTTTTATCGTTCTCTAGTGCGCTTTAAGCTGGACTATGGATGTCTAGCTTATGGGTCAGCTAAACACCAAGAGATAAGAATTCTTGACACTGTACATCACACTGGGGTTAGATTGGCCACTGGTGCATTTCGCACAAGCCCAATACCAAGCCTGCTGTGTGAAGCAGGTGAACCGTCACTGTATAATCGTCGTAAAATTCTATCCCTGCGGTATATGGCTGCACTCAGTGCCAAGCCAGATCATCCCGCGTATGACCCTATTCTACAAAATAGGCATACAGAGATTTATGACAGAAAACCAAGAGCCAATAGGCCTTTCGGTCTGAGGACTTTCGACATGTTGGGCGATATTGATTTTAATATGCCGGAAATGGCTAGTTTCGTTTTGTGTGCTGTTCCACCCTGGACGCTACCGCGTCCGCTTGTGAATCTCACATTAACTAGGTTTGATAAAGATTGAAGACAAGGCAGAAACCCTCCGGACGGAAATCAGCCAGAGGTTTGCGGACTGGGAGGTCTCTCGTGGCAGACAAAGGAGGTCAGCTGTCTTCGTTATCGGTATAGAGGAGACGATGACGAAAGAAGAGATCAAGGCGGCAGTTATCAAAGAACTGGGGATGCTCGGTGAGTCTGCGGAGGTAGAGGTATCGGCGGTTAAGGCCGGCAGATATGGAGAGCTTACCGCGACGGTTGAGCTTCCGAGAACCTTGGCAGCGCATTTGGCGGCAAAAAACTTCATTAGGGTCGGCTGGGTCAGCTGTGCGGTCAAGGAGATTGTAAAGATGACCATGTGTTTCAACTGCTTGAAACACGGCCACGTGGCAAGAGAGTGCAACGAGAAGGTGAGCAGGAGGGACGAGTGTCTTAACTGCGGCCAGAAAAGGCACAAGGCCAAAGAGTGCACCAACAAGCAGCACTGCACCACGTGTGGCATCGAAGGACATAGAGCCGACAAGTTTAGGTGTCCGCAGTTCAGGAATGAGGTAGAAAGGATAAGAAGACTGCGCATCAAGAACTACGCCAAGGGAGGTACGCTAAGAAACATTTAAGATGTCTCTTAAAGTATTACAGACGAACCTGGGTAGAGGTAAGGTAGCACACGACCTGGCATACGCGTATGCCAAGGAAGTGGGCATTGACCTGCTATTGGTTGCGGAACCCAACCGAGCCCTGACCAGGAAGGATCCGTGGATAGTCGATACGGCAGGGGATGTGGCGGTGTTGCCGATGGCAGGACGGATGCAAATGTCCAGGATTGTGCAAGGGACAGGACATCTTTGCATTGGCCTACGCAACTATGACCTCCATGTGGTTTATATATCTCCGAATATATCCCTGGAGGAATACAAGCATAGGGTGGAAAACATTATTAACCACGTCAGGATCAACGGCAGAGAAGCAGCCATAGCAGGTGACATCAATGCCAAATCGCCGATGTGGGGTTCTCCGGTAACCGACGCGAGGGGGGAAGTTTGGACGGAGTGGGCTGCTGCGCTACACTTGGTGGGTCACAATTGTGGTGGAATTCCTACGTTCGTGAGAGGAACGAACTGTTCCTTCATAGATGTGACCTTTACAACCCAAGGACTAGCAAGGAGCGTGTCAAATTGGAGAGTCCTAGAACTGGAGAATCATACCCTGCACCGCTACATCAGATTCGAGGTGGTAGACGGACCAGGGGCCAGGCGGAAGGACGATCCGAGAAGAAGAGTGGTGGACTGGAGTGTGTTCAAGTCCTCACTGGCGCTGATAGTGAACTCCATGACAGAGAAGCAGAGGAGTTCACACACCGACGGCGCCGAGGCATTAGCGGAGGCTTACAGAGCCAGTGTTACTCTGGCTCCGAACAGCCGTAAGCTTATGCCCTACTGGTGGGACGAGAACATCAGCCAACTCAGAGCCCTGAGTACGAGAGCAAGAAGGAGATTCACGAGAGCACGAGCACGCCGGAATGAAGTGGATCTAGGACAGCTGGAGCGAGAATACAAACTCTTGCGTAGATCACTCAAGAAGGCGATCGTGGAGGCAAAGAGAAGGCACTGGCACGAGCTCATACAGAGAGTGGACGAGGATGTCTGGGGTACTGCCTACCAAGTGGTGGTGAGGGGGTTGACAAGTTTAAGGCCTGTCGAGTTAACCGAGGACAGAAAATTCGAAATCCTGAGCCACCTGTTCCCGCAGAGGAGAGAGGATCAGGTTAACCCCCCCGAAGTAACGGAAGCAGCAGTACCCTTCACGATGGATGAACTCGAGACTGCTGTTAAGAGCAGGAAAAACAAGAAGGCTCCTGGTCCGGACGGATTACCCACGGAAGCAATCAAGATTGCCCTGGAGGAACAAGGGGAATGGCTGCTGGGAATGTTCAACGAGCTACTGTGCAAGCTCGAATTTCCAGCGGCCTGGAAGACTGCTTCAACAGTCTTGATTAAGAAGACAGGGAAAAACCCCGATGAGCCTGGGTCATATCGGCCCATATGCCTTTTGAACTCGCTCTCTAAGGTGTATGAAGCCCTTCTTCAAAAAAGACTGGAAGAGGAAATTGAAGGCAGGGAGCTTCTGAGTCATCAACAGTTCGGATTTCGTCGGAACAGGTCGACGATCCAGGCTCTTAGGGAGGTTTACGAAACCCCTCTAAGCAGCAGAGCTGAATGGCATGTCCTGGTCACTTTGGATGTAAGGAATGCCTTCAACTCGGCAAGCTGGGCGCTGATTCTCGAAGAACTCAGGAAAATGGAGATTCCGCACTATCTGCAGGCTATTCTGGCGGACTACCTCTGCGATAGGCACGTTCTTACATCAAAGAGTAAGGACGCCAGAGTACTCAGGGCAACAGCAGGAGTTCCACAGGGTTCAGTCCTTGGACCTACACTGTGGAACATCCTGTACAATGGAGTGCTCAATGTCCAACTACTGGGGGATTCGAAGTGTATCGGATTTGCCGACGACCTGGCATTGATCACGAAGGCGAAGAATGAGGAAGAGTTGACTTATTGCGTCAATGTCAACCTCTGGAGGATTAGTACTTGGATGGACGCTCACAAGCTTCAGTTAGCCCCCGAAAAAACGGAGGCCGTGATACTGAAAGGAAAGCGCAAGAGGGATGGAGTAAGCTTCAAGTTGGCGGGCAGAAGTATCTTACCAAAGCCCCATATTAAATACCTGGGGGTGACATTCGGTGCAAACGGTTCTTTCGCGGAGCATGTTAAAAGCTCTGCAGCTAAGGCTGAGAAGATAGCTGGCAGTCTAAGAAGACTGATGCCAAACGTTGGTGGCCCTAACTGGGCCAAGAGGAGAGTGCTATTGGGGACAGTGCACTCCACACTCCTGTACGGAGCTCCGATATGGAGTACCATCCTTCAGTATGAGAAGTATAGCAGGATACTGGAGAAGTCCCAACGCAGGGCCTTGTTAGGGGTGGCATCGGCCTATCGAACCGTTTCTACCGTGGCCCTGCAGGTAGTCACCGGTGTACTCCCGTTAAGACTCCAGGCGATGGAGAGAACGGAGGTATACGAGGAAGGCGCCGGGAAGGAAGCTCGAGTTGCGGCCAGAGCTCGTTCGATCCAGAGATGGCAGGATGAGTGGCAACGCAACACCGAGAAGGGGCAGTGGACCAAAAGGATAATTCCGAACATCCAGGAATGGCTGGCCTGTAAGCATAGGGTCATCGACTACTATGTTACGCAGGCACTTACAGCACATGGATCTTTTAGAGTGTTCACTAAACGGATCGGGAAGGAGCAAGAGGACACCTGCGTATACTGCGGAGCCGTAGACACTGCAGAACATACGCTTTTCGCATGCGGAAGATGGGACGGAGAAAGGACAAGAGCGACAGTCGCCGTGGACGAGTTCCTGACACCGGACAATCTTTTGCAAGTGATGTCCAAGTCCAGAGAGAACTGGGAGTCAGTGAGGCGGATGATGACTGACATCTTGAAGGTAAAGGAAGCGGACGAAAGAGAGAGACAGGGTCGAGTCGAAGCGACCTAGCTGGGCAGGGCGAGCCCGTGGCATACTCTCCAGACGGACCGCCTGATTGGGCATTGCGGCAACTTAAAGGTCGGGTCACAAACACTCGCATCCGGAGAGTTAGGGCGAACCTCCAGTCACCTGGCGAGGCCTCAGTGGCCCGTGATTAAAACCATGAGAGCTACTGACGGGGACGCCTTGTATTCGGACCGGCTCACCTTATAAACAGGTCGAGGTCCGAAACGCGAGACAGACGCCCTAAGCCCGATGCTTTCTCGGGCGTTTTTGAGGGGAGATGGCAGCGGAAACTGGCCCTTCAGACCTGGGAGTCCAGACTCAAGAAGAAAGAACATGATCCTGGTCAGACAGATGCAGAGTAGGAAGAAACAGGAGCTGAGACACAGGTCGGAGTTTCAAGCCGCCGTTTCACCGGCGGGGCTGCCTGCGGAAGGCCACGGCAGCTCAAAGGTCGGGTTATAGACACCTGCATCCGGAGAGTGTGGGTACGCCATTGAGTCACCTAGCGAAGCCTCGAGGATCCGTGCGTAAAACCACGCGAGTCCTTGACGGGTACGCTTTGTATTCGGACCGGATAATCTGGTAAACAGATCAAAGTCCGAAAACACGAGACGGACGCCTACAGCTGGACACCTGAAGTTAGCGGGACCTAAAGGAGTTTTGGCGGGGAGGACTCGACAGACCTTGTGCTCAGTTGGGAACATACCGGAAGAAAAACACAGGAAGAACAGGAGGAAGTACAGGAAGACCCAAGAGAGAAGGCAAGAAGATCTAGCCAACCTGCCATGAAGAATAGTCAACTACGACAGTTCCGTGGCAGGGTTGAGGCAAGCAGGGTTTTTAGTCGGTAGGCCACTTTGTGGAGAGTCCGACACTACCTGAATATGGTGTCTATAAAAGATTTCCCCTGGATAAAAAAAAAAAAAAAAAGGTTTGATAAAGATACTACGTTGCCTATCGAATACCAACATGAGTTACAAAGGACACTGGTTCCTAGGTTCGAGGATACTGTCATATTTACTGACGGATCAAAATCCGGAACCAGGGTTGGGTGTGCGTTTGTTGTTCTGAACCCACGTCAACAGTTTCAGTACCGTCTGCACTCCATAACGAGTGTTTACACTGCTGAGCTGTACGCTATTTTCAAGGCCCTGTGTTTTGTTTCGTCAGAGCAAAGTCGGTCAAGTGTTATCTTGACGGACTCGCTGAGCGCTCTGAACAGTATCCAAGATCCAGATCCAGTGCATCCTCTTGTACTAAAGATCCGGTTGCTACTCCACAATCTGAATGCTCAGAATGTGAGAGTGGAGCTGTTTTGGATACCGAGACATGTTGGTATTAAAGGCAATGAAGCGGCTGATGTCGCTGCAAAAGCCGCCTCCTATAGACCTATGATTGATGTGAGTTTCACATTCCCAGATGACGCAAAGAGTCATCTGAAACATCTGGTTCTAGCTAGGTGGCAGCATGAGTGGAGCAGCATACAGGACGTTAAGTTGAGACAGATTAAGGGAGACGTTAAACCATGGGGTTCTTTCTGCAGGATTAACCGCAGGGAGGAAACCGCCATCACACGCCTTCGTATAGGTCACTGTTGGTGGACCCATGGACATCTTCTTCGAGGTGAAGAGTCCCCTACCTGTGAGACGTGTAACACAGATTTGTCTGTGTTACATCTTTTAACTGAATGTGTACAGTTCAAGGATGTCAGGGAGAGGTTAGGCCTGTGCTATGACCTGTCAGTTGCCTACGGTGACGACAGAGTACTCATGGACAGGCTGATACTCTTCCTGAGAGAATCGAACTTACTGTTTTATGTGTGAAGTCTTGCACCTTATTTTAACGTGTTCTGTTTTTAAACTGTGATATTCGATGGTAATTGGCCCCTTTACAGCCTCTTACCATCACCCTGAGTCTGTTCAAATTTCAGACCTTTTTATCTTATTTATTTGTGTTTGTCTGTGCAAGATTTCTTTTATTGAGCATGCGTTATTTTATTGGTTTTATCTATTTATTGATTGTTTAATTTATTGTTTTTTAATATGTGGTGTTGCCATTTAAATGGGCTGCGTTAGGCGCAAATAGCCTTTGTTGCTGTACGCCAAAAATTTTAACTAACTAACTATATTATTTTAATACGTGGCGAAGTATATATATATATTTACCATCCTACTTTAACATTCGACCTTCGAATTACTCGGATACTGACTTAATATATATTTCATAAAGGTAAGACCATTTTAACAATTTTACTAACTATATTTACGAAAGTATAAAGTACAATGTATTAGGAGGATAGATAAGACAGAATAATATTCGATATTTAGTAATCGCGTAATTTTAATTGTGTTTAATCCTGAAGTATTAAATGTCATTTTAGGATATTATTTCTTCATATAAGTGATTATTATAGGATGAAAGTGTTTTTTTTATCATCATGAAGGTCTTCCGCTGTTTTTTTTTTTTGCAGTAAAAATGCAAATTTTAAGACGTATTCCAAAAAAACTTAAAAATTATGATAAAAGAATTCATCAGCGCCTCTCTCGAACAACGAAACTCCTATTGCAGTGCAAATTTAGGAGGCAATTCCTTCGTATTACTGAATTATAACAAGTATAGGTGAAATTTTAGTGATTATATAAATTAAAAACGACTATAATATATTTACAAAAAAATTTAAAATTATAAATACCTTTTTAAATAGTTAAACAAAATACTAAATTTAATAACGTAAAATATTACTACAACGAATATATTATTACAACGAAAATCTGCAAATTTCACATCTATAAGTGTTACTCATAAGTTTTTCTAAATTTGACATAATTAATATTGAATCCTCAGCAATAATATTTAACTATTTTATTATTTTTTCTCCATTTTATTCAGAATCCATGTATTCTTTATAGTGAAATAAAATATTATTGTTACGTTTAAATGGTACAAACGTAAATTAATTAACCGATTTCGATAATCCTTTGAACATTGTATGTATAGATTAGAACTTCTTGAGTGTTATTGGCTATATTAGTGTTTCTCAACCGGGGTGTCACGACACTCACACCGGGGTGCCACCCATTTGAAAAATTATTTCAACGTTAAGTTGCTCAGAACTTCCTGTTTGTTATAGGCTAATAATAATAATAATAATAATTTTTGCTGACGTTTCGTGGACGTTTCGCGGGCACGCTCGAGGTGCGTCACTTCGAGAACCACGTGACAGGCAAAAAACGAATCGCGAAGCGACGAGTTTTATAATCGACAAGTGCGGCAAAATGCCTTATCATATTAAAACGAGTCGCGAAACGACGAGTTTTGTCAACGTAGGGGGAGAAGCCCGGCGTAGCCTGGCTGAGGCCCCTAGATAGTTATAACTAGTTAATAATTACATGTTTAAGTACCGAAAAATATTATTCATAAACTTATACTTCTTATTCTAAGTGGTAGTACTAATTTACAATACAGTTTTAACTTAAATAAATTTTTTTTAACAAAAAACCTATATCACAAATCAAGTATTATTTTATCGTCTATTTTCGTATGTTGAGGGTCTTTTTTGGCACGGTTTTACCACTTAGTTTTAGGCACTCATGCTCACATAAGAAAATGTTTAGTATGTCTGTGTTTATACTTCTTAAACGGCAGTTCATTTATTTCATAGTTACCAATGTCACGGATTAGAGGATAGTCACTCACAAGGCACTTAGAAAAGAACTTCTCTGTCATTTTGTAGATTACGTCTTTTATGAAGGTTATATTTAACTCATCGTGCATTTCACTAATTCTTTTGTACCTAGGATAGTTTCCTGCTAGTCTTAGGCATTTGTTTTGCACAATCTGTAGCTTCCTGTAATTGATGTTGGATGTGTTGCTCCAGACAGGACATGCGTATATTAGAGTTGGTATAATTATTGTTTTATATAGTAGAATTTTATTTCGTTGTTCGAGTCCTGATCTCCTGTTTAAGATTGGGAACAGGTTACCCATACAGGCAGTTGCTAGCTGGCAACGTTGTTTGCAGTGATTTGTAAAATTCAGTCTATGATCTAATCAGTGCTTCTTAAACTTTTTGATGTCGCGGCTCCCCTGCAACTCAAATAAATAACCCACGGCCCCCCTAATTTTTTTTTTCGAACCAAGATTATTTAAAATATATACATACATATAGCTTTTTACCCTCATATCATTCAATAATCTATGTATAATGAAGAATAATATTTATGTAGCATTAAAGTTAAAGCGACATATCATTTTTAAATAATAAAATAATTAAGTGTTTTATTTGTGGTTCTTCGCGGCCCACCACTTTAAGAAGCACTGATCTAGATGAACACCTAAGTACTTGACTGTGAGAGACCATTCTATGTCGGCTCCCTGTTTGCTAATGTTCCGAGTCAAAACGGGTCTTCTTCTGGTAAAGTGAATAGCTTCAGTTTTAGTTTCATTTATTTATATTTTCCACCTCTGCATATATTTTAAGATTTTGTCTGTCGCTTGTTGAAGTCTTCTTATGATGGTATTTATTCTCCAGGACTGAGTAAAGATGGCGGTGTCATCAGCATACAGAGAGTAAGACACATTATTCATGCGTGGAAGGTCGTTTATGAATATGCAGAAGAGAATTGTACCCAGGATTGAGCCTTGTGGGACGCCTGCTATAATTTGTCGTGTAGATGATTTGCAGTTATTAATGACTGTGTGATATATTATACATATTATTGTAATAACTTGCGCATGTCGTCATCAAGGTGGGGATCTTGATAACAGAATGCAAGTATTTTTATGTAATTTCTTTGTAATAGTCTTAAGTTGTTTTTCAATAAAGAAACATTAACAGAACATCACAGTGGCGACGAGTTAAAACGAGAAAATGGCGAGTTTTATTGGGCAACTTACGGAGTTTAACCCCGATAATCAAGATTGGAACATTTATAAAAGAAAATTGGACCAATTTTTCCTCGCGAACGCGGTAGAATGTGAAAAGAAGAAAAGTGCTATATTGTTAAATTTATTAAATGAAAGTTCTTTCACGCTGCTGGCAAGTTTATTTCTACCATCCGAACCCGAAGGCAAGAACTATAAGGTATTAGTAGAAAAATTGGATTTGCATTATAAATCCAACCGAAGTATATACGCGGAGCGATACAAATTCTATGGATTAGAGAGAAATATCCAAGAATCGGCAGCAGAATGGGCAGCACGTGTCCGAAATGCAGCTACGTATTGTGAGTTTGGCGCGCTATTAAACCTAGCGTTGCGCGACAAATTTATCATGGGGTTCGAGCCAGGAAGAATCAAGGATAAACTGTTTAGGGAGGATGCCACAAGCCAAAGTTTAGAAGAGGCGGTCAAGGTAGCTCAATCCTTAGAAGCTACAAATGACCTTTACGGTCACAAAAGGTCAGAGAAGGTGAGCATCAAGAGTGAACCAGCAGACGTATACCGAATAGGCGCGTCCAAGGCCAACAACCAGAGAGGAAAACTCCAACGCAGGCGCAGAGACAATAATTTTTCGTCCAATAGCAGAGACCAGCAGTTGCCGAGTGTTCCCGAGTCCAGCCGATCTACTACGCGGGAAAAGTGTTTGGTGTGCGAAAACTAAATCACAACAAATTTCAGTGCAAATACAAAAATTATATGTGCAATAAGTGTAAGGTGCGTGGTCATTTGGCAGTTATGTGCAAAAAAGGGAGTGCGCAAATAAATACTGTGACCTTTGAAGAACCTATTTATACCATAAGTTTAGAAGTTACGGATACCCATGAACCCCTATGGGTAGATGTCAAAGTTGATAGTATTTCTCTAAAAATGCAGGTAGATACGGGTGCTTCAATAAGTGCAATTTCTGAGGTAATCTGGCGTGAGTATTTTTCAAATTATAATTTATACCCTACTCGTATTTTGATCAGAAACTACACTAGAAGGCCGGAAAAACCCTTAGGTTTTTTAAAACTAGAAGTTTCGTATGAAAATAAATTGTGCATGATTGAACTTTTTGTCATTTCTGGGGGCGGACCACCATTATTAGGTCGTGATTGGCTAAGAAAATGTAATTTAGGGCTAAGAGAATTAAATTTTGTACAAAACGATAAAAATAGTCTTGAAAAAGTAATTAAGGATAATGCGGAAGTATTTAAAGAAGGGTTAGGTACTTTTAACGAAGGTTCAGCTACTTTAAAATTAAAAGAGGGATATACACCTAAATATTTTAAACCTAGAACATTGCCTTTTTCACTTAAAGGAAAAGTAGAAGAAGAATTGAACAGATTAGTGGCTGAAAATATAATCGAGAGTGTAACTTATAGTAATTGGGCCAGTCCAATAGTCCCAGTTTTAAAAGATAACGGAGATGTTCGTATCTGCGGTGACTTTAAAGTCACAGTAAACCCTTATTTAGAAGTAGATAAATACCCCTTACCTAGGATTGAGGAATTATTTGCAGGATTAAAAGGAGGCAAAGAGTTTACAAAAATTGACCTATCCAATGCTTATTTACAGGTATTATTAGATGAGAGTTCACGAGAACTCACAACAATTAGTACGCATCGCGGATTGTTTAGGTACAAAAGATTATGTTTCGGATTAGCGTCCGCCCCATCTAAATTCCAAAAGATAATGGAAGGGTTACTTTTAGGAATAGATGGCGTTTTTGTATTTCTGGACGATATTTTAATAACCGGAGAAACCCGTGAAATACACTTAGCTAGAATCGCTGAAGTATTAAAACGGTTAAGAAATGCAGGGCTTAGAGTTAGGCGCGAAAAATGTTATTTTTTACAGAAATCCGTTACGTATCTCGGACATGTAATCGACAAAGATGGATTACATACGACACCGGACAAAATAGAAGCCATAAAGAAAATTTCGGTACCAAGTGACGTTTCAAAATTAAAATCTTTCTTAGGTTTAGTTACATATTATCAAAAATTCATTCCGAATATGGCAACAATTTTGAAACCTTTGTATAATTTATTACATAAAGATTCAGTGTGGGGATGGACAGGTGATTGCGAGAAAGCATTTCTTAAAATTAAAGAAGAATTGGTATCAAATAGAGTGTTAGCGCATTTTGACCCAAATATACAATTAAAATTGACCGTGGATGCTAGCCCTTATGGTTTGGGGGCGGTCTTATCTCATGTTTACGCGTCGGGCATTGAGAGGCCTATCGCATATGCATCACGTGTTCTGACGAAAACGCAAGAAAACTATGCACATATTGACAAAGAAGCGTTAGCGGTAGTTTTTGGAGTCCAAAAGTTCCACCAATATTTATACGGAAACGAATTTATTTTAGAAACCGATAATAAACCATTACTGGCGATATTTGGTTGTAAAAAGGGTTTGCCGACACTATGTGCAAGTAGATTGCAACGATACGCTATTTTTTTTGTCAGGATATCAATTTAAAATGCAGTATGTAAGAAGTAATAAAAATAAAGCGGACGCATTATCGCGATTGCCGATGAATGATACAGCTCATGATCAGTATAATACTGTATCATATTTAAATTTTTTAGATAATTCCAACGTATCAGTTGATGTTGACGTAATAAGACGAGAGAGTAAAAAAGATCCGGAGTTAAAAACTATTTTCAATTAGACGGCCAAAGGGTGGCCAGAGACTGAAAAAAATATTAAAATTCAACCTTATTTTAGGCGGAAAAATGAAATCACAATAGAAAGTAACATTCTAATGTGGGGTCATAGGGTAATTATACCCGAAGTTTTACAAAACGAAATGTTAAAAGAGTTACATACGGCACATTTTGGCATAGTCAAAATGAAATCTCTCGCACGTTCGTACATATGGTGGCCCACCATGAATAAAGACATTGAAAATCTAGCACAATCATGTACAATTTGTAACAAAATAAAAAAATCGCCGAATTCCAGTGAATTAATGCCTTGGCCATGGCCTGAACAGCCATGGGAGCGAGTCCACATAGATTTTTTAGGTCCGTTATACGGAAAATCTTATTTGATTTTAACTGATGCGCACAGCAAATGGTTGGAGGTTTGGCCGATGAAGTCAACAACTTCCAGTGCAGTAGTAGACACTTTACGAGAATGTTTTTCACGTTTTGGGTTACCCCAGAAAATCGTAAGTGACAACGGTCCTCAGTTTGATTCAGAAATGTTTAACCAATTTTGTAAAATCAATGGAATTGCACATATTACCTCAGCACCGTATTTTCCAGCAACAAATGGAGCCGCCGAAAATTCAGTTGGTACGGTAAAGCAATTTTTAATCAAAGAATATGACGTAAATAAATTAAATAATATAAATACCTCTTTATGTAAATTTTTATTGCATTATCGTACCACTCCACATTGTACAACAGGCGTATCTCCAGCTCAATTGTTGTTTAATAGAAATATTAGAACTAGATTAGATTTAGTTAAACCAAAACTTGAAATAGAAAAATTTGATAACTCAAAAGTTAGAGAGAAGGTTAAATCTGTACAGTATAGTCAAAAACGATACTATAAAGGAAATCGTTCATGTACATTTCGTACCGGACAAAATGTTTTTGCAAAAGATTACCGAAAAGGAAAACCTTTTTGGACTAGAGGTGTCATTTTAAAAATATTAGGTCCACGATATTATTTAATTAGAGTTTTTGAATCAGAAATAGTTTGGAAAAGACATTTGTCTCAACTTAGGGAATGTAAAATAAATGATGATTTAATGGGTGTTAATTTAGATAATAATTTGGTAAATTTAAATAATCGGGATAAAAATGTTTATCAAAATTTAGAAAATCCTAAGGGGGAGAAAGGAATGGAATTAAATAATGGTAATGAAAATACCGTACAGACCCGTAGAGTTAATAAAAAACGCTACAGAGATATTACTTCTCCTATAAATAAAAATTTGGACAGAGTTTGTAAGAGCCGTACCGGCTCAGGGCAAAATAGTTAATTTTGTAATTAATGGGGGAAGAGTGTGATATATTATAGATATTATTGTAATAACTTGCGCATGTCGTCATCAAGGTGGGGATCTTGATAACAGAATGCAAGTATTTTTATGTAATTTCTTTGTAATAGTCTTAAGTTGTTTTTCAATAAAGAAACATTAACAGAACATCACAGACTGTTTGGAAATATCGGTCTTGGATGTTAGATTTTAATAAATGGATAAGATATGGTGGGAATTTTAGCTTTACTATTTTGAAAATTAGACCTTCGTGCCAGACAGTATCGAATGTCTTTTCGATATCTAATGCTATCATTCCGGTGTATTTATTTTGGTTAAATCCGTAGGTGATTTTGTCTATTAATCTGGCTAGTTGGCTCGTAGTGGAGTGCGCTTTTCTAAATCCAAATTGTTCTGGTATTATGCCATTTGTGTCTGCATCTAGCTGGTTATAAATTCTACGTAAATAAACCTTCTCTGCTACTTCACTTAGTAAACTGAGCAGGCTAATGGGTCTATAGCTAGATGGTAAGTCTGACGACTTATTTGGTTTCTTAATAGGCACAGTTTTACTTATTTTCCACGCATGTGGAAAGTAGGATTCACGGTAAGTTCATCGAAAATCAATTCATCGAAAATCAATTCATCGAAAATCAATTCATCGAATGATCAATTCATCGAAAAAAAAATATATATTTTGTAAATATTTGAGAGGAATGCCGAGGGGATCGGAAAGCCAAAAAAGCAGTGTACAATAAAAGTTGACAGACTACACTTATTAAATAACTACAATGTGCGGTGTTCAATGTACGGTGATTCTAAACAGGTGGCATTGTTATATTAGTGTGAGTTTGTTTTGTCATTAAACTAGATGATGGGTAGCTCGCTTCGCTCTGCTTCTTCTAACCAAACCCTTACTAACCGAACCTAACCTAAGATAGTGTTTTGTCATTAAACTACAAGATGGGTAGCTCGTTTCGCTCGGCTTCTTCTAACAAAACCCTTACTAACCTAACCTAACCTAAGATAGTGTTTTGTCATTAAACTAGAAGATGGGTAACTCGCTCCGCTCGCTTTTAGACTTTTACTAACTAAACCTTACCTAATTACCTTGTTTTTAGATGCATAGTACTTTATTTTCCCCCATATTAGCCCAATTTATAAAAATTATTTGCGTGCAATTGCCCATAACCTGTCTTATTAAACCTTAAAAAAAAATTATTTGTTTTATTATATAATTTTTCTAATTATATTTCTTTATTTATATTCAAACACTATGTCACTTTATTTACCTTTTTTAAACCATATAAAAAAAATTATGCAATTATTTCTTAGTCTTTCTACTTTTATTGACCACTGCTTTTTTGACTTTCCGATCCCCTCGGCATTCCTCTCAAATATTTACAAAATATTTTTTTCGATGAATTGACGATTTGATGAATTGATCATTCGATGAATTGATTTTCGATGAATTGATTTTCGATGAATTGATTTTCGTTGAATTGATTTTCGATGAATTGATTTTCGATGAATTGATTTTCGATGAACTCGTCGGTTACCGGAAAGTAGCCATGTACCATAGTGCTATTTATGATTCTTGTTAGGAGTATGATGGCTTTGTGGGGAAGATTTTTAAGTAGTCGTGGTGATATGTTGTCAAGACCTGGTGATTTTTTATTTTTAAGCTTCTTAATTAGCTGATTGAGTTCTTCAGGAGTTGCAATATCGACATTTTCTGGGTCAATTATATTCTTTTTGATATATTCCTTTATAAGTTTGCTTACCTTACTCGTGAAACTGGTTGTGCCAAGGTCAATATTTTGTTTATGTACTCTTTCAAATTGATCCGCTAAAGCAGCGTTTCCCAAAGTGTGGGTTGCGACCCGGCACCGGGTCGCAGAAAAATTTTGCCGGGTCGCGAAAAAAATTGCAAAAACACAAAAAAGATTTTTTTGTACATATTATTTTTTTACGTCAGTTAATCACTAGAATAGTGTGTATTTGTGCTCTTTATTACTATACTATATTCTTTATTACTATACTATACTCTTTATTACTACACTATACTCTTTATTACTATAAAGCTACTGCTCTAAAATAAAATTTGTTTTGTAAATAAATGTTTTTTTTTCATAAGGTGGGTCGCGAAAAATTTTAAAACCTCGTACCGGGTAGCGGTCAAAAAAGTTTGGGAACCGCTGCGCTAAAGCACTTGCTTTGTCTTGATCTGAGTAATTGTACATACCATTTCTTAGTAAGGGTGGAAGAGCAGAGGATTTCTTTAAAATTGTTTTTGAAACTTTCTACTAGTTTCCGCTTTCAGGTTGCAGTGTAGAAAGAAATTTGTTCCAGTTTTCGTTGCGCATTTTCACAAGCACTAATTTTACCATATTACTGAGCTTATTATATAATGTATGGAAGTGCTTATTTGTCGTTTTCTGATACTGTTTTCTGAAGTAGTTTTTTAATTTAATTAAGGCGGCTGTGCTGCTTGGTAGTTCCAGCTGGTGTGCGCATATTTCGCTCTTTGGTATGTGGTTATCGGCGGCAATTGGTATTAACTCAGTGAGGGTAGTTAATAGTTTGTCGATGTCTTGTGGGCTAATAATTGGTGCATTATGTGGAGTGATGTCTTCTATTTCTGCTCTGTATGCCTTCCATTTGGCTTTAGCATATTGGTCATCAGTAGTTTGGGCTTATACTGGGCACTAGCACCTAGTTTTAGAAATACCGGTAGGTGATCCGAACTTAACATAGTTTTTGTTACCGGTTGCGAAGTACTGACACTGTTTCTGGTAATGGCAATATCTAAAATGCTTGATTTACTTCGGTTGTTAGTTGGGTAATAAGTAGGCTTCTCGGGTGCTAATAGTTTTAGATTTGTATTTTGCATTAATACTTTCTGGAATATTTTGCCATTTCTGTTATTAGTGTGGCAGTTCCACATTGCATGTCTGCAATTAAAATCTCCTACAATAATAACTTTATTACCTATTGCCAAGAGACTCGATATATCATTTTGTGTCATTGGTGTTTTTGGAGATATATATTGCTATTAAGTGAATTGGTCCTAAGGTGGTGTCAGCTTTCAAGCATACGGAGTCTATGTTAGGTTTTACGTTAGTTGCTGTTAGGATTGCTGTTCCGCCTCCCATGGAGTTCTTTACGGTAAATGTAGTATCCTCTGAATTTTAATTTATTTGTCATTTCTAAGTGCGTTTCAGTAATAACTGCAATGTCGATTTCTTCAGTCCGTAGTACATGTTCAAGTTCTAGAGTTTTATTCTGGATAGACCGAGCATTCCAGTTCATTACTTTTAGGTAGTTTTTGTGGTTCGCCATTACGGTCCAAACATTGATACTGCAGCTAATCGCGACATTAAAACTTTAATATTCTGTATCGTTCTCTGCAAGTCAAAGTTTTGTAGAAGACTTTTGATCAGATTTAATACTTCACTTATACTGGACGTTGGACTTTCATACTGGTTATTTGTATAAGTTGGCCATACTGGTGTTTTTCTGTTTTGATTTTCGGGGCTGGCATTTTTATTTAGAGGAAGAAAAGAATTATCGTTAAATGCTGGTGGCTTAGAGATTTGAGATGAATTGCGGTTGAGGTTGGCTCGGTCTCCTATTACATAGTCTGTAGCTGGCAGGATGATTCTCGCCACAGTTAGCACAATTAGGTGTTTGGTCTTTTTGCTGGCATTCTTTAGTAAAGTGTAATTGTCCGTAGATAACGCAACGCGGTACCTTGGTACAATTCACTGCAATATGTCCGAAAGCCTGACATCTGTAGCATTGGGCTGGCCCGTAGTTCTTGATTTTCTCCCACTGAATTATACAAAAACAGATTCTTTTATGTTGCACAATGGTTCTGGTATCTGTACCCTTTGCAAAAGTGACTGAAATGTACAGTGGGTATGCATGGACTATCTTGTTATTTTCCTTCTTGGTAATCTGCGAAACGTTAATTACAGGAAGATTTTTGACTTTCAGGTCTTCTATTATTTCGTCTTTATTTATGTTGGGAGGAAGATTTCTAATAATAAGCTTATCTATCTTTCACTTTTAGGCGTTTTTCTCGTATACTAATCTAAGAGATTTTTCGTCAGTACAATTATTCTCCGTCCTTTGTATTTTAGGTGTATTTCTTCATTTAGATCCTTTTAAAGACTAGTTATTGTTTTACCATGGTCTGCGAAATAACTGTAAACCTTTGAATGTAGTTGGCTTCTGTTCGATGTTCTTAGGTCACTGTTCTCAGCATCAGATGTATCTTGTTCCTCGCTGAGACTGTCATATGTGTTATTGGTTGGCACATTATATTGGAATGACAGATTCGTCTTTTTGACATTCGTTTTTTGCACATCTGTGGCTGTCCTCTTTACGGATTGACGTGATGTTGAAGGGATGGACTGAGGGTCCACCCCTTGTATCACAGACATTTTTAATGCACTATATTGAATCTACGCTATGCATATTCATATTTGAAATTTATAAACACACGTGTCTATTTTATATAGTTGTATACTTGCACAAACTCAGGGTCACACACTATTCACAGAGATACGTTCTCTACAACGGTTGTCACAAGACTGAATGATTAAGTTAAAAAGTAAACCACAAGCGACACAAGTCACACAAAAAATTCCACGTTGCTTCAACTGTGACCAAAATATTTTTCATGTGGAGAGTTCGGACACAAATCAACCTCCTGCAAGAGGTCTCCGAAAGGAAGATCAGGGTTTTGTTTATTTTATTTAGCGTATGGCTGCATACATTTACATAATATAAACAAATCACATAATACCTATAAAATAACACAAATACAAATAGTGAAATATAATCTTGATTAGATGAGTTACGTCCGTAAGTTAGTAATTATAGTTGATAGTTTATGGGATTCGGACCAGTCAGAAAATAAAACACAATTTATTAACTTCGCTTACGTTTCGATTTAATTTAAATCTTCATCAGAGCTACAAAGATATATAGAATTAATAACTTAGTAAGTTTACATGTGTAAAAATGTAATAATGTTCAAATTTAACATGTCAAGTAGTTAAAACAAGCATTATAAAACTGTCGGAATTTAAAATATAACACAAAATAATTAATAAAGAGTAAAAACATATCAAATATAAGTTAAAGATTAAAAAACAATGTTAAATTTACAATACCTTAGTTAATAGTCACGATATAAAATAATAATTTAAAATTAATAAAAAAACCGGACAATGTTAACTTTGAACATTAGTATATTTTTATACATGTAAACTTACTAAGTTATTAATTCTATATATCTTTGTAGCTCTGATGAAGATTTCATTTAAATCGAAACGTAAGCCAAGTTAATAAATTTTGTTTTATTTTCTGACTGGTCCGAACCCCATTAACTATCAACTATATATTTTTTTTTATTGAATATAATTTTATTTACAACTAGCCCTTTTGTAAGGTTAACCAGCAAATTTGTTGTACATATTATTTGTCATGCATGAAGTACTCACCCATTAGTGAGTCTTCTTACAATATATATAAAATATGTTATTATATTATAAAGTTGCATACATATAACTATTTACAATTAATTTAGATTTTAATCAAAAATTAGATCTAAAGGTTTTCTTCTTTGAAGTCTTCTTGTTTCATCCTCGTTATTCAGGAGATTTAATGCTAGATCATTGGGATGGTAATTTAATCGATTGACATGCCTAGTTGCAAATTTCCTTACTTCATCTTTAACTGTGGTGATTTTTAAATCTCTGTGGAGAGTTTCGTTGGTAACATACCAAGGGGCATTAGCTATTAAACGTAGTGCTTTATTTTGAAATCTTTGGATTATGTTAATATTTGAATTTTTTGCACAGCCCCAAAGCTGTATACCATATGTCCATACAGGCTTTAAAACTATTTTATAAACTAATAATTTGTTATATAGACTTAATTTAGATTTATATCCCAGTAACCAGTACATGCTTTTAATTTTAATATTTAACTGTTTTCTTTTTCATTGTTAAATGCTTCTTCCATGTTAAACTCTTGTCCAAATTGATACCTAGGTATTTAGTCTCGTCCATTGTTGGTATTAATTTATTATTGATGGTTACTTCTTGACAAATTATTCGTCTATTTGTAAATGTAACGTGTGTCGACTTACTTTCATTTATTTTCATTCGCCATTTGTCAGTCCACTTTTGTACATTATCTAAAGTTTTTTGTAGATTATTGGTGGCCACAGTTGGATCCTCATGAGATGACAATATGGCTGTGTCGTCGGCAAAGGTTGGCATGAAAGTCGTTTCGTTATTAGGAATATCCGCCGTGTAAATTTGATATAATGTTGAACCAAGCACGCTACCCTGGGGTACCCCAGCTTGTAAAAGAAATTTAGTGGATAGTTCGTCTTTAAATCTGACCTGGAAGTATCTATTGGCAAGATAAGATTTGAACAAATGATAATATTGATCAGATGGACATTTTTTTATTTTATATAAGAGACCCGTATGTCAAACACGATCGAATGCTTGACTTACATCAAGAAATGCTGCAGTACATACTTTACGTTCTTCAAGATCTTTTTCTATTACGTTAATCACTCTGTGAACTTGGTCTATCGCAGAATGTTGCTCCCTGAAACCAAACTGATGGTTTGGTAATAGATCTCTCTCTTCTGTTATGGGTCTTAACCGTTTTAATATAAGTTTTTCAAGTATTTTAGAGAATACAGGGAGTAACGATATAGGTCTGTATGAACTTACCTCTTCAGTTGGTTTACCGGGCTTATGTATTACAATAATCTGAGCAAACTTCCATTGTGTAGGGAAATAGTGAATTCTGATTACAGCATTAAATATTTGAGTAAGGAGGATAAGAGCTTTTCTTGGTAATTCTTTAATTATTCTTGGAGTAATAAGGTCGTAGCCCGGGGCCTTTTTACTATTTAATTGCTTGATCTCTTCTTTTACTTCCCCAGGTGTAAAGTATTTAATAGGAAGTGAAAGTTGTAAGGGTGAGTCCAGATAATCTGTTATGTAGCTATCTTCCTCTGCACTTACTGTACAAGGAAAAGGATGGAAGACTTTCGATAGATGGTTTGCAAACATTTCTGCCTTTTCTTTATTGGATCTTGCCCACGTTCCATCTGCTTTTTGCAGTGGAGGAACTGGTTGTACAGGTCTTTTGAGCTTCTTAGTAGCTTTCCATAGAGAATAATCATTTTGTGCAGTAGAAGATAGTTCACTGACGTGTTCTTGAAATGCATCATTCTTTATTTTATACAAAAGATTTTTAAGATCTTTAGTTAATTTGTTCAACTTGGTTTTATCACTAGGATGTCTGCTATGTTGCCATGCCTTTCTAGCATTTCTTTTCTCGTATATTTTATCTCTTATATATTTTGGGTGGTTCATGGTAGAGCCATTTTTATTTTGTATTGGTGTCGAACTCTTGGCAGCAAAATGGACATTTTCCGTGAGTTGGTTGATAGCACTGTTGATATTATCCTCAGTTTTTAGGGGTATCTGTGTAACAATTTTTTCTTCTAGATAACTCTTAAACAATTTCCAATCAGTTCGGTTATTCGTTAGCATAGTGCTGTTACTGTTTTTAATTATTGTTGTGCTTACTAAAGCTATTATGGCTGAATGATCGGATAATAAATCAAAATAGGAACATACATCAATGTAGTTTGAAGAAATACCGTTTGTGACGAAAAAGTCTAAGAGATCTGGCACTTTATTAGGGTCTGTTGGCCAGTACGTTGGTTCACCAGTGCTAACATAATTATAGCCTTCAGCTGTCATAGCACTTTTGAGTTCTCTACCTTTGGGTGTAATAACTCTTGAACCCCATAGAGTATGCTTTGCATTGTAGTCACCTCCAGATATAAACCTATGTCCTAATGATTTATAATATGTTTGAAATTGGTCTCGTTTGACTCTATGACTTGGAGGACAATAAACAGCTGCGACTACCAATGTTCCATTTGAATCATGCAACTTGATGCAAGTTGCTTGTAAATGTGTTTTGGCATATTTTTCAATTCCAAAATGATTAATTTTATTGTGGATTACGATTGCTGTGCCACCGCGGGCAGTACCATCAGGGTATAGGGTAAAATAAGTCGTATAATTTTGGATTTTAAAATCACTTTTATCTGTAAAATGTGTTTCCGAAATTAAAAGAATGTCAATTTTTTCGGATTTTAAAAATAATTCAACTTCTTATCGACGTTGTGTAAGACCATTACTATTCCATAATGCTATTCTTAACTTTACTATCCATGATTTTGTTTATTTATCATTGTTGTTAACAAGTTTATTAAAATGTTATTTTGAATCATTAGCTGGGCAAACATTGATTCAAACTTCGTAAGGAACTGATTTAATATATTTCCACTGTTGTTATTCGCTGTATTTTCAGGATCAGCTGGACAAGTATTATTCGCTGATAATTTGGTAGCTTGAGCATAATTTACATTGGGCCTCACTGTGAATATTTTTCCAACCAATTGGTTTGGCATAGTTATTTTGCTGTTACCGTTCGAGTACCTTTTTGACTTTTGCAAGTCTTGATATACTGGACACCTTTATAATTGGCAGGATGTGGCCCGTTACACAGAGTGCACTTGGGTTCAGTAGTTTTTAATTTTGTACAGCTTGTGGTCGGATGATCACCAGCACACTTAACACAATAAAAAGGTTTTGTGCAGTAAGATTTAGTGTGCCCATATTCTTGGCATCTCATGCATTGTGGAATGTCGAATTTTTTTCGTGGTGGTTCAACTGTAATTTTTGTATACAACAAATGCTTAACATCATAAATTTTTTTGTTCCCTTCGTTGGGTTCTTGATCGACGAAAAAAAAAAAACGGAAGCGGTTCTTTGCTTATTTTACTTCGGATGTTCACGACATCCCTTATTTCAAATCCCATATCCTCCAGGGCTTCTTTTATGTCACCAGTTGAAACAGGTGGATGCAGGTTACGAATGACAACCCTATATGCTTTAACTTGCTTAAGCTGATATGTGTAAAATGTTATTTTACTCTGTTCTAAGTGTTTTCTTAATTTTCGGTACTCATCGATGGACTTTGCATTTATTCTTACCTGGTTTTTTGGCAATTTTTTACAGCTTAATTCATCAGATTTAACAACTGTTTTGATATTGTTGATCATTCCTGTGTAATTAACAACATTCTCTATAATTATTGGTGGTGGTTTTGGTATTTTTTTCACAGCATGTGAGTCACTAGAGTTTTCAGCTGGTTCTTCAATAACATTTACAGTTTCTTCGAATTTGCTGCTCTGTTATTCCGAACATATATTTAATGGCGTAAATCTGTTCGTACTTACGAAATTAGGGTGAGCAATATTTGAATGCACAATTTTCTTTTTTGCTACCGGCGCTGATTTAATTTGGTCTTCTCTTTGCCTTTTAGAATTTCTTCTAGTAATAACTTGCCACGGGGTCTCAGTACAGTTATCAGTTGTTTGTTCAACTGACATATCTTGTGATGTCCATGGTTGTAAAAGATTTGATACATTTGTTTGTTCATTAATATACGCTGGTGTAGATTGTATAGATGACATAATTTGTGTTGTTGAAAATGTTGTTGGCTGTACCGAATAAGTGATTATTGGCATTGGCATAGACATAGTTACGCTTACTGCTGTAACAGGCTGAATTTTTGTGTAAATTGATTCGCCAACACTATTTTCTTGCATTGTGGTGCAAGTTCACTGTTTTAGATACTTATTTCAAAAAATCTTTTATATATTAATTGATATATATGTACAATGATATACAGTGATATACAGGTGCAACTCACTTGAATCTTCCGCACAGAGTTTATAATAAAAAGGTTTTTTTTTCAAAGTCAATAAATGACTGTCAGTTAACTGACAGTTCAACGCTCACTATAAGATATAAATTATCAACTATAAGTGAAATATAATGTTTCTAGTCACAATATAAAAGGAAAAATTAAAAACAATTAAAAAATATATATTTCAGTGATATGTCTGTATTTGACAACCAGTTCAAAGTACTTTCTGTCACCAGTTCAAAATCTTCAGCTGTCCCTTGGAAGGCTCCGTTAGGGAATTCAAAGGCGATGTGTCTCACGTTCTGCACCACAGTCGCAGTTTGTAGTATTCCGCATCCCGCATCTGAGGTTCTTCCTGGTTTACTAACTCAGCTGCGGCCTACTCCACCCATTTTTGCTGCCAGGTGTCTTTTGCGTTGTAGCCAGTTGCCGTTATAATCCTCGCTGTAATAACTGATGGGTGGCGGGATTTAAGTCTGTGGAAGTCGGTGCTGGCCAGGTCCGCATTTATAGGAAGTACTGCATTTCCATTAATTTTCCCATACACTCGCAAGAGGACTGACAGGCGACGTATTTGGGGTGGCTGAATATGAGCGAGAACTGGAGCGAGAACAAGTCAGTAGGTAGGTGTTGTAGGTGCAGTAATGGCGCCAGTTATTATTCTCATCGTTTCATTCAGTGCTATATCCCTTTCCTTGCATGAGGGCTATTTATCCATACCGGGGCACAATATTCTGCTGTTGAGTACACCAGAATAGCGCTGTTATTCGAAGTTTTGACGCGTTTGCTCCCCACGATGAATCAACTAGTTTCTGGAGAATATTGTTTCTGGATCTGAGTTTCGCGGCAACGCTGCTTAGATGTTTGTTGAAAGAGTCACTCTCAGATATTCTGGTGTTGGGTTGAAAGGCAGGATTATTCCGTCAAGAGTCACATCAATAAGCGTATCTGCCAATTTGTTTATTTAGATGGAAACAGCAAATTTCAGTTTTTGCAGTACTGGGAGTTAGTCGCCATTTTTTGAATACTCGCTAAGTAAAGCTAGTTCTTCTGTTAGCGTCTTTTTCAGGTTGAGCATATTTTTGTCCTGAGTTATTATGGCGAGATCATCTGCATAAGTGAATTTTTTGCTTGCTGTTTGCAGCATACAAGTACATGGAGATATGCAGGTTAAAAAGTAGCGGTGCAAGTGCCGATCCTTGAGCAGGACCATGTTTCAGTATGCGAGTGAAACTGATCTGGTTGTCCATAGCCTGTTGCTCCACATACTGTTTATAAGGGAGACTATTTCGTTACACTTAACGACCTTAATCAACTTATATAATAATCCCTCTCTCCAAACAGTGTCGTACGCAGCTGTTAAGTCTATAAATACTGCTGCAGTTTTTAGACGTTGCTCACATCCCACTTTCATATGCGTTGTTAAGGCACACTTGCTCTTCACAGCACCTGTAAGGCCGAAAGCCCGCTTGTTCTATCGGAATTATGTTTTGAATTAGCGGCGAAATTCTTGGGTGAATAAGACGTTCCAATAAATTGTAGCATGCACTCAATAGGGCGATTGGATGGAAGTTTTCCGGACAATCGTTTGGTTTTCACGGTTTCGGGATGGCAATAATTTTAGTTAATTTAAACTCTGACGGAAGTTTGCCTGGGTTTAAAATATCCGAAGAGATCTTGGCAAGCCACTCTCGAGACTTTTCTCTGCAGTTTATCAAAAACTCGTTGCATACTATCAAATCCAGGTGCCTTTCCTAGATTCAGTTCTGATAGTGCTTTGGTAACTTCCTGCTTTGTGAAGTTTTCTGAAAAATTTGTTGCACTGGCGCAAGTTCTTTTTAGAGCTGTCAATTCTTTTTTGATTAATGTGGAATGAGTCATATGTGGTTTTGCTCGAGACATGTTAACTTAATGATTGGCTACATGGTTTGGCGTGACTTTTGACGGTGCTATGCTAACTATGTTAGAGTTCTCTAGTTTGCGTAGTAGACTCCAAGCTTTTCTGCTGGAGTGCTTAAAGCTCAAATTCTGCACCGTGCTTCGCCACTTTTTCCTTTTTGCATCGTCTAGACCAGTGCTTCTTAAAATTTTTAAAGTCGCGGCTCCCCTGCATCTCACATCAATAACCCGCGGCCCCCCTAATTTATGTTTTTGGAACCAAGATTAGTTAAAATATATACATACATATAGTTTTTTACGCTCAGATCATTCAATAATCTATGTATAATGAAGAATAATATTTATGTAGCATTAAAGTTAAAGATACTAACCTTTTTAAATAATAAAATAATTAAGTGTTATATTTGCGACCCTTCGCGGCCCCCTTGTGGGAACACGGAGGCCCCCTAGGGGGCCGAGACCCACTACTTTAAGAAGCACCGGTCTAGACTAGTTTTTCTCAACAGGTGGTCCGCGAACCACCAGTGCTCCCCAGAAAAATTTTAGTGGTCCGCGAAAGTTTTTATATGTGTTTTTTTGTTATTGATTATGCACATTTTTTATGTAAATAATTTATATTTTGTTTATTTTCTGTAAACTCTCTGTGATTTTCTACACATATAATAAATGTATTTAGTAGCACATTAAATATATTTGTTTTCTTGCAAAAAATGAACCAACAATTATTATTAGTGGGCCGCGTTAGAAAATTATATACTTTACTGGTCCGCGGTGCGTTTTTGGTTGAGAAATACTAGTCTAGACTATGAACTAGTTTCTCGGCAATTTCTGTGCTGCCACTAGTTTTATAGTCTTCGTAAAGTTATTCGCTGCTTTCGTCCCAACCGGGGATGTATTACTTCCTGACTCCTCTGGAAATATGTTTCTCCACGACCACTATAGAATTTACTAATTCTAAAACCAATTTTGACTACAGAAGGTTAATATTCTAACAGAAGAGTTGGAATGTTATTCTAAAGCACTTATCTTCTTATGCATTTCGCGTGCATTTCATTCTATCACTTATGGAATAACTATTCCATACTTGTTGTCTTTTGTTTTTGTAGGTTTACATTAAGATATATGCAACGTTTATATTAAATAAATGCAAAATAACTTCCTAACCTAAAAAAGTCGCCGATGTGCGGTAAATTAAATTAAAATTAAACAAATAATAAATAAAAAATAGTTTAATTAATTGATTAATTTGTTATGTAATATAAATTATTTGTTAAGATAAAATGTTTGGTAAAATAATTATGTGTTATTTTTTTTTTTCTTTCTGGTAGTCGTGGAGAAAGTTGGGTCTGTGACTCGGTTGGAAGAGAAAATTCGATGATCGTGGTTCCTCACGCTCGCCTGCGGCTCACGCTCGGAATGTTCCACTCGCATCGAATTTTCTCATTCCAACCTTGTTACAGAATATACTATTCTTTGCTGTGGAAATTACAGCTTTAAAAAAGCGATAATAATTTGCCGTTTTGAGAGGGATCCATCGAATCACCTTATCGAGTTTAGAGAAAAACTCACTGCAATTTGCCTTTTTGAAATTCCATCTAGGTCTTGGCGTGGACTGGATAATTGGGATTTGAATACCTATGTTAACGATCACGGGGTAGTGCTGGGTGTGAGGAAATCTACTCAGAACTTTCCTAGTAGTAGGTAGGTGGTGTCCACGACTGTCATGGGAAACAGAGGTCTGGAGAAGTCTCGGTATTCCATCTCGCCGATCTGAAAGTAGATCGATTTTTGGCGTCAAATATTAGGTATAGGTTGATTGATTTTGTCCATTTATCGATTTTGTTCTCTATGAATAGTTTAGACATACATTCACTTTTTGCTTTGCTTATTCCTTCTATATTAAGGTGGCATATTCGGACAGATTGCCAGATAGTCATTGTCGAATGGCTCGGAGATGAGACAGTTGTTTGCATTGTAAAATTTCCAGGAGACCAGTTTGGAAGCCAGTAATAATAATATTAATAATAATAACCATTTATTTGTTATTATGTTATACAACTTAGACATGACCAAACAGGGTTTACACCTAAACAAGGTTGGCAAGTTTAAAATTCTTAAGTTAGTTATGCAATACATTGTCAACAAAAACACTTTAACTCGTAATATTTCTTGCACTGATCAAGTAAATATACAAAATTTTGATAACAACATGGCTTTAGCCACCGTTAGCGAGAATATAAGTACACAAAATAAAACTAATACAATTTTAAATTTTGACAACACCGTAACAACAGTTAATAAGCCAACAAATAATGCCATAAACCAAATTCCTTTTTTATTAATGACAAAAACAAGTTGCATACCGCCTCTATTTTAACAACCTTAGAATTATTTTATTTAAATATACAGTGTTTGAGGAATAAAATAGATGTTTTAGAGTCCTTTCTCCACGATAAAAAATTTAATATTTTATGTTTATCTGAGCATTGGCTCACCACAGATGAAATTGATCTATTACATATAAAAGATTTTGCAATAATATCCCATTTTTGTCGTAAACAGTTTGAACATGGGGGGGTTGTAATATTAATAAAAAATAATTTAACATACAATTTTAAAATACTTGAAAATATTAATAGTTTATCCGTGGAAAAGAACTGTGAGGTCATTGCTGTTTTATTCCATGAAATTAAAACCGTTTTACTCACATTGTATCGATCACCTTCTGGTAATTTTAACAATTTTTTGGAAATATTAGACAAAATTATACAACATATTAATCCTTGCTACCACATCATTTTAGCCGGTGATTTCAATGTAAAATTTAATAAAAATGACAAGGAAGCCACCCAACTCTGTGATTTATTAAAATTATACAATATGAGTAAGACAGTGTTTTTTCCTACAAGAGCGAATAATTGTCTAGATAACATTTTTGTAAATAGTGATGTTGATGGAGTTGCAGTCTCAAAGTTATTAAACTGTTTCTCCGATCACAATGGAGTGCATTTTAGTAGAAATATTGTTAAATTTAAATCTAATATAGCTAGAATTGCTGGATGTTTAACTCGCCCAATTACCCAAGCAGGGAAAATTAATTTTTTTAATCAACTCATGGACGTTAAGTTTGATCTTATAAACCATGAATCCACTAGCGATTACAACTTTGAAAAATTCTTAAATATTATTCAGACCGCATTTGTCAACAGTTTTCCAAAAAAATCAGTAACTAATACTAGTTCCACTAAACTCAATATAATCTGGTTTAACGATGATCTTAAAAAAATTAGAAATATTTGCCAGTTACTACAACAGAACTATTCACTTAATCCTACACTTCCCAATAAAATCTTAAAAAATCGTTTCAGGAATTATTACAGAAAAGCTCTGAAATCTTCTAAGATAAAAGCTAATAACTCCTATATAGCTAATTCTAATAATGCGCCTAAAGCAATGTGGGATATTATTAAAAGTAACCAACCTCCCACTAAAGATAATGATTGTCCGAAAAGTCCAGACGAATTGAACTTATTTTTTTCCAAAATTGCAGATAGTATTGTTCAAAATCTACCACCTACTAACTTTAATCCTGTCCATAATCTCCAAAATCTGCTATCTGACAAATACATTCCCCAATTTTCTTTTACTGACGTCTCATTTAACCAGGTTAGAGATGCTATCACCACCCTGAAACCAAGTAATAGTAGAGATCCGTATGATTTTAATGTAGAAATAATAAAATCAGTAAAAGATTTGTTAATTGTCCCTCTAACCAAACTTTTAAACTCGTGCATTAAGTCCAATACCTTTCCAAACTGTCTTAAGTTAGCTAAAGTTATTCCCGTTTATAAAAAAGGCGACAAAAACGATATTTCAAATTTTAGGCCTATTTCGTTACTTCCTATATTTTCCAAAATTTTTGAAAAATTGTTATTGTCCCAATTACAAACCCACTTTCAGCATAACAACCTTCTCAATCCTAAGCAGTTCGGCTTCAGAGCAGGAATTTCCACCTGTTCGGCGATACTTGAGCTCATCAATATCCTTACTGGATCTTTTGAGGAAGGAGCACACAGTATATCCACATTTTTAGATCTGACAAAGGCGTTTGATTGTCTTTGTCCAGCTTTATTAATTCAAAAACTGGCCTGTTATAATATTAGTCACAATAGCTGTTCACTTCTTGCATCATATTTAAAAGACAGGAAACAGTTTGTTTACTTAAAGGGTGTTAAGTCACAAGTTCAAACTGTTAAATATGGCGTCCCTCAAGGCTCTATTCTTGGACCTTTTCTCTTCCTAATATATATTAATGATTTGCCTTCCTTCCTCAAAACTACAAACACAATATTGTACGCGGATGATAGCACCATAATTTCAACTTCGAAGGACTTTGAAGAATCATTATCTTTAAATAACACCAATTTAAAACTTAGTCGTGAGTGGTTCAGTGCTAATAACCTAAGTTTAAACGCTCAAAAAACTCAGCAAATGATCTTCTCACTTCGATTGGCACATATGGAAAATCCAGAATCAATTAAATTCTTAGGTGTCCATATTGGTGTTAATCTTAGCTGGGAAGTTCATATAGATCATCTTGCCAATAAACTTTGTAAAGCAATTTTTTGTTTGCGTAATCTCAGACATAGCGTGTCCCGTAATATTTTACTTACAGCATATCATGCACTCTTTTATAGTCACATGTCCTACGCGATTCTTGCCTGGGGACACTCCCCCTTTTCACAGAGAATATTTTCTTTGCAAAGGAGCGTTATTAGAATAATAGCTAACTTATCCTATAGATCAGACTGTAAACACAAATTTACTGATTTGAATATCCTTACCTTGCCATGTTTATTTATATTTCAATGTCTCGTCTACGTACATTGCAACCTGATTAATTATGAACAGCAAAATCAAATACATGCTCATTTTACAAGAAAAAATGATATAATCAGACCAAAATACGTAAGATTGACCAAATCAAGGCAGTCCTTCAATTATTTTGGTATCTTATTCTACAACATACTCCCCTTGGCAATAAAGAAGTTAAACAACCAGCAATTCAAAAAGACCGTAAAAACATATTTAATAACTAAAGCATTTTATAACTTTGACCAATACATCGCTAATAATTTTAATGACTTGTAATGTAATTTTGTAACTTTATTTTTAATGTTAAATTCAATGTATTATTGTTTATTTGTAGTATGCTATGTTTATTTGTAGTATTTTTTTCCCCATTATTACTTTTATTAACTGACGTATGTAAAAATATTTTGTATTTGTTAACATCAATAAAATTATTATTATTATTATTATTATTATACAAATTGAAGAAGTTGTTCCCATATAATATATCATTACTTAAAATTAGAAAGAGAAAACAGGAAAAAAAACTAATTTGTACATATTTTAATAATTAAGTATATAATTAATATATTAAGTTTGTTCATCTTATAACTAGTTTACGTACGTTATTCGTGTAGACAAAAGCTTCTAAGTCTAAATGCGGAGGTAACATATGAATACAAACTAGCAAGTTCATTGGCGTTATTTATTTCTAGTAGGCAATACAAGTTGTTCTTGCTTATGGTATCAGTACTGAACTGCAAGTACGAGTCTTTGATATATTTGTATATTGGACGGATAAAAAGAAAATGATACAGATCCTCTTTTTCGTGTAAATTACACATTAAACTGTTGATGCGTCCAATTTTGTAAAATATTCCTCTTATATTTACTTTCAACTCAGCTTTGTACCCTAACCTTACCTGAGCAGCTACCCTTATTCTGGAGAATGGAGCACTGAGCGTTAGATAGGGAGAGATTTCATACATTGGTTTAATATTCTTATAGTACTCGTTGTATCTGCTATTTTGTAAGTCTGACATATCTTTATCCTGCTGGTTTTTATAATAATTTTCTATAGCTTCTTTCACACTGATTTTATTTGCAATTTCGTTCTGGCGAGTCCAGACGTCTGAGCATCCCTGATTGTGCAAAAAACGTTTTATTTGTGAAGCCCAGTTGTACTGCTCCTTGTTTAGTTCTGACAGGTCGAGATGGAGCAATCTATCTTATAGTATTTTTGGATATGACTCACTTTTCTGTTTCAATATTTTGCCCCACCAATTAAGTGCTCTTTTCCATACAGCAACAGATACGTGAGTAGCTCCTGTTTCAATGCCTATCATATAATTTGGCGTAATTTTTTGGCATTGCAAAATGTTTTTCAAGTATCTGGTTTGTATGACCTCGAGCTTTGTTGGATTAAATATTGCCCATGACTCGGCTGCATACAAACCAGTAGCTTGTACGACCGAATCAAATAGTTTTACTTTTTCGTCCCATGAGCTGGAGTTACCTTTTGCCAATATTACTCTAACAGTATGCACTGCCACATGCGATTTTTTTATTGCCATTTTAGTTGCTTCAGTGAATGTGCCCGAGGAAGTAAATGTTACACACAGATATACAAAATTGTTGACAATTTCTATGGGTTTGTCAGCATAGAATAGTTTTTCGTTCCTCGTCCGTGCACCATTAGCCTGAAATTTAATAATCTTGGATTTTTCTGTGTTCACTGTTAAACAGTTTTCTCTGCAATATGTTTCAAGGATGTTAGATTTTCTTTGCAGGTCAATTTTGGAACTGGCAAATAGGACTGTGTTATCTGCGTAACACATTATTAAAATGTCATTCACTCCGTCAATGTTAAGGCCTCGTACACCGTTACTCTTGAAGAAATCTTCTAGGTCGTTTATTAATAGGGCAAAGAGTAGAGGAGATAGTTTCTCACCTTGAAGCACCCCTTGTGATACTTCAATGCTCGTAGTTACGGTGTTGTGCGCTTTGACAAATACATGGGATTTCTTGTATAACTTCTGTATAACTCGTATCATTTTGAGACTAATGCTGTGTTCATAGAACTTTTGCCATAAAATAGCATGGTTGACTCTGTCGAAGGCTTGTTTGAATTCTATGAACGCAGCATATATTGAGTGACTCCTGATTAATAATTCTAGCTCTTTAGCGTGAACCAGAGTACGCCACGGGGGCGAGCTAGTTTTGTACGTTGATGGAGTTGGGGTATGAGAAACGCTGGTTTAGCACAAGTAGAGTTGCTTGTAAGCATTCATTAAAATTGATATGAGTTAATGAGTTTAAAATTTAGAAGAGTACCTATTTAATATTGTAAAAAAGATAAAATAACACGAAAAATTAAATAAATAAATAAATATATAAATAAATACATAAATAAATAAAGATTAATTAGAAAATTTAGTAAGTAAAAAAATAATAATAATAAATTTGCTGGTATATTCACACCATGTACAACACCTATCTTAGCACGAACATGTCTAGTTTAGTCTAGTTAGAAAATAAAAAAAATATTATGCAACTGAATTTTATCAAAAACTGTCTAATAAAAGTTGTTAGTGCTTTTATAGCAAATTTTGTTAATTTTTTTTTTTCGAAATATTTCTCTGTTGTGCAATATTCGCAAAAATCTTAAAATCAACACGAGTTAAGTCGCATTTAGAAATCTTAGAAAACTAGAGTTAACCGATTTTTACCAAAAGTTGATCAACTCGTGCCATTTATGTCAAAAGCTTAAATATGAAGTTTTATAAAAATCCTTTTAGCCGAATTTGCTTTGCTCGTGTACACAGACCAATAGACAGACAGACACACCCACAGACAGACAGACAGACAGACACACCGACCAACAGACACCATGCTAAAAATAGTCAAAATGTTATGTAGAGACTTCAATTCGTGGAGATCCTTCAAAATCACGAAATGTCAAAATCAGTATGATCACAATACCTCCCTTATATATGTTGGCGGTCGGTAAAAATTATAAAGGCGTCTGAGATTACTTTCACTTCATTAATAGATACTTTATTTATTTATATTTATTTGGCCACACCAACAGGACACAAGGTCCCAATAATAGGGTGGCACTAATAATATACTATATAATAATACGGTAGCGAAGTAAATTTAATAAAATTAAATAATTTCTTGACAATGGGATTAGGAGTACTTTCTGCAAAATCTATAGAATTAAAAGAGTTTGGTTTGCGTAAAACTAAAACATTAGATGGTTTTACCACAACCGTCGAAGTAGATGTAAAGCGAAAGCTGAATTCCAAGTTGTACCTTATTATGTGATGGAGGAACAAGTCGTCGTAGGTAAGGATGTTTTAAAACATTTTATACTAACAACAGACGAAGATGACATTAAGCTGAAAAAAATGAACATGCAGAAAAGCTTTCAGAAAGAAGATATCCAGGACGACGGTAATCAAAAGGAAGATAACCAAGAAGATGATCCAAAAGAAAATAACCAAGAAGAAAATCAAGAAGATGATCAAGAAGAAGGTATCCAAGAATATACGCAAGAAGATAATCATGATGATGGCCAAGAAGATAACCAAGATAAAGAAAAATAGTTCATGGCGAAAGAATTACAACAAATAATGGTAATTAATGTTCACGAAGAAGAAAAATGATCTCTAAATGTGCCGTATGAAGTAAAAGAATTAATCGAGATAAAGATCATCTTGATAGATGAGTCACCAATCAACCTAAGACCTAGACGATTATCATTCCACGAAACATCTGAAATAAATCAAGAAAAAGCATCTACTTACAGAAGGTGTAATTATACCGAGAAACTCAGAATTTGCTAGTCATGTGGTGTCGGTAAAACGTAGAAATGGTAAATTTTGATTTTGTGTCGATTAAAGACGAATAAATCAAAAGAATCTGCCCGATCGTTATCCACTGCCAAGAATTGAAGTCCAATTAGACCGGTTAAGATATGCTAATATTTTTACATTAGATCTTAAAAACGTTTTTCACAACATACACGTTCATTCATGCAATAGAAAATAAACGTTATTCGTAACTCAAGATGGAAAATATGACTACATAAGAACACTATTTGGATTGAAGAATGGCGCTGCGGTATTTCAGCTAGAAGTCTTAGCGGTAATACGAGCACTTGAAAAATATAGACATTATTTGATAGGTATGCCATTTATCATCGTAACAGAATGCAGTGCTTTTAAGATGGCGATAGCGAAAAAAGATGTAGCTGTAAAAATTTGGAGAATGGCTGGTATGCTAGAAAATTACAGGTACAAGATATAACATAGAAGTAACAAGCAAATGAAACACTGCTACGCCCTGAGTAGGTATCCAGTTAACAAACTATGAATTCAACTATTGGTCATAACCTCAACCAACTAAAGTTATGTTTAACAAAAAGTATGCTAAAGTATACTACACGTAACATAAATTATCTATAAGTGGTTGTAAACAAAACATAATCAGTAACAAAATTTGTCTCTATGAACAAAGTCAGTTACTGTCATGAATGAAAGGCATTATACTTTTTATAATATTTTATCTTGTAGTAACGTTACTACACAGTAAATTTTTACAGAATTGATTTTACTGTTTAAAAATATAATTCATCGGAACTCTTCCAAAATTCAAATAATCGCTATCTGCAATTTGCCAAATTAGACATTAATTAGTCACTAAAACAACGTAAATATATCAATTACATAACAATGGGGTAACCTCTACAAGTTTGGATGTTCAGTAACTACGTAGCGGGTATCGGATTCTTATCACAAGAGGCTGTATTATGGAAATACCAGAATGACAACAAAATATGTATCGTAATTATTAAACATACCGTCTGTTTGGACAACGCTGTTTCTGGCAGCTCACTGCATGGCTACCTTATTAATTATTATTATATATTGTTTTTTGTTTTTTAAGGAAGCCATGAAATTTTATTGTTTTGTTGTTACTGTTGTCAATCTTTTTGTAAATAGTTGTAAATAATTATTAATTCTGTTTTCTGGCAATAAACTTAATATATTACACCCTTTGGACGGTCTCTGCATCTGGATTTGTGGATTTCTTCATTATATAAAGATTTCAGTACCGTATCTGATCTTCTAGACTTCTAGAAATCAACAAAGATAAGTATTAGCTTTCAGTCTCTTCCTTTTGAAATTATTTTATAACCGCCACGTCTCTACGTGGTTTTATTACCAGGCAGACCTCGTCTAGAGAGTTATTTACAACTGAGCTTCGTGGTATTTGCTGCGGTGTACCAAGATCATCCACCAGCACCGATCCTTCATCAACAGTCCATTCGCTCTGTGTCCGGCGACCATCCAAAAGGGCACTGGTCCTTCGAGCTAGCCGGCCGAACATCTAGCCGGTACGGGCGCACCATTTGGCCACACGGGCCATACCACTCGCCGCCCTAACACCGTCAAACAATAAATACACTGACCAAAGTTCATATGTGCACATTGAAACTCAATACAATATTGACTAGAAATGTTCTTATGTATACGAGAAACTTAACCTTCGTTACGATCTCCAAATATGAAATTTCAAAACTATCTCTAACCAATGTTAAATGACCGCAAGCAGAACTAAAACCAATCTCATGTACATACGAAAACAAACTCAAAATATACACATCTGACAGTATTCCAGTAATAACATAAACAATACGTATCCAACAGTTTTACAGCTCGGGATAATAAGTCCACCGACACGTCTTGACGTTGGTGATGAATTTCTAGGGACACCAATGCATGAACTGTATCGTATGAATCCTAGTAGAAGATGTGAATTTTCGACCCATTTGAATAATTCAGGTTTCAATGTTCCAAAATGAGGTTATGGTCGAACACGAGAATAAAACGTCTTCCAAAATGTATAGTTCCAATATATGTATATGTAGGATCTGAATTTGTGATAACTTAAAAAGTGTTTGGTTTAACAATTAGTTTATTGCACAGAACTATTTAATTCCAACATTCTTATTTAAATTATTACAAAACATCTCATAGCCGGCATACATTCCGACCCTCAACTCCCTACTGACTCTAGACTAGGGTTGTACATCGAAGGAAAAACATCGATGTTTAACATCGATGTTAACATCGGCGCTTGCTATCGATGTTGAAAAAACATCGAAGGAAAAACATCGATGTATCGGAAACAGCGATGTTTTATTAATATTAAAAAAAAACTATTTATTTATATTATACAGGTTTTATTTAATAATGTAAATATAAAATACGAAAAAATTAACACATAATACACAAAAAGCATTTATTAGATTTTGAAATAGAAATATTCCTTTTTAATAGTAATTAATTTCACAGTAATATTATTGTACCCACAATAATAATCCTAATTTACCTACAGTCTATTCCAAACGATTAGGCGGAACTAACCACAATTTTCATTTTTTTAATTTGTCAAAAGCTTCAATCAATCGGTAAAAGTAACTAGAATTGAAAATCTAGTTCCGCTTAAACCAAAGGAACAGACCTTACTATTTTTACATTTCTAAAATGAAATATTGGATTTTATTACAATACTAATATAGTAATCTTAATGTTAATTTTATATTATTTAACATAAAAATAACACTGTCATACACAATTATTTTTATACTTTTTTAAGTTGAAATAAAGTCTGTTCCTTTGGTTTAGGCGGAACTAGATTTTCAATTCTAGTTACTTTTAACGATTAATTGAAGCTTTTGATCAGTTTGTTCAGGAAAAGCCAACTTCAATATATAAAAAAGTAGCTAATGACAATTTACAAAAATCCAGGGATTGGAGGAATAATAACTGGGAAAGTGTCAACAAGACTCAAAAAGAAAAATTGTGTTGACGTCATTGGTCGTTCGCATTGTTTGCAAAAATTAGAAGTTTCTTCTTATTTTTTCGTATTCTGCTAACTGCTAAGAAGAATAAAAATTAACACTATTAGTATTATTATATTACAATAGATGGCGCTTATATTTTGTGTACTAATTTTAATAAAAATTATTTTTTTAAGATTCCAGCGCCTCTAGCGGTAGTTTGTGAATTTCAAAGTTTAAACATCGACATCGGTAGTAGACATCGATGTTTTATCGATACTATCGCCAGCTGACCATCGATGGTAAAAACATCGATGTTTTTAAAAAAAACATCGATGTTTCCGATACATCGATGTTTTTTTCCCATCCCTACTCTAGACTACCCGCTCAGCACATCACTCGGCCCGTTTCGCCATCGCTCGGGTCACTCGCTTGTTTACCCGTCGTGCAGGAATGCGATCAGTGGTGTCGTATTCGGGGCAGGGGCCCACACATATATACTAGTAAAAGATGTTATTCCATGATGAGAACGAATAAATAACGTCCTCAACCCAACGAAAAAAGGCTATAATAGATTTTACAAGTCTATTAGAACATGTGCTCAAAGTTAATCAAAATCTACTTACGATTTCTCGGCAAAAATCCCTTCAATTAGCAAAATATGGATTTATATACTGACCATATTGGTTTTATAGCTCAGACATTTATTGATTTTCAATAAATATATTTATTTATTTATTTAATACATCTGTCCCAACAGCATAGCCAAAATTGGACAGGAACATAATTAACAATATTAAGACTTAAAAATTAAAAACTATTAAACATAAGAAAATATAATACACAAAAATGAGTAATTACTAGAGCAGTTCAATTATTGTATTCTGCTCATAATATAAACACATCCTGTTCAATGAGGATTTGAGGAATAGATTGGTATGTGCCTGGGGAAGATAAAAAAATGAAGAATGCCTTGTACGGAAAGATGGGATGTGGAAATTTAATTTTTGAAAGGAAAGTGGATCGTCAATTAGATTTTATGTTAATTTTTTCAGATAATTTGTGGAGCTTAACTCCCAACGCTCACTTAAAGATTTGATGGAAAAAATATTAAGAAGGGTACTATATGAGAGATCGAATGGGGGGTAGAATCCCATAACTTTAAAGTAGATGAACTTTAAAAATTAATGTTGCACTTTTTCTATTGCATTCTTTTTGAATCTCATAAATACTATTGAACAATATTCAATTTTAGAGCGAATTAATGCATAGTAAAATGTGATAATAACGTTTATATTCGAAAAAGTGCGTGAATTCCTGATAATAAATTCTAGCATTTTATAGGACGAAGAACAAATCATATCTATATGCGAGTTGAAAATAAGTGTACTATCAAACACAATGCCAAAATCCCGAGCACTTTCGCAACTGATTAAGTATCGAATAGGAGAAAATAGTGGGGTTACATTTTCGTATAAATGTCAGAATTTTGCATTTAGAAAGATTGAGGTTAAGTTTGTTTTAGGTGCACCAATTAGAGATATTTTCCAAGTCGTTTTGATCCTACCCCCCTCTCGGTTTGATGAATGTGGCAATCATTATTTGAAGAGATAGTTCGAAAAATTTTGAGATCGTTGGCAAAAACTAATCTTTCACTGACTATTACATTATTAATGCCATCAGTAAATATTTAAAAAGAAGAGGACCTAAATTTGATCCTTGTGGGGCTCCGGAAGTGACTTTAAAAGGTGAGCTTGTATGACCACAATAGCAAACAGATAGATTGCCATCTAGAAGATACTACGACAAGAACGCTACCAGTGCTGGTGAAAGTCCAAAAATTTTAAGTTTTTCAATGATAATTTGGGGATGAATTGTATCAAAAGCTTTGGCAAAATCGGTATATACAATGTCTACCTCTATTCCTATCCAGAGCAGACTAAACGTAATGCGTGAAATAACAAAGTTTGCTCGACGTGGATCTGTGTTGCATAAAGCCATGTTGTGAAAAGGATAGTTTATTTTTTATATTGAAATAGATATTTTTACATATAATGGATTCGAAGATTTTACTAAAATTAGGGAGACCGGTCACAGGTCTATTGTTTTTTATAAGACTTTTATCACCAGATTTGTGTATAGGGGTGACTCGTCCCAGTTTCCATTTAGAAGGAAAAGTACTGGTTTTTATAGATAAATTGAAAATGTGGAAGAGTGCTTCTGAAAAAGGTGTGGCACAGTCTCTGATTATTAAATTTGGGATAAGGTCTGAATCGCATGATAAGTTATTTTTCATAATTTTTTTTAATTGCGTTTTCTATATCATCAGTAGAAATATATGATAGAGAGACTAAAGTATTAGAGACAGAGAGACTAAAGTATTAAGAAGAGTTTTGCTATTAGAAGACGTAGAGGAAGGTGATGAACAGACGGAAGAAAAGACACTTTGAAAGAAATTTATAAATCCATTTGCTATTCTCGGAATAGTAGACAAGTTTTCATTATTAGAAGACATACTTCTGGGGTTTGATGAATTTGATTTTTTAGAATTGACAAACGTCCAAAATTTGTTTGGGTTTGATATAATTGTAGATTCACAGGATTTAATATAGTTATTATATGAAATTTTTATATCTGTTTTAAGTTTGGAACGTTAATTGTTTGTATTTTTGTTAGAAAAATGTGTTGTTTTGATATTTTTTATACATTTTGTAAAAATTATTTTTCTTACTTAAACCTAACCTGATTTGACGAATGAACCAAGGGGGAAAGGTCGTGTTATAACCAGGTTTAGGTGGGATACATTTAATAAAATTGTTAAAGCCGAGTACAAAAATTCAACTGCAATATCAACATTGTCGAATGATTTAAGCTGACTCCAATCATAATTACTAATTAAATTATAAAGATTTATAAAATTAGCTATTTTAAAGTTAAACATACGGGAAATAACACAACGTTGAGTATTAGTTTTTTAATTTTTTTCATTTAATCTGGTATTCATTAGAATGTTGAGAGTGGGATGAGAATTATATATTAGTTCAGAATTCGTTCAAGCGTGCGCCTCTAGATGTCTCTAGTGACACTAAAATCAATCCCTTAAGGTATGAAATCTCAAAATGGTTATTTATTTATTTATTTATTTATTTATTTATTTATTTATTTATTTGAGATAGGACAGCCAACAGATTTGCTTGAACAAATCCAATTACAGGTTGTCACAAAAGTATTACAAACAAGAATCATTACAAAGTATTACAGAATTACAGAAATTTACAATATAGCAGAAACATTTTACAGACATTTTTACAAAAATGAAAAAAAAAAAATAGATACAATTCGTTTAAGATTTAATTATTTAGTTAATTATTTCTTTATTTATTATTATTATTATTATTATTTTTTTTTTTTTTTGTTTTTTTACAAGGTTATTAAATATTTGTAAACCTATTAACAGCAAATTGAGGCCAATAATTGGCGCAAATATGATTCAACAGTTTTACAGAAATGTGGAAGCGAAAGAAAATTAATGTCAACATCGACTTTTAGTGCTAGGTTGTTGAAATTATTACACATACGGAAAAATGGTGAGTTTCTAGACAGGTTTGTTGACGCAAAGCCCGGGCGAAAGACTAAATGAGACCTGGTGTGATAAGTCGGTACGTTAAAATTAATATAATTTAGAAAAATAGTAGAATCGTAAGAGTTATGAATTATCTTATACAGATGTTTTAAGTCAAGTAGTTCTCTCCTATTTTTCAAACTAAGCATATGAAAATATGATAAACGACTGTTATATGAATCAAGGAAATATATACTTCGAAATTTATGGGTAATTATTCTTAAAAACCGACGTTGAATATTTTCCAATCTATTTATGTGAGTCCCATAGAGAGGGTTCCATATAATGCTACAGTACTCAAGATGAGTTCTGACCATTGAATAAAAAAGTAACTTAATTGATTCTGGATTGTGAAAGTACTTTGTTACTCTAAATATGAAACCCAGCATTTTGTTCGATTTTTTAGTTATGAAACTTATATGTTGACTAAAATTTAGTTTCTCATCAAAAATCACTCCCAAGTCTTTTATTTCAGAAAGTATTTTACTGTTAAGAGAATAATCAAAATTTATTTTATTACGATTTTTCGAAAAAGATATTATATGACATTTATTAGCATTTAAGTTAAGCAAATTTAAAGCGCACCATTCAGATAAGTTATTAAGATCAAGTTGCAACTGTAAACAGTCCGTAGTACTATTTATTTCACGATAAATTTTTAAGTCATCCGCGTATAGTAAGTAATGTGATTTAAGAATACGGGATATATCATTTATAAACATTAGGAACAGCGTTATATAAGAAACGAAATATTAAACGTTTATTTATGCAGTAAATTAACGTATAATATAGCACAAATGCAATATGGGATAAAATAGCAGAAGCCAATCTATAAAATGAAGAAACAGTTATTATATCTCTGGACTTCGATCACACCCTTGACAGAATTTCACACAAATATTTAGAACAGGTATTAAAACATAAAACTAAACAACGCAATTGCTAATTTTATAACTAGCTGTCGAAAAGGTGTAAAATCAAGACTAATCATAATCAACAAGCTAACGGATCTTCTCAAAATAAAACGCCATGTAGACAAGGATGCTCACTCTCAATAATTCTGTTCGCATTGGCAATAGAACCACTATTAAGAAATCTAATTAATCTTCTTCATAACACAAATAGTGTAATTAGAGCACATGCAGATACGTTACAATCATCACCCATCCAAAAAATATCGACGAAATAGAAAAGGAAATCAAAACGTACTGTGCAATAGCAGACTCAAAACTAAATAATATAAAAACAAAATTCATGGTCACGATTATAATCACGAAAACAAAAATTATCACTGTATGACTCAAAGTGAATCGCTAAAGATTCTAGTCATTGAATTTTACAAAAATGTTAGATAAATCTTGAGTGAAAACTGGATGAAAGCCAATAACACGACCCAAGCCTTTATGTTGGTAAATAAAGAAAGAAAATTAAACATCATCCAGCGCTCCCAATTTACCAACATGTATGCTTTATCTAAAGTATGGTATCTAGTGCAAAATATTTAAATTAATTACCACTCCCAAAATATAACAAAGGAAAATTATTTCTTCTATTGGCTGATACTTAAGTTATTAAAATAATAAAAAAAGTTAGTGAAACAAAAACCATGTTTACTTTCAACCTCTTAAGTAATTACAAAAAGATGCTAAGAATACCAAGACTTCAAAGCACACTTCATTATAGGAATGATGGCTTAAATATAACAAATATTGAAAACAAAATACCTGCACTCTTCATTAAAATAATCAATCTACATATTTTCGGACAAGGTGATGATTTCTGTAAATCTTTTCTTCAAAATTATATAAACAGCTACAGTCTACAAAATCCGCCATACATACAAACAATTTCAAATGATTTACAACACATAAAATATCTTATTCGAATCATGGCTTATTTACCAGCAGAATTTCAATCAACTACCAATCAGAAACAAACATATGAAAAACTGAGAAAGAATATTCCAGTCCATAAATTTCAGACTGAAAATCCTAACGTAAACTGGTGTGACATTTTGAAAAACGTAAACTTCAAAATACTCAATCAAAATCAGAGATGTATTTGGCTGAAAATAATACATAACATTATCCTCAAAAATGAAAGGCTGCCCAGGAGGAACAGAAAACAGTTCTGCGATTACTGTCTCTTTTCAGTAGATGACGTCAAACATAGAATGATAGAATACAGGATCACAAAAAAGATGTGGAAAACAACTGTTGACCTTTTCTCCATATTAACTGGATTGGATTGCAAGGTCTTTTCATAAAAATTAAAAATTTTCCCCGATTTTCACTACTGCAATAAAGAGCTCCACAACACAATAATATGATAAAAGGATTCTACATAGATCATATTTTTACTTTTTTAGATAGTGTTACGGAATAATGTGACTCAATTCACTACGTAAAGAACACTACGACTTTTGGACTAATTGTATTCTTAGTTAGCTAATTTAATATGTTTTCTTCAGTTACAGAGGACTGTACACGTGAGATATATATCCAAACTTTTTTTGATACAGCAGTAAACATACGATTTCAATCATGTTCTGCTGTCCCGTACTGTTTAACACGACGTTTCTTATTTTTTTGTGTATTTTTAACAATTTTAAAATCCTCTAATTCCTTATCATTAGCATCGGTTTTTAGTGCATTAGTTATTGCTCTATCATGATTTGTAACACTTAGCAACCTCCCTTTTGTATAAGCGGTACTTGTCTCAATTAGTTTTGATTTGTCCGATTTGGACATATTTTGACTCTCGTGTTTACTTAAATCTTTGTGTAGTTTAGTATTTTTTTACAAAGATGTAGTTGCTTTGGAAATTATTTCCTTCAATGGTTTTTCTTTATTTTTAACCTCAAACGATAATTTTTCTATAATTTTATTTTGATTTAAATTTTCATGATTCATGTTATTTACTGATTTCATGCAGATATTAAGTGAGCTTAGAAGTGCTTTCTTTCAATTTGCTTTGTATATCTACACAGCTATTGCAGACCCATTTAATATTTGGATGTTTTTCAATAAACTTCAGTTTTGTGGTTTTATACTGGGAACAGGAATAGTGTCGTATTATTACACTTATCAAAGTGCTTCAGTATTTTTTCTTCTTTTAAAAATTTTCAAAAGAAATATAACAATCGCTATAATTTTCTGTATTTACATCTGCCGCTATCTTTACTTTTATTCTTTACAGAAGTTCTTATGTACGTTGTGCTTTTTCATATTTCGGCAACATAAAATATGGCATTATTATGGTGTTAAATAATAAATGATGTTTATGTTTTGTTAAACTTTTTTCTATAATGCCGTAAAATACTACCTGAAATATTTAAGCCAAAGTATTTTGCTATTCAATTTAGCAAAAAAAAACTGTTAAAAAATATGATCTTGCCGCAGATGAGAAAATCTAAAATGTATTTTTAATAATAATGTACAACGAAGCAATTTTCACAAATGAAAATTATAAAAAAAAATAACCTAGTTCTTTTCATCACGTGTCACAAATGATGATCCTTTTTTCTTTTATTGCGTGAAATAAATTATATAATTTTAAACAATTACATAACAGTTAAAATAATGTTTTAAAACGGTTGCAAAACGGTTTGACCAATTACAGTTTCCACAGTTTTTTTCAAACAATGTATGATAATATACTCGTACCATCATAATTACAATAGAAAATGATATGTTCAAAACTGTACAATTTATTACTGTTAGTTAGGAATGCACGTCACCTATTTCGACAAAATCGTATATTTTTCTATGTTAAAACAATATCATGGAATCTTGTAATAATATACTAATACTAATATCTATATTATTATCAAACATGTAATTAACCATTTTAGAAAAATACTTTAAGTTTTTTTTTTTTTGTTTATTTATTTATTTATTTATTTATTTATTTATTTATTTATTTATTTATTTATTTATTTGGAGGAACAAAAACGGGACGAACCCAGTGAATTGTTCACATAATTACATAGTATTAGAAATTAGTTAAACATCAGTATTCATACATGAAATAATTTTGAAATATAATTACGATTTATAATCAGTATAAATTAAAATAAAACAAAAGAAAAAATAAAGTAAATTAAAATAGAAAATAGTTACACAAAATACAAAAATTAACAAATTAAATTAAATTAGATATACAAAGATAGCGAAATTTGGCCTTTGTGCAATTGAAGATGTCGATATCCCTGAATGTTTGATTATATGTTGATACGAGCCTATTAATTGGTGAGTTATTATGCGAGTTAGTATTGCATTTTGTCTGGCTGAACAACAATGGGTTTCTTGTATTGTACGTGGGTATGTGATATCCTAGCAAATTCAATAATTCGCTAGATGTGGCGACATTATTTACTATTTTGTACAGCATTAGCATGTCACTTAACGTCCGTCTGTCCTTTAATGATAACATATTGAATGTAACGCAGGATTCGGTATAGTTAAGAAAAGGTATGTTACATCTATACGCAATATATTTTAAAGCTTTCTTCTGTATATTTTCAAGCTGTGTTACATATTTATTATAGCCAGGGTTCCAAACTACAGAACAGAAATTCAAAATACTAGAAACGTACGTTATGTACAGCGATTTTAATGCAAGCGGAGACTTAAAATTTACAGTTGAACGCATTAAAAAATCAATGTGAGGTTCGAAGGATAGTTTACCGTCTAGAATTACACCAAGGTCCTTAACTGTTGTAGTTCTCTGAATTATGTTTCCGTCCAGTTCATATTGAAATGTTAATACATCTCTATTTCTGGAAAATGATATGGTCTGGCATTTGTCATAATTCAGGAACAATTTATTGTCGTTACAATATGTCTGTAGACCAATAATATCATTTTGTAAGATTTCAGCATCAGCACGACAACAGATTTTTAGGTACAACTTCATATCGTCAGCAAACAGTAAAAAGTTAGAATGTTTTATGACAGAGCAAATGTCGTTTATGAAAATAGTAAATAGTAATGGACCCAGATGTGAGCCCTGGGGCACACCTGAAGTACAACTTACAAAACCGAAAGTAAACTGATTAATTTTAACTGCTTGACTTCTGTTACTGATATATGAAATTATCCATTTGAGAAGATCGCCTTGAATACCAAAATTAAATAATTTATTTATTAAAATATTATGATTAATTTTATCGAATGCTTTACTGTAATCTGTGTAGATGGCATCAATTTGTATTCTTTTGTCAAGTTGTTCGGACAAGTAGTTGGTATAAATTATTAGATTGGTATCGACCGATCTTCCACGGTAAAAACCATGTTGTTGTGGTATAATGTGATGCTTAACAGTTTCATATAATTGGTTGGAGACTATGCATTCAAATATCTTCCCAAATATACACAATTTCGAAATCGGACGATAGTTTTTTACTAAGGATTTATTACCCGTTTTAAAAATAGGCACTACAAAAGCGCGTTTCCATACATTTGGGAATACATTTTCAAGCAACGATTTTTTGAATATGGAACAAAGTGGTGATACTAGACTTGAAGCACAATTTTTAATAAAAACAGCTGGTATGTTGTCAGGCCCAGGCCCTTTTTCAGGGTCTAACTTTACAAGGGTGTTTAATATAATGGATTCATTAATATACACGCTATTTAAGTGCACACAATTATTCATAACATTACTTATATCTATTGCGATTGAATTATAAGGTTCAAAAACAGACTGAAAATATTCACAAAAAAGATAAGATATTGCTTGTCCATCCTGAGCTACTTGGTTGTTATGCTGTACATGATTTGGTATATTAGAATTTTGTTTTTTATTTGAGAAAAAATTCCAGAAGCATTGAGGATTCGTATGGACATGATCCTCAACGTTTTTAATATGTTTGGAGTAATCAATGGATATAAGATATTTTGATCTACCTCGTAATGTTACGAAAGATAAATAATCTAATGTATTATTGAATTTTTTCCATTTTTTGTGGTATTTCAATTTTTCATTAATACACTTTTTTGTGGGAGCTGAGTACCACGAAGGAAATTTTTTATTAATGGAAACTCTTTTATGAGGGATATATGTATCAATTAAACTATGAATTATGTTGTAAAATTTAATTACCGCGGTTTCTGTGTCACAATTTTTAAATTTGGATGGCCAGTCAACTTGATAGAGGCTATCGGATATTGCATCTGTATCCATGGAATTAAAATAATACTTAACATAAGATTGGGTGCCTGCAAAGCGTACTAACAGATTAATGCTAAATTCTAAGCTAGGATGGTAAATGTCTTCCGGTACTAGTGGAAAGCGGGACCTTGTTACATCTTTTATAATATTCTGATTACTTAATATCAAGTCTAGTGTATTGCCACTATTGTTCCGTATATTTGAAAACTGAAAAAGAGAACAGAAATTGTACAGTTCAAGAAACAGATCATTTTTATCATTAGTAGCAGTTTTTAAAGGTACATAAAAGTTATCTTTTTGAACCCATTTTATTGATGGGAGATTAAAATCTCCCAGAATTACAAATTTTTCGTCCGGAAAAGAGTTAATAAGAAACATCAACTTGTTGATAAATTCAAAAAATGCGTCGGCATTATGATCGGGCAAATATACACAGCACACATTGCACGTAGCACCTTTCGCATCACTAACACATACCCACAGATCTTCGCTATTAGTTGACCATTCTTCTTTTACAGTACAAGTTAGGTGAGAACGGGCTGCTATTAGAACGCCTCCGCCGTCACGTTTCGGACAGGTGGTGTCTTCTCGGTCGCGGCGGAAAACAGCGTAATTGGCGTTAAAAATCTCCGAACTGTGCACCGATTTTCGTAGGAAGGTTTCTGTCAAACATATTATATCGTAGTCCGCATTTAGCATGTTTTTATAGAAGGTATCTGTTTTGGTCCGGAGACCGCGAACATTTTGATAGAAGAAGTCCATTTTGATCGAAAGACAATATAATATATGAAGTGATTATTTGACAGTATTTATGCTATTTTGGCTAGGGCTGATTCACTGTCGATTAGAATGGCGGGAGACTTATCATTTTTACGTACCAGTATGCGACAGTCTCGCACCCATACGTAATTATAAGATTTTTCTTTACATAACGCGCGACATTTCATCAAAAGTTCTTTATTTTGCGGCGTCAAATGATCATTTACATATATCTTGCTGTCGCTATTAATTTTAATATCTGTACAGATAGGTTTTCGCTGTCTGCATGCCCCGATAAATTGATCTCTTTTCATCCTAGAGGCAAATTTAGCTATTACCGCCTTGGGATACTTGTTGTCAGTCTTGAAATGGGCCAATCTGTGATATGCTATAAGATCACTAGGCTGTATGGGACATCCGACAAAGGACCCAAGGTCAGAGATGATCTCAGTTAAGTTCTCTGATTTGGTCTCAGTAACCCCTAATATTTCCACATTATCGCGTCGTGAATATTGGTGTAGGTTGTTGAGTTCCTGCTTCATGGCCTAATGCTCATTAGACAATGTTAAAAAATCATTTTCCAGGGTCTCGATTTTTTTTACTGTCTCCTGAATATGCTGAAGAGACTTGGTGAAATCGTCAACAACATCGCTGAGGTAGGATATTGATTTTTCAAACTGTATATGTTGGGATTTTATGGTGCTGATTTCATTCAAAATCAGATCCAGCTTGCCATGAGCGTCGGAGTCTCGCGTATCTGAGCGCGGTTGAGCATCATGAATCGCCAAGCATCGTAAGCACCGTACGGAGAATCCCTTAGTATCCTTATATTCAAGAAGATTAGGGGGAATACCGCCGCATGATGGGTGAAATTTTCTTCCGCACGGTCCCGAACAATCGAAACCATTGTTTTTAGTGCGACTGATAACTAGATTGCAAAAACTACAATTTCTGTCGGACATTTTTTACAATTTTTAGAAATCAAATATTATTGTTGCAAAATTATTATTATACAGTTTATTTGTCAAAACTGTGAAAAGATTTAAAATTTAAAAAAAAAAAAAAAAAAAAAAGACGATATGATAAAATTTAGAGATTTATTTTAAATAAATGTTAAATATAATTAATGCACTTACGAATATGATGTTTAGAGCACTACAATATTATAGTATAAATTTTTACACACACAATGATATAGCACAAAAATATTTTGGTAATCTATAGACACCAAAAATATATATGTACTACAAGAGCAATGTAAAAACTGTATTGACTTGATTATACATTGCATTATACATGTTTATGACGAATTGTATAGTTGAATACAAAAAATGGATGCGAAGTGTGAATTTTCACACATTTCAGGGTTCGCAGGTATTTAGTAAGTGAATGATGATTATTTGAGATGCAAAAACAAATTTTATGTTAAAATATTTATTTTGTTAAATTTAATTCGAATGCCTAATACAATTATTTAGGTTTCTAAAAATATGCAGTATGTTTTTTTTTATATAGTAAGGTTCATTATGATTTTGAAAATTGCTCCTATGGCTTCCACTGATTTCTTGTATTCAATTTCAACAATTTCCACAGGTTATTAAATTTACGCTTTTAAAAATTAAAGGCAACTTTTGCTCAAATATATCTAGAATTTTGAAAAAATAATTTAAACAAAATAAAAATGCAGAAAAAAACAGAAAAAATAAAATGCCTTAGTTAAATACCTAAAAACTTAGTTTACAAATTAGAACGCGAGCATGATAGCCATTACACTATTAAAGCATGCTGGTTAAGTGTGTTAGATAAGTTAATATTTTACGTCCACGCAAATGTACATTACTTAGAATTTTTTCAGATTTTTAGTTTAAACCAACTGGGCTTCAGGATGTGGGACAATTTTTTTTTGCACAATCTTGGTAAAAATCGCCGCAAAATAATTTAATTTGCAAAAATAAAATTTGGATCGTTAATCCACGTACTAAGGCCTTTCATTTGATACCCTACTCAGAATTAAAAAAATATATACTTATTTCGATGAGCAGATATTTGTTTATATTTTTAGGGGGATATATTTTCTAGATGTTTTAGTATTTTCCTATGTGTGGATCAAAGAGTTGTATAAGCATGCCAAATTTCAACTCTCAAGATTTAGCCGTTTGGCTACAATTTTTACCGAACAGACAGACAGACAGACGACAAAATCACGGTATAAGGGTTTTTTGGTCATACCTACAAAACCCTAAAAATAATGGGTGTACAATATTTTTTTGAAAAACTGTGAATTTTGTATCTACTAGGCGACATTTTTTGACGTGATAAAGTTTTATAATTCTGTCTGCCTGTAGGGGTGCAGACGTAAGCAAAGTTGGCGTAACGAAATTCAGTAGAAGTTTGAAGACATCGTACGATAGTAAGATGGATTTAGTTCATTTAGGTATCAACATATGTGTGGGGCATATCCTCTACTACGCGACTAAGTGTGCTGTGAAAGAGAAATGTCGCGCACGTGGTTCAACAGTCAATTTCAAGGAGGATCTGTGATTACACCCGTGGTTCTACTTAAATGCAGTAACCGGAATTCATCAGCTAAATAAACCTCTTTTCTCGGATGAATACTAATATTTAATTGCGAGGGCCGGATGGCGATCTGAAATACATTCGCGGGCCAAAACTTTTTAAGGAACTTTTTTTCTAGAATCATCAGTTTTTTCTTAAATTACTTCACTGAAATTGTCTTTATTGTAAAAAATAAAACATTCTAAATTTTCTAAACTTTACAAAACAATATATAAGTTCATAAAATTCATAAAATAACAAAAGAAAAAAATAAATTATCTTTTATAATGCATAAATGTTGTCAAATAAGAATTTAACAATATTAAACGGTTGGGCCTTCATATTGCTCACAAGTTTGTCAATGTTCGGGGAAACAACTGATGTAGCAAACGCAATGTGTTTTCTAGGTGCGAATCCGTTATTCGCGTTCTTGTTTTTGATTCTCTTCTCTGCAAAAGCTGTGAGTTTTGGGAATTTGTCAAGTAGGAAATTTTTCTTATAAAACTCAATTAGTTAAATGTCTTTCATTTTCCACTTCAAATCTGAGTTCTCCTGTAGCTCAATTAGTTCCATTTGCAAAGAAAGGCGCTTGTTCCACGTCAACATTAACCGTTTAACCGCATTTGATCTCTGAAAACAAAGATATATCCGCGGGCCAGATTCAATGGGATTTTGTATAATTATCGCGGGCCGGACAAAATGAGGCAAGGGGCCGGATCCGGCTCGCGGGCTTTAGGTTGCACATGCCTGATTTAATCGGAAGTTTCGGTGTGGTTGATCCGATAGAGCGGATCAAGAAACTCAGGAGTAGTCCGCTATAAGTGCAGCTGAGTGGACCAGAAAGTACAAGGAACGTCAGACATCGAAGCGCGCGGATGCCGCCCAACTGGGTACGGGCGCTAACTGCCTTTCTACTGCTCACATGTTCAATGATTATATGTCGAAATGGCATGATCAATAGAGAAAATCTGACAGCGAATCCAAAAAAGTACAACTCATTAATACTGAGAGGCAAAAGGAAGTACAGGAGGGTACGTCAGAAAACACGCGCGTAGAAGCGAGCGCGGCCACCTTTCATTCGACTTCCTCTGTTACGGTCAATTGACACGATTTAACTACGGATGTGGACATTGCGGCTCTATTGGTGGATGCGGCAGTTTCTGCTCAATAAACTGATATCTCAATGGTGACTGCAGCTTAAGCGGGCCATCGCAGCTTAAGCGGGCGATCGTTTTCGCAAAGTGCGTGATGAATTCGGCATCGTGTGTTCTGTATGCGACCGGTTGTGATTCACGATGCTGGTGTGGAGCCGGAGTCGCCATTTTGCCCAAATCGCCGACCATGTCCAAAAAGTAGTTTAATTTGTAATTAGTTGGTAATAATTTTCTACAAGCATAGAATGAGTTGTGATAAAAGATAGAAGCTTACAACAAGTTGTTTGTAGTTTTGACTCTATCGTTTTCCAAACAGTGTACCACCACAAATTCGAAAGCATACCAGATTACGTGTTTACGAACTTTGCAGATGACACCTCATATTTACAATACCTAACAGTTGTAAAATTTAAAAGTATGTATAATTAACTAAATATGTGTTATTAGAAAGGTTCATATTAGTGATAAATCATTAAAGTTTAAATTATTTTAAATAAAAATTTTTACATAAAAAAATTGAAAGAATTACAAACAAGTGTTTGCCGGCAAAATCGAGTGTGTTTGGAGTTGTCACAGTAAAAGTAAACGGCCAGTGGCGTAGTCGTGAAAAGTTTAACATCAAATATAATTAATTTCAATCTTAATTATTTACTAATAATTAAACTGCACATTTCTAAAATGATTATATGTAGCAGATGTAGTGGACAGAAAAAACTTTTGAGAAAACAAAAACTTTGAAAATGTTACAACACTGCATGTTTGCACTGAGGGTGTGATTACCAGGAACATGAAAGATCTACGAACTCAAGATGACAATGAGCAGATTCAAACTAATAACTCTCAGGATCTCAGACATATAAGGAGGACTTACCAGATATGAACATAAAAACTAGCGAGTTCGTTGAGATAAAACAACATTTTATAGAGCTCACAAAGTCAGTAAATTTCATGTCCGAAAAATATGATCACCTTACGAAAGAAGTAGAAAAAGTAGAAATCATAGAAAAAAACAAGAAACCACCAAGAAGAAAATTGCAGAATTGAAAAAAAAAACAAGGACCAATATCTAACAATAAATGAACTAAAAGAACAAATGGGACATTTAGACCTATATTCGCAAAACCGAAATGTTGAAATTCATGGTGTCCCGAAAAATCAAGGAACAAATTGCAAAGCCATTGTGGTGAACATTTCTCAAGGAATGGAGGTAGACTTAAAATAGAGGACATAGATGTTTCTAATCGGGCAGCATCTAGAAACTCAACAAAGGAAACAAGCTGTACATATCTGAGCATTTAACAAATCTGAATAAGTAATGTAAAATACATAGCAACAAAATTGCCTGGGTAAGTCAAAATTCCAACAAACTTCTTATAAATAACATAATATACATTCTATAATTGTAATACGTACTTTAAAACATGCAAAGAAATAATTTTATAGATTTAATAACTGAAATAGATAACACTAATTTAAATACATTCATTATTGATATGGTCTAGTGCCTACGCCCCATAATTTACGTTGATACTGCACTTGATGATAATGGAATGCCATTTGGCACACGTGTTCCTAATAAAAATTAAATTATTTTGACCCGCAGCACCTATTTGTGAATGGAGGCAAATTTAAGATGGCGGCGAAATTAGCGCGCCAATTACGATAACGATAACTATTTTTTATGATACAGCAAAATAGCTAAATACATATGTGTACAATGGATCTTTAGCTACAATTTTCCGTGTCGTACGCGAATTTCCGTCACTTAGTTTACAAGATACCGTCCATAATTCATTCTCAGACGCGAAAAAGTGATTTCCGAAATGGCTAACGAATTTCGTATGATATGGTTCGTTTTCTATTAATTTATTGCCGTAGATTAAGAATCTGTTATCAAAATGGCGAATATTTTAAATTTTGATAGATTTTTTTCCCAAATTCGAGACATGATGATATTCTCTATCACTGCAAATCTGCGTATATTAATGTTTTGTTTCAATTCTTCCTAAATCTGTAGGGCATATCCTTGGCTACAAGAATATGTGCGGAATTTTTCTCTGCGGGGCACCAAAATTAAGGTAGCGGCCGAAATGTGTAAAGTCTCAACTTCGTTAAAAAATCTATCAAAATTTAAAATTTTCGCCATTTTGATAACAGATTCGTAATCAACGGCATTAAATTAATAGAAAACAAGCCATATCATACGAAATTCGTTAGCCATTTCGGAAATCACTTTTTTGCGTCTGAGAATGAATTATGGACGGTATCTTGTAAACTAAGTGACGGAAATTCGCAAAGACGATGCGGCAAATTGTAGCTAAAGATCCATTGTACAAGTATTTATTTAACTATTTTGCTGTATCATAAAAATTAGTTATCGTTAGTGCATACTATTTGTTATATAATATGATGTAAGATTTATGTTTGGTTATGACTGGCATGTAAGACAAGCGATAACATTGCTTGAAAAGACAATGCGACAGTCGGTCTCGAGTCATCATATGACACACAGTTGTATTAAACGTAATTTAAATATAATAAATATATATTAGATAAAAAACGTTTTATTTAATTATTTGCCTAAACAAATATACATCACATGGCGCAGCCGGTTATTGTTATTAATTAATAATAAACTAATAAATAAAATTAAAAGTGAAAAAAGATGGCGAATTTTGTCTTGCCAAGTCCGCAATACTAAAAGGAAATCTAAGTGAAAATTGTAAGAAATTTAAAAAGAATTTCAACATATATATGTGCGCATCAGAGTATAACAAACACCCAGAAGATAGGCAAGTGGCAATTTTGTTGAATTTAATTGGTCCAGAAGCAGTAGATCTTCAAGAAACTTTCACATATTCAAATGGAGAAAATAAGAAAATTGAAGCAGTGTTAAATTCATTTGAAAATTATTGTAACCCGAAGAAAAATCTTCTGCATTCAAGATATCTATTCTACAGTAGAAGACAAATGGAAGGTGAGTCATATGACATGTTTTTAACGGACTGCAAAACGTTAATTCAGGATTGTGATTTTACAAATTCTGATGAAATTCTGAGATATAAAATTGTACTTAATTCTAACGACAGAGAAACTATGGATAGTATCATAAAATTGGGAGAAATTAAGTTAAATGAAGCAGTAGAAAAATTTAGAATAGCCGAAATCTTCAGGAAACAAACAAAAGAAATTCACGGAGAAATTCCAAAGGTGGATCATGTAAAATCAAGATTAGACCAGAAGAACAAATCACCCCAGAAGGACACAGAAGGTCATCGACAAAGACAAAGTGAAGGTGAATGTTCTGCAAAATCTGGAAAAAACTGGAAAAGTGATAGTGCGCGAAGTTCGTACAAGTTCAAGTGCAAGTGCTGTGGTTTTTTCCACGAGAAATTTAAATGTCCCGCGAAAGGACAACAATGTAGTAAATGTAACAAGTATAATCATTTTGCAAAGGTATGCAAATCTTTTAATCGAAGTCAATCTAATTATATAGAATTTAGAGAAAATAATTCTGATTATTTTTGTGACCACATTAAATTTAGTAATATAAATTCTATATGTTGGAATAAAAAATTAACAATAGAAAATCAAACAATTAGCTTCAAAGTAGATACTGGATCAGATGTTAATTTAATTCCGTATCAGGCTTTTGATAATATTAGAAAGACTTCGAGTAAGAGAATTATTTTAAGTAATAATAATATTAAATTACAAGGATATGGAGGTAATGATATAGAAAACTATGGGCAGTGTGACTTATTAGTTGAAAATAACGGTAAATTTAGTATTGAAAATTTTATAGTAACTAAATCTAGTTATATACCTATATTGGGTCTTAGTACTTGTATGAAATTAAATATAGTTGCAAAAAATGTGGATAATATAAAAAGTAGCTTCACTAAAGAGGGGTTAGTTAAAAAATTTGAGAGTGTTTTTAATGGCATTGGTTCATTTCAAAATAAATACAAAATTGAATTAAAAGAAAATGCAAGTCCTGTATCCCTACCACCATATCGTGTTCCGATTATGTTAAAAAGTAAATTAAAAAAGGAACTAGATAGATTGTGTAAATTAAGAATTATATTTAAATATGATAAACCTACAGAATGGTGTAGTAGATTAGTAACTGTAGAAAAACCAGATGGGTCGCTGAGACTATGTTTGGATCCTAAATATATTAATGAAAACATTAAAGATGAACATTTTCCAATTCCAACATTAGAGGAATTAAAATCAAAATTAAATAATGCGAATTATTATTCTGTTTTGGATTTAAAAGATGCATTTTGGCACATACAGCTGGATAATGACAGTCAAAAATTATGTGTTTTTTCCACAATTTTTGGTAGTTATTCGTTTACGCGTTTACCATTTGGGCTTAAAGTAGCGGCACAGTTATTTCAGAAATACAATATGGAGGCTTTTGGTGACATTGAAGGCGTATTTATTTATATTGATGACTTATTAATTTTTGCAGAGTCAAAAGAAAAACATGACGAAATTTTATTAAAAGTTTTTGAACGGGCGAAACAATTTAATATAAAATTTAATGTTAAAAAATTTCAGTTTAGGCAAACTCAAGTGAATTATTTAGGGCATATTTTTAAAAATAGTACTATGGACATTGATCCGGAGAGAATTAAATCGATAGTAGAATACGATGAGCCAACAGACAAGAAGTCGTTACAAAGATTATTAGGTATGATAAATTATTTACGTGATTTTATACCAAATTTATCGGAAGTAACCAATCCTCTAAGACAACTGTTAAAACTAAATGTAAAATTTGATTGGACAAAAAATCACAATATATGCGTAAAGAAAATTAAAGATTTAATTATTAATGCCCCAGTACTTCAAAATTTTGATAGTAAAAAAGATACAGTAATACAAACTGATAGTAGTAAAAATGGTATAGGTTGTGTCCTGCTACAAAATAAAAAACCGGTATGTTTTGCTTCAAAAAGTTTAACAGACGCGGAATGCAATTATTCGCAAATTGAAAAGGAATTTTTAGCAGTATTATTTGCATGTAGACGGTTTCATAATTTTATTTATGGAAAGAAAATAATTATTCAAACAGATCACAAGCCATTATTGGGTATAATGAAAAAAGAAATAAATAAAATAAATTCGAACAGACTTAAAAGAATTAAATTAAAATTAACGATTTATGATATTACTCTTGAATACACCCCTGGAAAAAACATGTTAATTGCAGACGCCATTAGTCGAGCGTGTTCTCAAGCAAGTAAAACTGATTTTGATATTGAACTTAGTAGAATTGTTCATACTATAAATGTAGCAGATAATTTACAAAATGAAATTGTACGTGAAACAAAATTTGATTATGTTTTGAGCAAGTTGATAGATTTTACAAAAAATGGATGGCCAAAATCCAAAACAAAGTTAAATAATGAATTAAAATTTTATTTTAATAAAAGATTTGAAATACATGTTAATAATGAATTACTTTATTATAATGATAGAATTATGATTCCTGAAAAGTTACAAAAGAAAATTTTGTACAAAGTACATGAATCACATTTAGGTATTTTTAAGACTCAGCAAAATCTTTATTTTATTGGCCGAAAATGAATATTGACATTATAGATATGATTAATAAGTGTTATATTTGTCAAAAATATAGATCAGCAAATGCAAAAGAACCAATGTTATGTCATGAAATTCCAAATTTACCATTTCAAATGCTTGGATGTGACATTTTAGAGTATGCAAATACAAATTATTTGGTACTAGTTGATTATTTTTCTCACTGGGTTGAATTGAAAAAACTAAATTGTAAAACATCTAGCGAAATTATTAAAACTATGAAAGATATTTTTTCAGTGCATGGTATTCCGTGCAAAATAATTGCTGACAATATGCCGTTTGGCTCATACGAGTTCGCTAATATCGCTAAATGTTGGAATTTTAATATTGTTACTTCAAGTCCACATTACCCCAAAAGTAATGGACTCAGTGAAAGATATGTAGGAATTTGTAAAAAATTCATTAAAAAATCAATAGAAGGAAATGAAGAATTGCAAAATATGTTACTGGAATATAGAAATACACCAGTGTTAGGCTCAAAATTTTCTCCTGCTCAATTGTTATTTAGTCGTAGAACAAAAACAAAGTTACCTATAAATGAAAATTTATTAAAACCATTTGTTGTTAAAAGTTTTAAAACAATTCTTATTGCAAATAAAGAAAAAACCAAAAAATGTCATGATAAAAACGCAAAATTTAGAAATTACAAGTTAAAACCTTATGATAATGTAATGTATCGTGATAAAATTAACAAATGTTGGTTACCTGCTCGAGTAACGAAATTTTCCGATAAACCGCGATCAGTTATCATAAAAGATTCAAATACTAATAGACATAAGAGGAGAAATATGAATGATATTAATTTTTCAAAATATTATAATAGTAAAAATGATTTTAATGTAGAGAATAAGAGAAGAGATGTGTGGGATAATTACATAAATAAAGCTGAACAAAATACGAATGTAGGAAATAGAAATAATGTCAATAATAAAGAAAATTTGGTAAATAGAGAGAAAATAGAAGTTAATAATTCAGGAAATGAATATAGAACTACTTCAGGAAGGGTAGTTAAACAAACTAAATTTTATGGTATTAATTAATAATTTAAATTAAAAAAAAAATTTGTTATTTGGTATAAAGTTTCTGTTTGTTTAACTATTTTTGTAAATATATTTTGTAATATAGAATGTACATAAAGTTATATTAATTTGGGTGTTGGATAGAATTGTAATTTAATTTATATAAAAAAGGGAGATGTTATATAATATGATGTAAGATTTATGTTTGGTTATGACTGGCATGTAAGACAAGCGATAACATTGCTTGAAAAGACAATGCGACAGTCGGTCTCGAGTCATCATATGACACACAGTTGTATTAAACGTAATTTAAATATAATAAATATATATTAGATAAAAAACGTTTTATTTAATTATTTGCCTAAACAAATATACATCACACGTAATTGGCGCGCTAGTTTCGTCGCCATCTTGAATTTGCCTCGATTTACAAATAGGTGCTGCGGGTCAAAATAATTTAATTTTTATAGGGAGCACGTGTGCCGAATGGTATTCCATTATCATCAAGTGCAGTCGAAAGACTTAGGTACTAGACTAATCATTTATCTGATTTTAACAAATATTTGAATGAATTCTCAAAAAACTCAAAAGTATTAAAAATATTTCACACAAATATTAGAAGTTTGTCAAAGAATTTTGACCAGCTACAGGTACTGTCAGAAATAACAAATGGTTTAAATATAATTATATTAACAGAAACCTGATAATTTTTAATACTGAGGGCTACACTGCTTTCTAAATGATGGTGTTGTTATATTAATTAGAAATATTTTCTTTTTCATAAAGTAAATTGATCGATATTTTTAAAAGTAAAATAATAAGAATGGAAGTACAAGCATATGCCCAAAAATTCGGAGTTTCTGCAGTTTATAAATCCCCCTCTCTTGATACTACAAATTTTATTGAATCAATTAATTCTTATTTCTTGAACAATTGTATGGTGCCCAATGAGTTATTTGTTGGAGATATAAATATAGATTTGTTAAACAATAAACATATGCATATAAATGATTATTTAAACACCTTGACTCAATTTGGTTTTATTTAATATATTAACAAACCAACAAGAAACGATAAGACCGTTTCATTATTTAGTATATGGTGTTAAAAATATTAAGGTTTATAGTAATCATAAACCTCTAGTTTTTTAAAGAAGATTCGCAATCCGTAATACCCAGATTACAACGTATGCTTAACGTATTTCAACGTATTCATGAAGTATGATTTAAACCTAACTTATAGACCTGGAAAGTATCTGTACATAGCTAATACCTTGTCTAAAGCGTTTTTAAATATGTCTAAATATGACAAAGATGATACTGAAACTGAATATACTATACACTCCTTAATGAATAACTTACCAATATCGAAACAGAAAAAGCTTGAGTTTATACAAGCAACGGAAAATGATAGTGATTTACAGTTAATCATCGATTTTGTGAATGATGAATGGCCAGGAAAAAAAAAGAGAAGTGCCTTTTCATATAAGTCATTTCTTTAAATTAAAGAGTGATTTTGTAGTTTGTGATAATATTTAATTTTTAGGAAATAAAATAGTTATACCAAAAGCTTTGCGTCGACAAATGATGCAAAAACTTCACGAGGGCCATTTAAGCATAGAAAAAGTTAAGTGTAGAGCCAGGCAAATTTTTTATTGGCCGCTTATAAACAAAGACATTGAGTCTTTCATTAAGGAATGTAAATTTTGTGCAAATGTGCAAGAAAAAATGTCAAAGAGAGATTGAGACTGGCTAGAGATTGTTTCATTACGTGACAAATCTTCTAAGGATCTTATTTTAAAACTTAAAACATTTTTTTCTAAATTTGAATCCCCTGACCAGCTAGTTTGCGATAATAATCCTTTTGGGAGTTTTAAAATGAAAGAATTTGCAAAGAACTGGAACTTTAACATTGTGACCAGAAGTCCGAATTACCCGCGTTCAAATGGCTTAGCTGAAAACTCTGCTGCTATAGCTAAGAATTATGAAAAAAAAAAAAAAAAAAACTGCTGAAGAGGGAAAAATATATTTGAATCGCTAATGCAGTATAGAAATACCCCATTAAAATATATTGATTATTCTCCTGCACAATTACTAATGAAGCGTATTTGCAAAACGAAAGTACCTATTTCAGCAGATTTGTTAAAGCCAATACTGTGTAAAGATGTAGTAGATAAACTGAAGTGTAGATTAAGTCATAATGAATTATATTATAACAAGAATACCAAAGACCTTCCAGATATTGAACCTGGAAAAAATGTAACTGTCTATAACCACAATAGCAAGACTTGGGACTCTGGCCAAATTGCCAAGAAACATGCTAGTGCTAAATCTTATATTGTTAGAGATACTACTGGCAATCTTATAAGACGAAATCGTTTCGACTTAAAAGAATCTGCTAATGAGTTCGTGCCTGACAACAACATTGTTGTAGATTAGCACATGCCTTCCACTAGTGAAAGTGCCAGACACAGAGCACCAAGAAATAGCATGTTGTGTGAAAATGATTCAATTAATAACACACGTTCAAATGTTGAACCTCAATCCACCCAAAAAATTAAACTTATAATTATATGAATTAATCTGGAAGAAGAAACCTGTATTAGATGTTAGAATGTGTGAACCTGCCATTATGATTTGTGCATGTGTGAACAGTGTACTACTAAAAAATATACACAATATGGAGGACCAAGTTGAATGTATGTAGTGTGTAGTTATATGTAGTGTTACAAATAAACAACTAAAGAGTGCTTGTTGATTATTATTAACCATCCAGCCTGAATATAATACATATCTTATCTTCTATTTAATGGCTTCGGTTGTATGCCAGTCCACCAATACATACATATTCAAGCATAATTATGTTACGTTTTGAGAATAATTCATATTTCTACCAATACTTCTTAAACAATTATAATCCTGTTTCTAACACTATATTTTATAAATTCTCTTTCATTAATTACTTCATTTTGTATATAATGAATCTAATTTCTACAATATGTAGGACTCTATAAATAATAAATAATTAATAATGATAATAATATTTTATTATTATATATTCTCATCACTAAGCTTAAACTTTCTAGGGTGGTGCTTGACTTTAAAGGGGATGATGATAAATCGTATACAAATTACCGTCCCATTACAATGGTTCCAATATTCTCAAAAAATTCTGAAATTATTTTGAAAAATAGATTGGATTCTTACTTAGATAAAAATAAGATTCTCACTAATAAACAGTTCGGATTTAGAACCAATCTGAACAAGGCTAAAGCTGCAACTGAACTTGTAAATTTTGTAACAGACAGCTTTGAAATACATTCGTCCACATGTGCTATTTTTGTGATCTGTCGAAAGCTTTCGACTGCGTACCACATGAACAACTTCTTGAAAAGCTAGATTGCTGCAAAATTCGCGGTTCCTTAAAAAATCTAATCGAGTCTTATTTGACCAATAGAAGTCAATTTGTTATTTGCAATGGAACTAGGTCTACTACTCGCACGGTAAATTTCGGAATCGGCCAAGATACTATTATTGGGCCCCTATTATTTATAATATTTATTAATGACTTACCGGAAGTTATAAAAAACAGCAACTCAGAACTCATTATGCTTTGGGGAGTCTGTAGTTCGATTGACCGAATCTTTAAAATTCAAAAACATGCCATAAGACAAATTAATAATGCTTCATATAGAGCCCATTGTAGACCATTGTTTATTCGCAATAAAATTATGACAGTGTACAGTCTTTTCATTTATAATTGTTTACTGTATTTAAAAGAGAACCCGACCAAATATGTAACACACTCTGATAATCATTCCTATGATACGAGACGTAAATTTAATATTCCATGTCCGAAAATCGGATTAACCAAATCTAAAATAATACGTACTTGGCCACTCTCTCCTACAACCATCTGCCTGAAACTTTTAAAACACTTGACAAAAACACCTTTAAAAACAAATTAAAACATATTTTAACTGATAACTGTTTTTATGATTTTGACGACTTTTATAATATTGTATTTTAAGATTATATTTGAGTTTTATTTTACTATTTTATTTTAATGTATTGTTTTTGTAATATCTCTTTAAATTTGTACTTTTTATATATTTTCATTTTAATATGTTGTTTTTGTAATATTTATTTTAAATTTGTACTTTTTACATCTTTTGACTTGTGTAAACATTTTCTGTAATGTATTCAACACTAAAGCCTTGAACAGAATGCACAGCGCGCTACGCCGTCATTTGCGACGGTGTTGCTGAGAACGCCGTTGAATTTTCGCCTGTCCACAATGCAATCATTTTTAACGCCGTCAAGTGTCACGTGACAACCTATATCTGTGTGTATACGTGCGCTTTCTTTTATTAAAAGTATAATAGATGATGAAGACTTGTGTGTGATGTTATTTATGTTGTATGCAAGTTATTTATACATACAAACACTTTACCATTCAGTAAAAACTGAGGTTAGGTGTTCTGCGTTTAACCGGTGGTCTAGAAACGGAGAACTTACCTTCTTAGGAACCTGTTATTTTATTTTATTTTTCAATTATTTTTATATTATTATTATTGGTTCAATAACACCCATGGAGGAAATGCACAGCAAAATGTGCATTTTCTTGGATGCAGTGGAGTGTTTTCGTGAATATTCGGAGTATAGTTGTTCTATACTGTATGATTGCATTTTGTTTTTATTACTGCCATTTTGCAAACATATGAAACTCCAACAATGGCCGATCACAGTGATACCAATACAAAAATTCGTATACCAATATAAACAGCAGAACTGTAAATTATTCAGAAATTTCATGAAAGCCCTCGATGCGGAGGTAGTTTATCACCGTACCATTAAGTAGCTTATCACCCTGCACAAGGCATATCATTTTATTATTGCAGGAGTAATTGCTCGCTTTTGCGATATAAATGCCAATTCACTTCACGGCATGATACATTAAAAGTTTGCTCAGTCAAACGCGATGCACAGGTTCTTGGAAAATACTGACTAAAGTAGTTGAACTGCAAAGAATGTAAGCACCCCAGCACCTCGACGTTGAATTTCTGAAAATTTACATTATATAGTTCTTAAAAGTCATAGGTATAGTAGGTAACGGTGAAACTGGAGCTAATATTTCATTCTAATTTCCATATTTGTATTTAGGACATAAATATTAATCAATATTACATAATATTATCACCGGTACATTTTTACTGACAACCACTGTAATTCTAGCTGAAAGTCTAGATGCATTCTATTTACTGAGCTGAGAAATAACATGCGTTTCAAATCTGTACGAATAGAATTTGGGAATAACACATCATACTTTATCTCATGCAGTCATAAATTTATTGTACTAAATGTAAAATTTCAAAATGACGAGTTCTTAAATATTATTAAATATTTTTTATTTATTTTATTATGTTCAATATAATGTGTTACAAATATAGGTTTTTTAGTTATGTTAAGGTGACCATACGTCCCGAATTGACCGGGACAGTCCCAACGGAATGGCGGAAACCTTGCGTCCCGTAGTTTTTCAGAGGTAATATTTGTCCAGATTTCGGGTTTTTTGTCCCGAATTTTAGAAAGGCTACTTATTTCCAATATTTATTTTTAATATATTTCAACTAAAATAATTTTTACAAGACATGAACAAAACAAACAAAATCTACCGAAAGGTTATTTTCCTTGATGAACAGCTTTCGGACAAGTGACAACACGCAATTTGATGTACACATATTAAAAGCAATATTACTGCTATAAGTAAATTATGAAGAAAACTGTGAGGATTTTTACAGAATGCTTCAAAGCATAAAACACCTACTCAAAAAGATCCATACTTCGGAAAAATATAAACAGTTTTTGAGTAATTTTAATGAATAAATTTTGAGTTAATTTATAAAAATACTGTGATTTTAATAATGTTCCTTTTAATAATTTAAGTTATCGGTCCCGAATTTTGAACTAAAAAATATGGTCACCTTAGTTATGTAGAGATTACTGTGTTTCCACAGCATGTTGGTCGGCGTTCGTCGCTCGTGAGTGTCGCTCGACACTATGCTTGCGGTAGCGATGAAGAGCCAAACAGCTTGAATAGGCGGCGCCGTAATCTTCTGTTCTTCCTAGTGATTCCTGATGCGATCGTGGTATAAAGTTGATTTGACGAGCGTCCTGACTTCAGAGGGGTGACCACAGAAGTAGGAGTGGTGACCGCAGAAGTAGTAGTGGTGACCACAGAAGTAGGAGTGGTGACCGACAAGACCGGAGTGGTGACCGACAAGACCGGCGTGGTGACCGACAAGGATGACAGCGGCACGAGCGGGCGAGCTGTTGCCTTGAGCGGTGATGGTGTCGGCGGTGGGAAGCAGCGGGTCCTGGGGTCGTCTACCTCGTAGAGGGCCATCCTCGTAGACTTCTTGAGGCCTTGGTACGGCCTGGAGGCTTCACAAGCCCGTAGGTTTCGCCGGTAGTTCCACGCAGCGGCGTGGAGACGGCGCGACTCGGAACCTCGCTTCTTGGGGGCCAGCGTAGACGGCTGAACTGCCGTGTGAGAGCTAGGCCTCGGTGGTGATGACGTCTGAGTCGTGGCGGCCTGTAGCAGCGCTACAAAATGGGCGACGACGTAAATCGCCGTGGACGTTGGCTTCTTGGTGCGGCGGGGGCCGTGCGTTCGTAACGGGGGTACGGACGTGACGCCGGGAGGCTAGACGGCTACGGACGTAGAACTGGGCTAACTTAGCGATAACAGACGTAGACGTGAAGCGAAGAGATGAGACGGTTGAAGACGTGATAAAAACGGGCGTTGACGTGAAGATGTAAAAATATATATCGTGAAGCGGCAAAGTGAGAAGAGATCGTGGCTACGTATTGTCGAGGTGCGCTAAACCGTCAGCGGACGGGACACAGACACGCCAAAGGCGGTCAGCGCGCTGTGTATACGTATGAGAACAAGTACAGATAACAATCACAAGTCCCGCTAAAGGTGTCAGCGTTTCTTGCGAAAGTTAGTGTAGATAAAACAAAGACAAAGAAATATATATGACACAAAAATAACAGTAGAGATGCACAAGTGCATAAATTCTTTCTTTATGTTCGGTTAAACCGATAACTTCTTTAACTCACTTGCTTAATAGATTGTAGGTGTTGACTGCTGGATAGCTTGCTGGATACTGTCCCATTTCTCTCGTTGTCCGAGTTTTTCTCTCTCTCTCTATCTTATCCTGGCTCCACGTGTACCGGGCATTTTTCAGCCCTCCACACTTGTATCTGAAACAGAACACAAAATTAGTGCAAGAATGTATTTTGGACCGTCACTACCTGAGTGGTAGAGAAGGATTATTCATGAGGTGATTTGGAAGATTTTTGGGTATGGGTAATTTTCAAAATTGTTGAGGATTATAGCTTTACGGAATTAGCTATGGTAGGATTAGTGTTGTTCACTGGTGTAATGATGTGATTAGGGCGACTTTGGTAATTCCAAATGTCTTGGGATTATAGCTTTGGGAGATTAGCTATGGCTGGAATTGGATTATTGAACTATTAGGGTGCAATTAGGAAAGATTTTGGACGTGGATATTTTCAAATGTCTTCAGGATTATAGCTCTGGGAAATAGCTATGGTCGGGTTAGGATGGTTCTCGGCTGAGAGAAGGAATTTTTCGGTTTGGACTTTGATAAGTTCTCGGATGGTAGGAATGTTGTGATCTTTGCGAATGTCCGAGTTTCTTACGAACCAAGGCGCATTCACTGCTTGACGGAGGATGATGTTTTGAAGTGTTTGAAGCTTCGAGAAATGACCTGGGCTGGAGTAGGCCCATATTGGAGCGGCATAGGTGATGATAGGACGGATGACGGATTTGTAAATTGTTAGTTTGTTCTGAATGTTTAGTTTACTGTTGCGGTTTATGGGTGGGTATAACATGCGTTTAGCTGTTCGGACTTTTTGAATGGTATGGTTGGTGTTGGTGACCCAACTGAGGCGTTTGTCGATGATAACACCGAGATATTTTGCGGATTCGGACCATGGGATCTGTTGATCGTATATTAGGACGTGATTTTTAGGTTGGGCGTGCCTTCTCGAGATGAGAACGGCTTGGCTTTTGGATGCGTTGATAAGAATTCTCCACTTGGTGAACCACTCTTCTAGTGCGTTCGCCGCGTTTTGAAGCTTATCTGTGATGTGCTGGGAGCTCCAGGATTTTGTTAGGATTGCCGTGTCATCGGCGTAGGAACATAGGATTGTTGAGTAGGTTTTAGGGATATCGTAGGTGTATAGGATATAGAGGAAAGCTGCAAGTGGGGAACCTTGCGGGAGACCTGATTCCATCGTTCTCTGTCCAGACAGAGCAGCACCTGTTCTTACTCTGAATACCCTGTCCTGAAGGTACGACCATATCTGGCGGACCAGATATGGAGGTATCTTAGCCTTCTCGAGCTTGTAGATGAGGCCTTCGTGCCAGACTCGGTCGAATGCCTTGGCGACGTCTAGGAACACCGCCCCGGTGTTCATGTTGCGGTTGAAGCCGTCGGTTACGAACTCCGTTATCCTCAGGATTTGATGGCAGGTACTGTGTCGGGCTCTGAATCCACATTGTTCGTCTGGAATTAAGTTGAGATCATCTGCAGCGTCCTGGAGACGAGAGAGCACGATTTTTTCAAAGACTTTGCCGAGGTTGGAAAGTAGGCTTATAGGACGGTAGTTTTACGGAAAGGATCGGTTTTGTGAAGGTTTGGGGATCATTACGACTGTGGCTTCCTTCCAGGTGGACGGGAAGTGGCTCATCTTCAGCGCGGCGTTGTAGATGGATGTTAGGGCTACTGTTGCCTTCCTTCCGAGATGTCGTAATGCTCTGTTCGGGATCTGGTCTGGGCCTGGAGCTTTCCTGAGTGAAACGTGGTCTAGGATGTTTTTAACCTCTGATGGTAGTATGAGGCTTTCAAACGGGATTTTAGGAATGGGATCAGTGTGAAGGTTTAGGATGTGTTCCTCGACTTGGTCGATGAAATCTTCGTCTGCGTTTAAGACGTTTGGGCTGAACTGTGTCTCTAGCTGATCAGCGAAGGCTTCGCTCTTGCCTTCTTCGCTGTAGGTTACTCCTTGTAGTCCGTGGATAGGAGGTATTCTCTGCCGTTTGTTCCTGAGCGCTTTCGCTAGCTTCCACAGTGAGCCATTGTCGGGTGTCAGCAGTTCTAGCTTCTCTTCCCACAGTTTGTTGCGGTGATCTGAAAGAGCATGTTTTAGTTGTCTTGCAATGTTATTCATTACCGTTCTGTCCGCAGGGTCTCTCCATGTTTGCCATGTGCGTCTGGCTCTGTTGCGGTCTCGGATGAGGTCTAGTATGTGGTTAGGAAGTTCTTTAAGCTTCTTGACAGGATTTACAGTGATGGATGCGGCTTTTAGTCCGCTGTGGATCAGGTTTGTGTAGTCGAAAACTGCTTGTTCTAGTTGATCCTCGGTTTCAATTAGACGTCTGCAATTGATGTTGTTCTCTACGTGATTCTGAAAAGAAGGCCAGTGAATTTTAGTTATTTGTTCTGAAGGTTCATTATCTGCGGGTCCATTGATATATGGGATAACAGGATTGTGGTCTGAGTCTAGGTCATTGATGGAGTATAGTTCTATCGTGAAAGGAAGGTTTGATATTACACAAATGTCTAATACGTCAGGAGCTGTGGGTAAGGAGCGATGGAAGAATGTGGGTTCTGTCGGTCCTATTACGGCCACATTTGATGTCTCAGCGTATTCGCGCAGTATTTTTCCGCTTGGATTGGTGACAGTGCTGTTCCAGGATGGGTCTTTGCAGTTGAAATCACCAGCCAGGATCACCGATCCAGGAAAGTTTAGTAGAGCGTCCAGATCTTTTGTGTTCAATTTCTTCTTGGGCTGTCTGTAGATGGTAGTTAGCCTGAGTTGTCCATGTGCCGTGTTTAGTGAAACTGTGTCTGCCTCTAGACTGGTCGTGTCTGGTGTCGGTGCTATGTAGTGGTCTATGCAGTTTCGGACGTAAATTGCAACACCTCCGCATTTGCTTACTGTTCTGTCCTTGCGGTAGAAAGCGTAGTTCTTGATTTGCGGGTCTCTGTCGCCTGCTGAGAGATGCGTCTCTGATATCAGAGCTACGTCTATGCTGTGTTCTCTGAGAAAACGATCTAAGTCGTTTCTCTTCGGCCATAGGCTTTCGGCGTTCCATAACACCACATTCAGTTGAGTTGGACGGATTTTTTGGTGTGAATCCATGATTTAAGGAGTGAAGATTGCGGAGATGGATTGCCATACCATCATGAGTGCTTCTGTCGGCGATGAAGCCGTGAGAAGTCTTGTGATAAACAGGATTCCTCTTTGGACTATGCTATGCCAGTCCATTGAGAAAAGGGTATTTAGGAGACTGGGTTCTGTTGCGGGCTCAGAGGATGTTGGAGGTTCCGTCTGTTTTGCTTGTCTGGGAGCTTGTGTGGTTCTAGGTTTAGGTTCATTTGATACATTTGATACTACCTGACTGTAGGATCTAGATGTCGATGGCTGCGGAGTGCTATCTGATGTGGCCGTCTTCCTGGAGAGGTTTGGGAAGTCTTTGGCTGCTGTGCGGGTGTTCCGTCCTGCTGATTGCGGTCTTTCTACGCTGCGTTCGACCTGTCTCTGTGCTGGTCTGCATGGGCACTGTCGGAAGCTTGCTGCATGGTCTGCTGGGTGTCCCCGTGTTGCACAGTTGGAACACTTTGGTGTGACTGCTGCTGGTTTTTTGCAGTTGGCTGAGGCGTGGTTACCTGCGCATTTCACGCACTTTGGTGCCGCAAAGCATCCGCTTTGTGTATGGCCGTAGAGCTGACAGTTGAAACACTGCTTGATTATGCCTCTCAGCCTTCTCTTGCTCTCTACTTTCACTGTCAGGTGAAAGAGCGCTTTTAGTTGGTAGACTTTCCTTCCATTCTCTGATTTTTGTACCTGTGCGTAGATCATTGGCAGCGGATCTTTTCCCTCTGGGCCTGTCATCAGTCGTGTCACTTTCAGCACTGGTACTTGCAGTCTGTTAAGTTCAGCTGTCACTTGATCGTCCGTAAAACATTGCGGCACGCCTCGAATTACTACTCTCAGCGGCTTGTCTTCCCTGAGCGGGTATAAAAAGTGTTCGTACTCTTTGGACGAATCAAGTAGCTTTTTGAGTGCGCGCCAGTCTTCTACTGTGGGCACTTGGATTGCTATTCCTTCTTTCTTGCTCGTTGCTCTGGTGAACCTTATCTTCTTGTTGTCCATGGTTCTCTGTAACTGTGGCCATTTGCTGGTTGACGTGAGGGTGATCTCGGGGATCGTGGTTTTTGTCCGTGGTTTCTCTGCTTCGGTTGTGATGTTTGGAGTTTTCTCTCCTTCTTTTTCATCTTCGCTTTCTGAATTGCTAAGGACCTCAAATCTATTACTAATAATAGTTGGAGATGTTAGCTTACCTGATTCTGGTGAAGTATTCCTGATCTTCTTCGATTTGGGCGGTTGGTGAAATTCATCCTCGCTGGAGTTTACGACTGACTCGTAGATTGATAGATCTCGCTTGCTTGTTATGGACGTGTTCGCCGACATAATGGATGAGGTGGACATTCCCGACTGGCTGGTGTCCCTTGCTGGTTTTGCTTCCGTGATGGTAATCGTAGCTCTTGGTCTTGGCCTTCGTTCCTTTGGCTTGGAGCCGCCTGGCTTTGGGTCGCCCATAACCCTCAGTGGGTACGGCACCCGCTGCTGGATTGTTCCTCGCTGTCCGGAAGAATGTTGCGGTCTGTAATCAGAAAAACTGTTGCGACTGCGACCTGATCGTATAGATCTGGTGACGGTCGATCGGTGCGTTTCCCTCCTGGCAACAGGAGAGAACCGTTAGTTGGAGCAGTGCCGGGCTAAACTTAGAGGTTACCGCTGGTCGGGCCAATAAGTTATTACCGGGCGTTGAGCTCTTGTCTGGAAGGTAGATAGTGAGCGTGTAAATTCTCTTTTCTCAGTAGTCTGTCTGCACCGGAGTACTGACAGCCTATGTCCGAGTTTTTATACAAAGTTCGGTGTTTTACCCCCACTCCGAGCGGCTCTCCTATTGGCCGAGTTCGGTGACGGCTTATCTCGGATCCTGCACTCTGATTGGTTCAAATTCCGAAGCGAGGAAATACCCAGTCGTAAAACCTTAAGCCGCACGTGCAGGATTTGTGACGTCACGGAAAATAACTATTGTGTCAGGCACGTACGCAAACTGCCTGGCGACACAGGTTTGACAGTAATGAATTATTTATATGAATGACAGTGAATGAATAATTTTTTTTTTTTTTTTTTTTATTTATAAACTGTTGTGTTTTATTTATAACTGGTTGTTCTGTTGGCCAGTACAACCGTTGTCACGTTAATACAATTATATCACATCTTTTCTTTTTACTCAAATAAAAATAATATTTAACAATAATTTACAACAAATTACAAACTAACAATACGACAATAATATAATATAATTAATATAATAAAATATCTATGGTATAAGTTTTAATGATACATAATAATTACTCTGATTGATAAAAGGATGTTTTTTTAGTAACCCTCCCGGATTTTGTGACGTAGTGATTTACACTATTGTCTATATCTGCCATAAATGTATCATTTAAAGTAAACTCATTACTTTCATGTTCATCCGTACCCTGGTGTTCTGTAATGTTAGAATCGGGAAGAGGCAAAAGGAACATTCCAGATTAGTTCATTATTATTAGTTTGGATTTTATATCTTCTATTGGATTCCATTTCTTTTACCCTTCCCTTTACAATTTTATGTTGATATAGACTTCCTCTCCTTTTTTTATGTCTTTTGTTTCTTGTCCCTCTATAATAATAATAATAATAATAATAATAATAATAATATTTATTAATGTTGAAATACATTATAAAAAATGTTTACACAAGTCAAAATATTTAAAAAGTACAAATTTAAAAATGATATTACAAAAAAAAAACTAAGTAAGTATAATAAGTAAAGTAAATAAAATTACAATTTTTTAGTAGGTCTTTTGTTTTTCTTGACGTTTTTTAAGATTTTCTTTAATAGTTTTGTGATTAAGATTCTTTGGTTGAAGACTGTTTTTTAAGGTTGGGATTCTAGTTTTTGGCTTTCTAGAAAATAAGATTGCAGCCGGTGATTCTAAATTATTATCTATTGGAGTACAACGGTAATTTAAGTAAATTATAAAATTTACAAATTATAAGCTAAATAAGGATCTTCAACGTTTCTAATAGAGTTGCTCATTTTTAAAAAAAATATTTTGTATAGGGCGTTCTGCCAGACCATTTGATTTAGAATCAAGGAATGACTCGTAATTACATTTTTTAATCCCCACAGTTTTGCAAAATGGCTAAATTTAAAACTTCTAAATTGTGGTCCTCCGTCAGAAATCAAAGTGTCTGGAATGCCGTGTCTGGCGAAAATAGATTTTAAAAGCATAATTACATTATTCGATATACCATTTCTATTTAAGCTAGCGCCTTCCACGTACTTAGAATAATAATCAACAACAATTAGATATAGTTCACCAGCGAAATGAAAAATATCTCTACCCAATTTTCGCCAAGGTCGTTCTGGTATTCCATGAGGTTTCAGTTCCTCCCTAGTATTTTTTTTAATTTAAACACAGATTTTACAATTATTTACCATATTTTCAATGTCCTTTGACATACTCGGCCAATATACCGACTCTCGGGACAAATTTTTACATTTAACAATTCCCTGATGACCGGTATGTTCAGTACAACCGTTGTCACGTTAATGCAATTATGTTAATACAATTATATCACAGTTTCCGGCTCAGATCAATGTACATTACCTATATTTTTTTCAGATTTTGGCCAAAATCGTTTTAAAAGTACCAAATTTAAAAAAACAACTTTTCGTTCCTTAATCTAAGAGCTTCCTTTTGATACCACACAATATATATTAAAAAAATAAATAATTTTTTTCAACGACACAAACACCAACAACATCAACCCCTCTGGGAGATAGGGTGGGGGATAAAAGTTTTTTTGCCATATATTTAGCGAAAATCTCATAAAAAATACTACTATTTATTTTTTCATTAAATACATATTTGTTTATATTTATATCCTGATGTGGTTTTTGAACTCTTAGTATTTTTCCTATATGTGGGTCAAAGAGTTATATAAGTATGCTAAATTTCAACTTATCTTAACCTATCTACTACAATGTACTAGTGAAGAGATACTTTTTTCGTACCTCAAGATTCGAATAAAAGTAATCTTGTTATCAATAATAAAAATAAAAGTTTTGTAATAAATTTGTTAAACTTAAACATACAATGTTTAACAAACAAAATACACAAAATTGAATATATGTTAAATGATTATAGCTATTTAAATGTATTATGCATAACAGAACACTGGCTTAATGAATATAATTTAAACTTATATAATATTGCAGGTTTTGTAATCGCTAGTGCTTTTTGCAGACCACCAAAAACTCATGGTGGTTCAATTATATACATTAGGCCGTGTATCAATTATAAATCATTGAAAAATATTGTTAATATGAGTATAAATGTACACTGTGAGTTAGCAGCTATAGAAATTATTGGTTGCAATTTAATCATTGTTTGCGTATACCGGACAAATAAGGGAGATTTTAATATATTCATAAAAAATTTTGCAGCAGTATTGAACATTTTGTTCGAAACCCGTAAAGATATCATTATTTGTGGAGACTTTAATCTAAATTTTTTGGAACCAGATACGCCCGCTTTGACTTTTTGCAATTTAATAATTAGTTTTGGACTAACGCTCACTCTTCATGAGCCCTCAAGAGGTCATAATTGCATAGATAATATAATAACAAATATAAATGAACACGATTTTAAAACTAAAACCATAAATTTGCATATGGGCGACCACAGGGGTCAAACTATTTCAGTTAACAGTAACTTGAACGTTACCAAAAAAAGTACAAATCCTATCTATTCAAGAAATTTTAATAATATATATTCTTTAAATGATTTTCGTTCAAAAATCTACAATGAACAATGGCGGAATGTGTATGAAGGTACAGATTTGCAGATAAAATTCTCTAACTTCATGGAAACAATTCAGTATCATCTCGAATGTAGTTTTCCTTTAAAAAAAGTTAGAAATAATAACTCAAAAAGTAAACCAGAAAAATGGTTCACACCTGAAATACACCAGGCTAAGATGAGCATGCATTTTATTTATGATGCATACAAACAAACAAAAAATCCCAATATTTATCAATATTATGTGAATTATAAATTATTTTATAGAAATTTAATAGCTCAAACAAAAAAAGAATTTATACTAGGTCAAATATATAATTCAGATAATAAAACAAAAAGTTTGTGGACAGTCATAAACCAGGAAACAGGTAGAAACCGAACGTATAAAGCTAACCATGATTTACCAGATGTAGAATGTTTTAGTAATTTCTTCGCGAACTACACAAATGATTTAGTAAATAACCTGCCAAGATCCGTTAATACATTTGAACATTATATTAATAATAAACAAATAACAAACCATTCATCAGTATTCCTAAGGCCAGTTACATATGATGAAATTTATCAAATTATAATAAAATTAAAAAATAAACCTTCCCATGATATATATGGTCTTAATATGCGTCTCTTAAAGAGCATATCAGACTATATTACAGAACCACTTACATACCTTATTAACATCATTTTACTAGAAGGCATTTTTCCGGATTGCATGAAACATGCGAAAATTGTACCGATTTACAAAAAAGGGGACGCAAGCAATCCATCAAACTACCGCCCCATCGCAATACTCCCAATAATTTCAAAAATAATAGAAACAGTTATACTTACCAGACTGATAAGCTATGCCGATAAAATAAAGTTAATAACGAAGGAGCAATTTGGTTTTCAAAAAAATCTGTCAACTGTAGATGCTATTTCGGAATTGATAAATTACATTGCAAACTCTATGGAAAATAAATATACGGCTACGAGTATTTTTGTTGACCTATCCAAAGCATTCGATTGTGTTTCACATAAATTGCTAGTAGAAAAGATGGGCTACTATGGAATAAGAGGAAACTGTCTAGAGCTTTTAAAGTCTTATTTAACAAGAAGAACACAACAAGCTTACTGTAATAATACCTACAGTAAGACAGGAATTATAACGCGAGGGATACCACAAGGCTCTATCTTAGGGCCTTTTCTCTTCCTACTTTTTATAAATGATCTGCCCGCAAACATGAGTGCACATACAGTTCTTTTTGCGGACGATACCACTTTTACAGTCCAGGGGAAACAACCTGACGAACTAGGAATTGCTGCCCAAAACATATTAAATAAAGCTAAAGATTGGTTTAACGCAAACGAACTGACTCTGAACGAGTCCAAAACAATTCAAATGAGTTTCACTACCCGCCAGACTAGACCAACTGACCAAACTGAAGTAAAATTTTTGGGCATTCATCTCGATCCTCAGCTCACATGGAAAGCCCACGTTAAATACTTAAGTTCAAAACTGTCTAAATCGATCTATGGAATAAGAAAAATTAAACAAAATGTAAATGCTGAAGCGGCTCGTATGACCTATTTCGCCCTTTTCCATTCAGTTCTGATTTATGGCTTAACAATATGGGGATGTGGAACCTCACTGAATGAACTATTTATTTTGCAAAAAAGAGCTCTTCGAGCAATAGAATCAGTAGGACCGAGAGAAACCTGCAAACCTTTATTTAAAAAACAAAGTATTTTTACAATCTATGCTGCGTATGTTCATGCTGTTGTAGTCAAAGTGCACGTAAACTCTCAAAAGTTAATTCTAAAAAAACAGTCTCACTCCCATAATACGCGATGTAATCACTACATAAAAATACCAACTCATCGGCTGGAAATAACAAAGAAAAATATTTATCTAAAATATGACATTTACAATAAAATTCCAGTTAATGTTCAAAAGCTGCCATATAATAAATTTAAAAATGTTATCCGAAACTTTCTTATTGAGCTAGCTCCTTACAGCATTACAGAATGTATAAATTCAATGGAAAATTTACAGAGATATATGTAAATATCCTGCAGTTTTCCAATTAATGATCTTTTCAATATGTAATTATTTTTAATTATGCATGTAAATGTTTTGAATTTTATTTTTCATATGTATATTTCATAAAATGTCTAAGCTTTTAATACCTTCCATTTTGTAATTTGACTTGTACAAACATTTCCAATGTATGTGTACCAATAAATATTATTATTATTATTATTATTATTATATCTTAAGCCGTTTTCTACCGTACAGACAGACAGATACATGAGCGACTTTATAAGTGTTTTTTGGTGGTCCTACCTACAAATCCCTAAAAATTAGCACAGTTGCATTATGAAATACGCATACTTAATTCCTACTCCTGTAACCGAGAAAAAAATAGTCACAGATAAATAAATACTCAAAATACCTCACACAATTACCCATTAATTACACGCTACCCGCTTAATATCCGCTACCCGTTAGTAATCTGATACTCGGTAATTACCCGTTAGTTAACGGGCAATGGGTAGATAACGGGTAGCGGGTATTCAAATTCGGAACTGGGTACAACCTTAACGGGTTGGGTAGCGGGTACCCGGGTACCCGCTACTCTAATTTTAAAAAAGTAAGACTTATTTAACTGCCAAAGCATTTTACTCCACTGATGAATATTTTATAAATGACTTTAGTGATTTGAATGAGATTCGGTGCTCTAATTAGTCTCTTGTTTGACGCCTTTAAATTTTAAAAGTCTGTATATATTTATTTAAATTTCGTATTGTAATATTGATGAGTATACAAATATTAAACATTTTTTGAACATAGTAAAATATTATTATTATTATTATATTTTTTATTTATATAGACATATTTTATACAATGTTATTATAAATAAATCTTTTCTCATATTAATTTCTGATAAGTATAGCTGTTTCGAAACGAACAATTTTAATTTACATTAATTTATTTATACAGTTTTATGATGTTAGACCGAACATTTTTAGGTTTTTATAGGTATGACCAAACACCCCTTGTAACGTCACTCACGTGTCTGTCTATCTGTCTGTCCAGTAGAAATTGTACCCAAACGACTGGACTTAGAAAGTTGAAATATGACATGCTTGTACACAACTCTTTTACCCACATATAGGACAACTATTAACAACAATTAAGAGGTCAAAAACAAATATGTATAATTTTTGAAGGAATAAATATTTTTCTAAAAACTTTTTAGTGGAGTATCTAATGAAATCTTTTAATACATTTTTATTTGTCAAGAAACTTATTGTCCTCCAACCTATTTCACAGAGAAGATGATCTAAAAATCTGGAAAAAAATCTCAATAGCTATAGCTATAGCTGGGGCTGGGGCTAGAGGCGATCTTCATTCATCATCAAACCAGTTTATTACATTAATGCATATTTTGTTTAATTTTAAAATGCAAAATGAAATTGATGATTAAGGCGCGGACATTTTATGCAAAATCAATTCAAATATAAGTCTTATCATTGTCTTTGTAAGAGGTTAGTATATATTATCCGTTGTTTATCTTGGTGCAAAACTAAGTGTTGAAATCTAGCGACTTTTAATGATATCTTTGAAATTATTTTGCAATGGTCCAATATTAATGCAGACACCTTTATTCTGGACGTTTGTCATTGCTGATAGTACTAGGCTAGAATAGTACAATATAATGAGTATTAGTATCAAAAAGATATAATACTTCAAGAGTAATATAAAAAATTCGGACGTGATCGCTGATCACGAGAAGTGAAGTCACTTCTCACTTCTCGTGATCGCTGAAGACGGAAACAGATTGTTGAGCAGTTTCCGAAACGTCCGAATTTTTTATATTACTCTTGAAGTATTATATCTTTTTGATACTAATACTCATTATATTGTACTATTCTAGCCTAGTACTATCAGCAATGGCAAACGTCCAAAATAAAGGTGTCTGCATTGACTTTTAATGAGTAAATAGGACTTTGAGACCGATTGTTTTAACATTGTAAATCAGGCTTTTTTGAGAAAATGTAAAGTTAGGTAATTTTAATTTCGGTTACATTTTAATGCCAGATTCATTAAAACTAGATTTTTTTTTTTTTTATAAAATTTTTAGTTAATTTTTGAGCATTTTGGATCCTTTTAAATAATCATTTTTATCCTTTTCTATATTTAGAATATTTTGAATAATATTTCAAATTAAATTAATAAAAATACATCAGAAATTAATATGAGAAAAGATTTATTTATAATAACATTGTATAAAATATGTCTATATAAATAAAAAATATAATAATAATAATAATAATAATAATAATAATAATAATATTTAACTATGTTCAAAAAATGTTTAATATTTGTATACTCGTCAATATTACAATACGAAATTTAAATAAATATATACAGAGTTGGCGTCAAAGAAGAGACTAATTAGGGCACCGAATATCATTCAAATCACTGAAGTCATTTATAAAATATTCATCAGTGGAGTAAAATGCTTTGGCAGTTAAATAAGTCTTACTTTTTTAAAATTAGAGAGTCTTAAATTCTTGATGTGTGTTGGAAGAACATTAAAGAATTTAATTGCAAAGTAATTTGCACTATATCCAGTCTAGTAAAGGTAGGACGAATTTCGTTCTTATTTCTCGTGTCGTGCCTATGGACCGAGGAATGAGGTGAGAACTCACTAAGATTTTCACGGACATACAGGATACAATGAAGGATGTATAGGGAAGGTAGGTTAAGATTTTTAATTCAGCAAACCTACGTTTACAGTCCGATCTGTATCTAAAATTGGCTAAAACACGAACTGCTCTACGTTGAAGCGAGAATTGATGCCCTGTATGAGGAGAGTGACCCCAGATCAAAAGGGTATATGTTAATTGAGATTGGATGGACGCGAAGTAATATGTTTTCCTCACTGCCAGAGGTGCACACCATTTAAGGTTAAATAGACAATAAATATTCGTACATAGTTTCTTGGCTAAAGTTTATTTGGAGGTCCCAGGTTAGCTTAAAGTCAATATTAAGTCCTAGAAATGTTACCGAAACTGGGTTGTTTATCTCCTGTAAGTTTCTAGTCGAGAATACCATGTTCTGAGTCTTGTTGTTGTTCACGGTCAACTTATTAGCAAGGAACCGATTTTGAAAAGTAGATATAGCCAAATTTCGGTCATCAATAAGTGATGTAATCGAACTGTTGCATTGGAGGGCGGTAGTGTCATCCGCGAAGAGTATTACATCCAGGTCAGTATTAAAAAAAGGCAAATCATTTATGAAGATTAGAAACAAAATCGGAGCCAGAACTGACCCCCGAGGTACTCCATGGTTAATTTCTAGCATCTTGGAAGTATCGGTGTTAGAATTCACGAATTGTTTTCTGTTGAAAAGGTATGACTGGATGAGTTTAATGCTAGTCGGAGAAAACTTGTAAAATTGGAGTTTTTTTATTAGAATCTTATGGCACACAAAGTCGAACACCTTACTACAATCAAGAAAGCTACCAGAGCAATAAAAACCTTTGTCGAAGCAGTCGGTAACGTAATTCATGAATTGTAGAATTGCGCTTGTTGTAGATTTGCCAGATCTGAATCCAAATTGTTTATTAGATAATAAATTGAAATTCTCTAGGTGAGTAATCATTTGATTTTTTAGTACCTTTTCAAATATTTTTGAAAAACTGGGTAGAAGAGAGATTAGGTGAAAATTATTGAGATCGTTTAGGTCACCTTTTTTATGAACTGGAAGTACACGAGCAACTTTAAGGGAATCGGGAAAAATGCCAGATCAGAATCGCTTTATTGATGAGCTTGGTTAATAGTGTTATAATTATATTATTAATATAATTTATGATGTCTATATTTAGACCATATGCATCACGAGTACTATTATTAGGCATGTCATTAATTAAATCTCTGACAGTAACTTCGGATACTAGATTGAAAGAAAAGAAGGGTAAGCAAGGGTCAAGTTGAGTGCTATTAGATAGCAGCTTAATAGGGCATAAATTATTAGGATTTTTTTATATTTTTAATCAGTTTATCTGCGACGTTGCGTAAAAACTCATTTATATCATCTGCTGACAGGAAACACGGTGAAGAAATTTTTTGTTTATAATTGTTACTAATAAATCTCCTAGTAGCTTGTGAGATATTATTAGAATTTGTGATGAATTCCAACCAGTTAATGGTAAAATTGCATGATCTCTTTTTTTGGGGTTTCACAGTGAAGGATGAATTAAAATTGTAGATTACGACACGGAGAAATAAGTCGAATTTATTATTAAAATCTATATCAGAGTCAAAGATAAAATCCCAAGAGATTGCATTGAAGGCTTCATAGAACATCACCTTTCCTTCTTGAGTCAAGGGGCGAGTCAAGGTGGTAGCACTCGGGTTAGTAGTGTCGTCAGAGAATGGACAAGAAAACTTGATGTTAATTGCATTATGGTCGCAGAAGGGAATTAAAATTTTGCATTTTAATATGATTAGGCATTTTGCCGCACTTGTCGATTATAAAACTCGTCGCTTCGCGACTCGTTTTTTGCCTGTCACGTGGTTATCGAAGTGACGCACCTCGGGCGCACCCGCCGTACATCCACGAAACGTCAGCAAAAATTATTATTATTATTATCATTAGCTTATAACAAACAGGAAGTTCTGAGCAATTTAACGTTGAAATAATGTTTCAAATTGGTGGCACCCCGGTGAGAGTGTCGTGGCACCCCGGTTGAGAAACACTGATATAGCCAATAACACTCGGGAAGTTCTAATCTATACATACAATGTTAAAAGGATTATCCATATCGGTAAATTAATTTACGTTTGTACCATTTAAACGTAACTATAATATTTTATTTCACTATAAAGAACACATGGATTCTGAATAAAATAGAGAAAAATTAATAAAATAGTTAAATATTATTGCATAGGATTCAATATTATTTATGTCACTTGGAAATTTAGAAAAACTTTTGAGTAACACTGATAGATGTGAAATTTGCCGATTTTCGTTGTAATATATATTCGTTGTAGTAATATTTTACGTTATTAAACTTATTATTTTGTTTAACTATTTAAAAAGTATTTATAATTTTCAGTTTTTTTGTAAATAATTTGGTTAACATGTAAATATATTATAGTCGTTTTTTAATTTATTTAATCACTAAAATTTCACCTATACTTGTTATCATTCAGTAATGCGAAGGAATTGCCTCCTAATTTTGAATGTCGGTAGTTGTTTCGTTGTTCAAAAGAGGCGCCGATGAATACTTTTATCATAATTTTTAAGTTTTTTTGAAATACGTCTTGAAATTAGCATTTTTACTGCAAAAAAAAAAAAACAGCGGAAGACAGTCATGATGATAAAAAAACACTTTCATCCTATAATAATCTCTTATATAAAGAAATAATATATTAAAATGACATCCGGGTATATAATACTTCAAGATTTAACACAATTAAAATTACGCAATTACTAAATATCGAATATTATTGTGTCTTATCTATCCTCCTAATACATTGTACTTTATACTTTCGTTAATATAGTTAGTAAAATAGTTAATAACATACAGTTTCCACAATTAAAATAACAAAACTGCTTAACAGATCTATCCACACCCTGAAATCTTATTTGAACGTATCATACAGATAGGTTTAACATTTAAAACGTTCGAACGACCCTTAAAATATATTTTGATAACTCAAAACTGATTCTTACTTTCTTAATTCTTACTTTATTTTCCGTTTAATAGCATTTTTAACTGAAGGCAATTTTATGGTCAGCAAAAATTTTCAAAATTTATGAAAATGTGTTAAAACCTTAAAAAACTGCATTATCTTTATCAACTCTTATGTATTTATTACACACTTCATCAATTTTATTAATAAAATAACTTCAACTGTAGTTTTTCAATTCAGTAGAAATATGAATAAACATCTTTTATCGTCTGGTACAACCTATCCGTGCTGAGAAATGGTGACAATCAACGCTACGGTTTCGAGGAAAAAATGCATGATTTTTATCAATAAAAATTTGTCAGTACCCCCTGTCGAAATAAAATTAAGCCTTAGCACTAAAAAAATATCACCCGGATAAGACGGCGGTTCATTTTCCTCTCTTCGCGTTACCGGAAAAATGAAGATACACCAGAAGTTGAATAGAACATACATACCAACACTTGTACAATATAATAGTAGACTAGGGGCCTCAGCCCGGCTACGCCGGTCTTCGCCCTTACGTTGTTAAAACTCGTCGCTTCGCGACTCGTTCAAAAGGTGCTCGTCGCTACGCGACTCGTTTTAATATAAAAAGGCGTTTTGTCGCACTTGTCAATTATAAAACTCGTCGCTCATCTTTTTTTAACACTATTTTATGGAAATTCCCCCTGCAAATGTCTTAAGTTTTATCGTTAATTCACCTTAAATACTTAATTAGTTTTCTTCTGTCAAGAAATACGTTCAAAATGTGAAATCTCGTCACATTTTAAATTGCAAAAAATTTGACAGCTGTCACCTTTTGAAATCTTGTAAGCACATTTTTGCCTCAAAATGATCCAATGATGGCCCAGATTCTTTGAAAAATGTTTTCTGATGCCTCAAAATATTATCTCGCACGTCAAAAAAGCTATCTTGACCCAGCATCACCACTTATCACTTTGATTAACCCTGAAATTTTTAATATATATAAATATTTTTTTAACACTATTTTATGGAAATTCGCCCTGCAAATATCTTAAACTTTATCGTTAATTCACCTTAAATCCTTAATTAGTATTCTTCTGTCAAGAAACACGTTCAAAATGTGAAATCTGGTCCCATTTTAAAATGCAAAAAATTTTACATCTGTCACCTTTCGAAATCTTGTAAGCACATTTTTGCCACAAAATGCTCAAATAATGGCCGACAGATTCTTCGAAAATGTTTTCTGCTTCCTCAAAATATTATCTCGCCCGTCCAAATAGCTATTCCGGACCATTAATACCATTAACACTTTGATTCTTGCCGTAAATATGCCGGACCGGCCGTCTCGTATTAAGAATATTTTTGTTGTTTACGGGCGTGACGTCACCTAAAAAATAGAGCAACCGTCTACAGCGGACCAAACAAATAAGAATAAAAAACTGACCGAGCCGCCGCAAAAAAAGAAGAGATTAAAAAGAAAAGCGATCCCCCGCAGAGATAAAACCGGTCTTAAGCGATACAGAAAAACAACCCGAACCCTCCTATTTTTAGTTCAAACATACCCGAAGCCCGCGAAAAAAGCCTTTCGAATCGCGAGCTCTCAGGGGACGACCAACATTCCACCGAATAAAATACATACAAACATAACCGAATCACAAAATATAATAAGAGATAATTATAATAAATAAAATTTGCTGAAGATTGAACAGTAAATAGACAAAATATTAGAATTATTCAATATTGATAAAGGACTGGTTAGGTGCCACAGGTATGACGAATGTGATAGGTAAAAACATATGATTCTGACAGATAGCGTTTATCAGTTGCTGTCAATTAGGTTAAAATATTATACAAAAATGGTCAATGAATCAAAAAACTTACATGGAATTTTGATTAAGTTGTTAGATAAAATTAATTTATATTAGTTAATAATTAAGAACTTTAGAAAAACCACTAAAAAATATGAAATATTATTTGCCGCAAAAAACAAAGTATTGCACGCACACCAGTGGTACTCAACCCTGAATGCTTCCCAAAGCATATATATTGTATGCTTCCCGAATTATTATTGTTGCCATCAAGTCAGTCAATTTTTAATAGGCTTATACATATCTGTTCTGTAACGCAATTAGGGTCACCGAAAAAAATGAATGAACAGGCTATCTGTTGTTCAAGATAATCCTATAGTAATTGATGAGTTACGCGGAAGGTAGAGCAGTTTTAGCTTGTGATTATAATAATTATAACAGATTTGCTTTTCAATAACACACTTTATTAAACTAGATAGACGACCATTACAATAACACTAATACCAACTTAGAAAACTAAAATATTCTAAAATAGATATCAGGGCGGCATATTTAAAAATACTTAAAACTATGATTGTATTTCAACACCCTCTCTCAATCAAATAGTTTTTATAAACCCAAGTTTCAATTGCTTACTGAATATAAAACTAATTAGTTATTTACTAAACCTAAATTTAAACGGTGCTTAATAAACAACTCGCCTACGAGATTTTTAGTCAAGATGGCAGCGATTTGTTCATTGGTAGAAATATATTCTACTGAAACTATTTTATCACTTACTAGGTCTTTGATAAAATTAAATTTAACATCAACATGTTTGAGCCTCTTATGCTCCCACTTTTTGGTTAGCTTAATACAGGATTGATTATCTTCAAAAATTGTAAAATTTGTTTTTGCAAAACCAAGTTCTACCAAGAGATTCGATATCCAAATGCCTTCGTTTGCAGCTTCTGCAAGTGCAACGTATTCAGCTTCTGTCGTAAAGGTAGCTACTGTAGACTGCTTTTTAGTACTCCAGCAAACTGTGCCTCCGAATACTTTAAATACATAACCTGTTGTAGATTTTCTGTCTTGTTCGTCCCCAGCCCAATCAGCGTCAGCAAATCCAACAAGATTAACTTCATCGTTTTTCTGAAACAGTAATTCAAGGTCCTTTCCTTTCAAATACCGTAGAATTCGTTTCAGATTTTTCCATAGCTGTTCCGTTGGATTACTTTGGTATCTGCTACAGAGATTAACCGAGATACTTAGATCAGGTCGAGTTGCCAACATTAAATACATAAGACATCCTACAAGTTCACGTACTGGTTTCCGCTTCATTTCTGTAGATTCTGTTTGAACTTTAAAACTACCGGAATCCATTGGTGTTTTAATATCCTTGCAATCGCTCATTTGAAATCGTTGCAGCAAATCAAGTATGTAGCTCTTTTGACTTAAGTAAATACCATCTTCCGTTTGTCTTACATTAATTCCAAGAAATGTTTTTATTTCACCTAAGTCTTGCATTTCAAACTCTTCTGTTAATTTTTGTTTTAATTTGTCAATTTCATTGTCATCACTACATGCTATAATAATATCGTCAACATACAATAATAGATATATTATAACACCTTTATTTGATTTAATGTATAGGCACGGATCGTTCTTGGATTTTACTAAATCCTCCTTTTTAGCAAATTTGTCGAACCTTTTGTTCCAACAGTAAGGTGACTGCTTCAAACCGTATAGAGCCTTATTCAGTTTACAAACTCTTCCGTCATCTTTGAAACCTTCAGGAATATTCATGTAAATGTCTTCTTCTATTGTTCCATGCAAAAAGGCTGATTTTACATCCATTTGTTTGATCTTCAGTTCTTTGAAGTTAGCCACAGCTAGCAAAGTTCTGACTGTAGCAAGCCTTGCGACTGGTGCGTAAGTTTCGTTGTAGTCAAATCCTTTTTGCATAAAGCCTTTTGCAACAAGTCTGGCTTTATATTTGATAGTTTCACCAGATTCATTTTTCTTTACACGAAAAACCCACTTACAATTTATAACTTTGGTATCAGTTGGTTTTTCTACTAAAGTCCATGTATTGTTCTTCTTTAGTGAATTTATCTCGTCTTTGACAGCATTTTCCCACTTTTTAAAATCTGGCCTAATTTTTGCTTCTTCAAGTGTTTCAGGTACGTTTTCCACAAATGATGTAGCATTCAAAGCTAAATGTTCTAGATCATCTTCGTTTACATAATCTTTCAGATATGCAGGTTTCTTTTTCATTCTACTGCTTTTTCTTAGGTTAATGTCTTCTTCATTTCTTTCTTCTTCGGAATTTTCATTTTCTTGCTGATTTTCCTCTTCATTTCTATCAGTGTTATTTAAATTTCCATTTTCATTTGCGATATTTGTTAACTCATGTCCTATATCAACCATTTCGATCACAGATCCGTTTATATGCAGATTGCTAATATTTTTGTTTTCATCAAAGATAACATGTCTTGCTGTTATTACCTTTTCTTTGAGAGGATCCCAGAGTCTGTATCCGTTACTGGTATAGCCAATCCTAATGTTTATTTCTCCTTTTGGGTCAAACTCTCTCAATTGTTTTACCTTTGGTATGTGATTGTATACAAGACTTCCAAAAATTTTAAAATTATTTAGATTTGGTTTCTTTTCATAATACATTTCCGCTGGCGTAGCGTTTTCTTTTAAAGCAGCTGTGGGACTTCGATTTAAAAGATATGTAGCGCATAAAATAGCTTCACCCCAAAACATTTTTGGTAGCTTCGATTGCAGCAGTATTGCTCTTCCTTTTTCAATGAGTATTCTATTGAGTCGTTCAGCAGTTCCATTTAACTCAGGATTATAGGCAACAGTGTAGCGAATCCGAATTCCCTTGAGTTTGCAAAAACTAGTGAAATTATTTGAAAAGTACTCACTTATCGCAACAAAGTGACCCAATCCTGTATCCAAGCTGATTTGTTACAAGAGCTTCAAAGTTCCTAAAACATTCAAAAGCATCACTCTTTTTTTCAAGTAAATACACTGAAGTGAAGTGCGTGTAGTCATCGAAAAAGGTAATAAAATATCTTTTATTATCATGTGTTGTCGGAGTTATTGGCCCACAGATGTCGCTATGAACCAGCTCAAGAGGTCTTTTAGTTAGCTTCCTAGATGCTTTTGGAAATGGTAAACGTGTAATCTTTGACTGCGCACATACAGAACACACTTCAGTATCTTTTCAGTTTGCTACAGTTATCTACAGTTTGCCTTTCACGAACTCAAGTGTTAATTTTTCCGAATCTAGGGTTTCAAGAGCCGTTACCATCGGATCGTAAGTTTTTGGTAAAGTGGGAAATAGATGACACACTATATCTACTTTTTCTAAAGTTGCTCCAACCGATTTGAGTTCTCTTACTACTTCTTCAAATTTTATAAAATGATTTTCAAGAGACTCACCTCCGTTAAACTTCATTGCCAAGAGTTTTCTTCGCAAATATAATTGGCTGGCAACACCTTTTCTTTTAAAAACACTTTCAAGTGCTTTCCACATCTGATATGAAGTCTTCTTGTCCTTTATGTACTCAAGGTGTGAGTTCGATACGCACTTAACAATATTTTTACATTTCCTGTCTAACCTCAAAAACTCGTCACCAGGATCTTCCACCTCGAATTCGATACATTTCTTCACATCAAATTGATCCAAAATAATTTCCAGTCTAAATCTCCAATGATCATAATTCTTGCCATCAAATTGTGTTATACCGTATTTTTCCACTGAATTGGTTCCGTGAGCTATGCTTTCAGCGTATTTATTTTTAACAGTTCACTTTCCAAGCTCTCAAAATAAAATACTCTACTTGCCGAATTCTGGGCCCATAACCTGATGAGTTACGCGGAAGGTAGAGCAGTTTTAGCTTGTGATTATAATAATTATAACAGATTTGCTTTTCAATAACACACTTTATTAAACTAGATAGACGACCATTACAATAACACTAATACCAACTTAGAAAACTAAAATATTCTAAAATAGAGATCAGGGCGGCATATTTAAAAATACTTAAAACTATGACTGTATTTCAACAGTAATAACGACATCCAAAAGGGGTCGAAATTATTGTAGACGAGGGAGCAGGGTTCATAATTTGTTCGGACGATAGTAATTGTTTTCACCACTCTTGAATACAGTCAGTGGTTACGCCACTTCAGTTATTCGCATGAAAAACTAAAATTTGCTTCAATAAAAATAATACGTAATACCGAAAACATAACTTCTTTAGTTACTTCATGGCAAGTTAACAGTGTTATTTGTTTCCATTATTAAATTTTGCAGTTTCCACACCAAACACACAAAATATATTTAAACAATATAGGTTAATATTTTACATTTGAAATTTAAAATATCACATTTACGCAAATCAGCCAACAATCACTTAAAATTTTATATGCAGGCATGTAACATTAAACATAGAGTAAAGTATTATTTAGATGAGCATCTCCCATAGCGAAAATTACCCAACTGTTTAAAGAAACGAAGTGTTTCGTGCCTGTGGCGCCCGGTCCTGGCTCAGGTAGGATAGGAGTCAAGACGACGACACACAAAATGGTGACTTCGGGCGAAGACGTCGAGAGACCTCTGACAAAGTCAGAAAGAAGATTGTGCGTGGTTAGGGTAATACCGACGAAAATACAAAGAAATGTGAAAGAAAGACAATATTCCTGTTCCCATCAATGTACATTATTATTTTTTTTCAGGTTTTTAGAACAACCCCTCTGGGAAATAGGGTGGGGGACAAAACTTTTTTTGACACTTGTCGAAATTCCATAAAAAAATATTTTTCAAAAATAAAAATGTGTTTAATCTCGTTTAAGTTTGGCTACAATTACTACCGTACAGACTATGAAACAGATATGCTAGCGTCGGCGAATCAACGCAGTTACGTCACAATACGGAACAAACGACTGTATTGTTTGGAACAATGCAATTGTTTGTTACGTCGTGTGACATAACTGTGTTGATTCGCCGACGCTAGTATACATGAGCGAAGTTATAAGGGTTTTTTGATGGTCTGTAAAATATGTAATGTTAAAAATGTATTTTTGTAAGTATTAATGAATCATTATTAGAATTCAATAAATATCAATATTGGTATTAGCTGAGCATGACCACAAAACAACAGCAGCTCTGTTAGGACAATGTCTAAATTTTCATGCCAAGAATACATTAGGATAATCAAACTAATTGTATTACATTCTCAAAATGTACAACTTTTTGACTAAAGAGTGTGATTTTGAAAATGTATTAAGACTTTGTTATTTTACTTAAATGAAATGTATTAAATCGATTGTAAAAACGCAGGTCAATAACAAAATTTCAGATTTGTTTTCTGTAAAAGAAAAATAAATAATAATCAATAAGTACATGTAAATAATATTATAAATATATGACTCATTGGAACGTTTCGCATTTAATAGTTAATGCATCTTCAGCCTGTGATATGCATCAATTTGATTTTAAACTACTGACACGGAAACAGTTAATTTACGGTTTTTTATATGTGTTTGACAAATAATAGTTATTTTTTTTTAAATATTTTTTATTTTTATTTTTATAGAATATTTTATTACAACGACCATCGTATTTTACATCTATGTCCATTACATCAGCCGCTGCTGATAACTGCATATCACAGGCTGAATATATATATATATATATATATATATATATATATATATATGTGGGGATGAGGGTTGAAACGAAGCGAGTGAAATTAGAAAAATCAAGTATATTCACAAATTTAATTATTACATGTAAGAAAGTGTTCAAATAATGCATTGCACACATTCACCGACTCACAACTTACTCCTCCTGTGTATCGGTCAGCTGAGGGGAGTTTTTCGGGAACTTCAGTGGCGTTCCAGGTACAAGCCCACAGCTCGGCCATCCTGATTAGTTGTTCGCCCTCGTCAACCTGTAACAAACTAACAAAATCGTCCAATGGATCATCTTCCGCCCACGGCTTCATATGAGCTGCGCTGGCGTTTGTGAAGTTTGGACCTTCCCCATCGATCTTTTGTACATCGTAACAGTCTTTCTTCTTCACACGTATGACTTTGTAGGGGCCTAAGAACTTTGGTTTCAGTTTCAGGCCACTGCCAAATTGCGTTCTTTTTACAGCGACTTTATCTCCTTCTCTATATGTCCTTGCTTTCTTGCGTTTCTTGTCATAGCTTTTCTTATTTTCTTCCTGTATTTTTAAAATGTTCGTTTTAGTGTATTTTCTTAAATTCTCTCTTTCGTCCGTAAACTCTTCAAGTCTATCCGCCTCTATCATCTGTTGAATCTCTACCTCTTTCCCTGTTCTCATCCTCTTTCCAAACATTACTTCAAACGGTGTAAATCTTACACTTCTTTGAAAGGTACTGTTCAAAGTCTTTTGCACGTCGGTTAGATGTTGATACCATTTTTCGGGATTTTCTAGTGAGAGTTTGCTCAATACTGAATAGATTATACGGTGGATTTTCTCAACCTGACCATTTCCTCGTGGTACGCCCGTTGTGGTGGTTAAATCTCAAATTTTCTCATGTTCGCAATAATCTTCAAATTCTTTAGATGTGAAAGCTGTACCGCGATCACTAATAATTCGCTCTGGATTGCCGAAAACCGCTTGCTGTTTATTTAAACAATTTAAAACTTCATCTGTACCTGCAGTTTTGGTTTCGTATATCCAAATGAATTTGGTAAAACTGTCTACTATAACCAACAGATATCGGTATTTCTTCTTCGTTGACGGTAAAGGACCCAAGTGATCGACGTGGTACGCCTGAAGATGATATTCCTCTTTGTCGACACTGTTCAAAAATCCTTCAGCTTTTCCAGCTTTTCTTTCAGAAAGGATACATGGTATGCAGTTTCCTATCACTCTTGCAATTTTCTTCGACAAGTCCGGTATCCAGTACTCTTGTAATAAATCTCTCATCTTCTTTTCAGAAAAATGCCCATTCTCGTTATGAATCTGCTTTATTAAATCATATTGCATGCTTCGTGGTACGATAAATAGCTTGTCTTTGTTTCTGGTTTTATATAAAATTCCATTTTCAACTATGTAGTCTTTATATTCTACATTCTTCAAAATTTCGAATAGTGGTTGCAACTCTTCGTCTTCTTGTTGTGTAGTTCTTAATTTTGTTAAGATACCCGTCATGGCTATCGGATGACGGTTTAAGGCTTCAATGTGCGTCATTCTTGTTCCCACGCGTTGTTCAATTGAATAGTTAAAATCTTCAAGCAAAGCAGCCCATCGCCAGATTTTCGGGGTGACGTATTTCTTTCGCATAGTCATTTCAAATGCGCTACAGTCAGTAGGTAATGATGTTGAACTTTATGCCTAGTAGATAATGTCTATACTACTCTAAAGCTCTCACAATTGCTAGAACCTCTAATTCATAGCTATGTTTCTTCTTTTCCACGTCTGTCGTTTTCTTGCTCATATAGCTTATTGGATGCATTTTGTCATCTTCTGGATTTCTTTGTAGCAATATTGTTCCGTACCCTTCTTGACTTGCGTCTGTGTGCAATTCAGTGTCTGCGTTCGGGTTAAAGATTTTAAGGACTGGTTCACTGGATAGTGCTTCCTTTAGGGCTTTTATCGCTACTCTCTGCTCATAGTCCTTTCTAAATGGTGTATCATTCTTCAGTATTTCACTCAATGGTCTTGCGATCTTGGCGTAGTTTCTGATAAACTTGCGAAAATAGCCTGCCAGATCCAAAAAACTTTGTAGACTCTTCTTCGAATTTGGCACCGGAAATGTCATTACAGCTTTTAACTTGTCTTGGCTCGGACGTATTTCGTTATTGCTGATGTGGTGACCCAAATAAACAATATCTTTTTTTAAAAATGTCGATTTCGAGCAATTTATCTCCAATCCGTACTCAGATGCAAACTGTAGAACAATCTACAATTTATCAATAGCTTCCGATTTAGATTTCGCCGGTATGATTAAATCATCCATGTAGGTTATCACAACTCCTTGTAATTCTAGTTCTTTAAAAATACTACTTATAAAACGTTGGAATACTGCCGGTCCATTGGAAAGTCCAAATGGTGTTTTGACATATTCGTACTATCCGTCTTGTGTAATAAACGATGTATATTTTCGGGTGTTTGGGTGAACCGGAATGTGATGGCATCCATTTTTTAGATCAATTGTGGAAAATATTTTTGCATCTCTCAATTTATCTAACTGATCATCGATTACCGGTAGAGGAAATCCAGCTTTAACAGTCTTCTGGTTAATTTTTCTGTAGTCTACACATAGACGTAGTTTACCGTTCTTGCGTTTTATAGGAACTATCGGCCTAGCGTAATCCGAAGAACTTGGAACTATTATCCCTTGCTCTAACAATCTATTTATTTCTTGGTTTACCTTAATAGCTTCTGTTCTAGGTAATCTTTTAGGTCGTTGATTAATTGGTGTATCGTCTGTTAACCCTTTCGCTGCTAAGTTAAGGGAAGAGCGAGCGCTATTTGTGTGCGGAGTTAGGAAAGCTCTAAAACGTATATATACGGAAGTAGCACATTGGACTAGTTTCGTACATATAAATACGGTCATAGCATGAAATAAGCTCAGTATTTCCATATATATCGACGACGTTCTGACAAAAATAGCGCTTACGTCTTTTTGTCAGAAAATTGTCGATATATATTGGTAGGTTTTCAGCATACATGTATATATACATAATAAAACAAATTTGTAATAAGAATAAATTTTATTGGAATTATAATAATTATAATTATAACAATTGTTCAGCTTCTTTATCAGTTACACCTACATAGCCAGCCATTTTCGAGGGGTTATCTATTACGCACTATTACAAATATAACGCATGCGAAGCGGTTGATTATTTGAACAAAACTAAACCGGTGAACATAAGAGTTGTCACGTGGTATACATTTTATAGCATTTATACAAAGGTCAACACTGTTTACGAGCACAACTACTCGTACGTATATTTACGGCAAAAGCACATGGCAAAAGCAGTTTACAAATTTTCAAAACGTATATTTACGGGAGTAGCACATTACATATATGTTTTGGAAAACGTATATTTACGGACGTAGCAGCGAAAGGGTTAACACGATCTTCATTTCTATTAATGCTGTTTTTACAGGTTTTGGTTCATAATTCTTCATGGTTTCGTAAATTTCTTGTGGCACTTCTATCTTTTCTTCTTTTGTCAAAGTTTCATCTTCTTCTGTTATATTGATCATCATGATCTCTGTTATTTCCTGATCTTTGTTTTCATGCCGACTATTCTATTGCTTCGACTATTTTTTCTTTTTTGGCCTCTAGTTTTTTAAAATTACAGCCGCTTTGGTTAATCTATAGATCTGCCTGATCTAACAATTCGTGCCTTAGTAAGGTTTGGACTGGCATACTACCTTGTGGTACAATGTGAAATATGGTTTCAAATTGTTGTCCATCTAGCGTTACTGTCGTTTTGAATTTTCCAAGCGTATTTATCGATTGATTTCCTAAGCCATATATTTTCGTATTATCAGCTTCAAAATTTAGTGCTCCCAATAACGCATAGATCTCTAGGTCCATTAAGTTTAAATCACTTCCCGTGTCTATAAGACAATCAACATCATTGTCAACAATTTTAATAGACTTAGTCATCTTTTCTCTGCCTCGTCATGAAAATAGTGCTTTGGCGTGTTCGGACACCGAAGTTTTAGGTTTATCTTTTTTGCATTCATTAGCTTTATGGCCAAAAGTGTTACAATTGAAGCATTTAACACCTTTTGCATTATTAGCACAATTGCTGGCTACATGCCCTCTTAGACCGCAGTTAAAACATTTTTGGTTCTTACCTGCCGGATTAGGTTCTTTGTTCCTGAAACTTTCTGATGTTAATGCTTTTCTTTGCCTTTGCTGAACCATTGTGTCTTCAGTGATAAAGATCTAACTAATTCTTTGTCGTCCAATCCTGTAATTATATACTTTATCATCGAATTATCTTTGATTTCATCTTTTCTCCCTATCAGCAACATATCATAAAAATAATCTTCATATGATTCATCCTTCTTTTTCTTTCTTCTCATCAGTTCCTGATGAACGTCGGCTTCATGGTACGTAGTTGGGAAAGCTTGCTCTAGTTCTCTAGGTAGATCTTCCTACTTGTTTAATTCTAATCCAAAACTGTCGTACCAGGTACGTGCAGCACCTTTTAATTTAGGAACAGGTTGTAGGAGCGTAACATCTTCAGTCCATTTGTAAACTTCAGCTATTTTATTTATTTTCTTAATCCAAGTCGTTACTGAAAGTGAACTTGATTTTCCAGGGTTGAATTCGGGTATTAGATCTATAACATCTTTAGGTCGAACATTTACATTCACCGCTGGTTGACTCATTGACGCTTCGGACAGTTTTCGTTGTACCAACTTTAATTCCTGTTCTAGAATTTCTCTTTCCTTGGCCATCAACTGCCTTTCACGTTCCCATAAAAAGCGTTCGCGTTCATCCAAGTCATTGTAGTTTGACGGTGTAGGACTTTTATTTTCCAAATCACTCATTTTTACACAATTTTTTAATTACCGCAATATATTTAACAAATCTGTCTATATTAGTCTTTATAAAGTGGTCAGAAATAAATTTACCCGCTGTCTATTCTGTGCTTTAGAAAGATAGAAAATGGTCGCACTTGTTTACGAAATGCATCCAGTGATGCCAAGTTGGTGCATTTTGCATTAGATCTGGTGTATTGAAAGCCTATCTAGTGACCAAAATTGCGTTCTAGTGCGCTACTGCAAATTCTGGTGTGTTTCTGTTTTAAATCATCTGTTGATGATTTACAACTGTGATTTAAAACTGCGAAAATGTGGCGACATCTTATATTATAACTTATGTGCTACGTAATTAATATTTTGTAAACCTCTTTAGTTTATTCATTTACTATTTATTTATTTCTTATTTATCTATTTATATTTTAACTACTGACTATTTTATTTATTTTTTATTATTTGACATTATAACTTTTACTAATGTTTAATTTCTATATTTTTACTATCTCACAATGACCGTACATTTTAGATCAGCTCTGATGAAAAAATAAAATCGTTTATGTCCGCAACCCGTACAACCTTCTCCACACACATCATTGTTAGTATTGCCATAGTCTAATGCTGAATTAGAAAGACTTTGTAGCCATTTGAACATAATTAAAAACAAATTAAGAAATAGGCTTCAGGTTGATACTGTTAATGCAATATAAGCAGTAAAGGCTGGACTTAAAAGATACAACAGTGTTGCTTTAATTATGAACTGCCGGATTCAGTGGTTTCTAAAATCAAAACAAACGAAACATACAAAAATGAAATAAATCAAGACGAGGAAGAAGCATTTAATATCTATCTTTAATAAATTAAAATAAATAACAATTTTTCGGAGTTCCTATTTTGTTAGTTAAGGTGAGAAACATTTAGTTTATCTTGTGATTAAAAATATGTTAACTAGGCAATTGGGAGTTTGCAATGTGTAGTTTTTGTTTTGAATGTGATTAAGTTAATAGTTAATGTTTATTATATATTTAATATTCTTTAATATACTGAATTTAAAATATTAAAAGTTATTATTCAACAATAAAAAAATAAATAAATAAATTTATTATTATTACTAACAGACATCCTCATACAACAAAAAAGGAATCGTTTTATATTGTTTTTGAACTCCCCAAACTCGGACTACGCCCCAGTTTTGGTGCATTTCTGGTGAATTCTTACGCTCTATTTAGTGCCTTGAAAGTATCTATAGTTGGCAACACTGAATGCACCGGTTTGAGATAAGAAGTTCATATTGCTTACTACGCAAACTTTGTTAAAATCAATGATTTTTGAGAATTCCGTCCAAAAATACGTTAATATTAACACTTTGAATTTACAGTTTTAGTCAAATTTCAGTTTTAATGGATCTCGTATCCTTTAATACTATCTTTTGTCTGTCTGTTTCTTTAATACTATGTTTTTCCGTCTTACTTTCTTTTAAAATAAAGTTAAATTCAGTAAAACACTTAATTGTTTACTCATGTGACTCACACACGGCTTTATCTAATTTTATTTTTAATGTTTCTCTGTTTTCTCTACACTCAGTTCTCACTAATTTTCAGTCATTATTTTCATTTGAATATTATTAAACAGTTCAACACTCAGTTGATCACTTGTGTGACTCACACACTGTTTTCGTTAACACTCAGTTACACAAAAACACGACTTTTCACAACTTAACACTTCTTAACACTTTACACTTCACACTTCTTAACACTTTATTTTTCACATTTCCCCAATCACCGTTTCATCACTCAATCCCTTTTTAGTGGTAATCCCACTTCTGATACCAATTTCTGTGGGGATGAGGGTTGAAACGAAGCGAGTGAAATTAGAAAAGTCAAGTATATTCACAAATTTAATTATTACATGTAAGAAAGTGTTCAAATAATGCATTGCACACATCCGTGCGTTGCGGCCGACTGACGACTTACTCCTCCTGTGCATCGGTCAGCTGAGGGGAGTTTTTCGGGAACTTCAGTGGCGTTCCAGGTACAAGCCCACACACACACACCTTGAATTAGATACCTTGAATGAAGCTAACGGCCAGTTGGCGAAATATAGGCCTTATGAAATAAATGTTATTCAAAACACGATCTTCTATGTCCCAACTAAATTAAGTATATATATATATATATATATATATATATATATATATATATATATAATAATAGTGTTTCTTTTTTAAATCGTCGTGTAGGTGAAATATATAATTCAGTAATATATACGTATATATATTTCTATTTCAAAAATATACAGACACCAAAAGTGCAAGCTTCTAGCTTAGCTCTTCTTGGAAGTTTATATAGCAAAGTTGTTGTTAAAAATAATTAAATTATTGTCTCTTTTTGTTTGTATATTGTTATATTTATATTTTGTTTCCAAACATTTTTTTTGCTGTATTTATAAATGTATACCTTTGTATTGTATGGAATCTTTGTACAATTTTTGTTTTTGTACAAATAAATAAATGTATTGCGAAACATAAAAATAAAGAATAAGCATAGTCAATGTTAAGAAAAATGTGATTACGAACTAGGAAGAAAGTATTTTGTCAGTATATCCTCTTCTGGTTGTTCCCCTTGCAAGTAAATCTGCCGGCGCTCATGCTGGCGTATGAACTTTATTACTATTTACGACTGCATATAAGGAAAATGCCAAATGTATGCATAAGTGTGAAAATTGCAATTAAAACGTATCAACCAACTGTCTTATTAAGCAAGCTGTTAAATATTACAAAAAATTATAAATGTCTCACTAAATTATCAACATCATGCTTATTATTTACTTATAATATCACTACCTACCGCAACATTTCCGACTTGGTAATATATACTCGTAGGTGCTCATTACTGCTATATCCACTAATTTAGGGTGACCAAGAAGGCAATGCGGGACGGAGCAAAAAAAGGTCCTCATCTCCCAAATCCAAGTGAAGAGCAAAAAAAAAGTCCTCATTTCCCAAAATCCAAGTGAAGAACAAAAAAAGGTCTTCACCTCCCAAATCCTAAATGCGGGACAATGCGGGACAAAATGTTCAAATGCGGGACGAATGGTCAGCCTACACTAATTTAACATTTATCAATGCTTATCAACTAAATATAAAACAGTAAATTAAATTACTAGAACTAGTTAAGTTTATTAAAGTAAATTATTTACACTTTCTTTAAAAGAAAAAAAAATCTTATTAACTATATGGGAATCTCTGAAATTATTTTTCATTTTCATTTGAAAGTTTTTTTTTGTACAACACGTTTTCGAGTGTTTGACAGCTTAACAAATAATAGTCATTAATCATCATTTTACTTTCATCTAGCACAAAAATAAAACAATCTGTCTGTTTTCTGCAACATATAATAACAAAAAAGTTCTTTAAGGTATTTCTATTTGTTTATTTATTACAATTCGTATATCCAGGACTATGCAAAAGAACATCCAAGCTGTCAAATCATTTAAATAGGCAGTTTTTGACCTTCATCATTCGCGGATCGGCAAAAGAGGTAGAAATTTTAATGGACCGGGAAAATTATAAGTATAGTAACACATTTCACAACAGACAAAATAATTAATATGCAATATTAAATGGTCACACTCATCGAAATGGCTAAGCATAAAAATCCCACTAATATCATGTAAACTATCGCGCAGATGTCATTAACACCTGCGGCATTTGGTCCCGACTCGGCGAAGAGCGGCTAGCAACGGGTGGTCTTACAAACGCCCGCATACTGGCGATCAATACACACGCGGCGGACATGCCTACATACATTAGCAAAATTGTTATAAAATAATAAACAAACATTCCTTTCCCAACCTCATTATAATAATAATAATAATAATAATAATAATAATAACGCCAGGGTTTGGGATGCAGTCGTGTGTATTTAGCTCCACTAGTCTCTAGTATGACGCGGCTCAAAAGGTTGCTGAAGTTTGAGATTAGTGAATGCTTGTCAAGACCTGACAAACCCCATAATAATAATAATATTTATTTATTGACCAGGGTACAAAAGAAATATTTTTTTGGTCAGTCCAATTACAATCTGTTTCAAATACAATATTAATAAAAATAATACAAAAAAATAATAATAATAATGAATAAAAATGTAATAATATAAATTAAAAAATAATAATACAATGTGTGTAAATATCAGAAACAGTTTGAGTTATACAATATAAAAAACATGTTTTAAAATTAAAAATGGTCACATATTTACAATTACAATTGGTCATATATTTAAAATTACAAATGGTCTTTTATTTACTTATAACACGCTTACAACATATTAAAATGGGTAAAATCATCAATCGAATATATTGGATTTTGCAATAGAAATTTTTTAATTTTTGATTTAAAAATGTTGTTATTTAGATTTCTTGTTTCTTCCGGTATCATGTTCATGTATCATGTTGTATCATGTTTTTAGATATATTCAGATGTACAAATTTAGAATAATTACGAATTTTATTTCTCGTGTCATATGAATGATCTCTGCAAAAGTTTTGTGGTCTGACATGTTTTTATGAGCAAATAATAAGGAATAGTTAATGTAGATGGCTGACAAGGTCATAATGTTTAGTTCCATAAAAGTATCTTTACAATCTGCTCTATAAGAATTCCCTGCTATTACGCGTACAGCTCGTCGCTGTAAAGCAAAGATTCTCTGAGCAGCAGGAGAGTGGCCCCAAGCGAGTAGATCATAAGTCATATGGGACTGGAAAAGGGAGAAGTAGGTACTAATTTAAATATTTTTAGTTACTGTAGAATATAGATTTCGAAGTAAGTAAATTGTCTGAGATAATTTGAACACAGACCAGTAACATGCTCATCCCATCTAAGATTTGGATCAATTTGCATACCTAGAAATTTTACATGTTTTGGATTTTCATAATCATAGTATTTAGTGGTTATTAGTAAATTTTTAGTTTTATTTATATTAAGGGACAGTTTATTTGAGTGGAACCAGTCTTGTGCTTCCGTCAAACTTGCCAGACCAGTATCTATTACTGTATTTAATATTGACGACGATGTCAAAAATGTTTTATCGTCCGCAAAAAGCATAGATTTAGCAGAAATTGATGTTGGGAAGTCATTAATGTAAATCAAAAAGAGCAGTGGTCCTAATATGGAACCTTGTGGGACTCCGTGGTTTATGTTTGCAATATTTGATTTATTATTATCAACTTTAATAAATTGTTTCCTATTTTAAAGATACGCACGTATCAATAAGCTGCTATTTGCATCAAATCCATACTTGACAAACTTAGCTAAGAAAGTTGCTAGACAGTAGCAGCCAGTTGCAAGACTATTGGTTACGTTCTGCAGGAAATCTAAAATAGCGTCAGATGTTGATTTGTTGCTTCTAAAACCATATTGACTATTGGTTAACAAATTGTTATTTTCAAAATAGGGAACAATTTGCAAATATAGTATTTTTTCAAAATTTTTAGATAATGCCAGAAGGATAGATATGGGCCTATAGTTATTCAATTCATTTTTGCCTCCATTTTTATAAACGGGTATAACAGAGGCAAGTTTTAAGGGATCTGGAAAAGAATTATATAGGATGCAAGAGTTTATTACTTTTGTTAATGGGATGATTACATTTTTTACTGTTTTAAGTATGTCTACACTATGATCAAAGTCATCCATACATTTACCATTATTAATTAAATTAAAAACTTCTCGAACAGTATTGTACGATAGCGTAGAAAAGGAAAAAACTAAGTTATTAGGCATCGAAGAAATCAGATCTAGAGGAGATATATCAGTATTCGGCAATTTACTGATTATTTGTTCACTAATATTTACAAAGTAATTATTAAAGTCCGCACAAGATAAATTAGTAGGGGGTGCTATTTCCCTTTTGGTAACTCGGTTATTATTTATAAGTTGCCATATAGCTTTGGGATTATTTTTAGATTTCGAGATAAAGAGAGAGTTAGCATTTAATTTGGTTTTCTGTATTGCATTACGATAGATTTTTTTGAATTTATTTCTCAGTGAGCTATTTTCAGAATTCGGACTATCTTGATCATTTTTTTCTAATAAATCAAGATGCTCTCGCATATTTTTAATGTTGTCATTGAACCACGGTATTAAAGTTTTATTATTTTTGTTTTTAAGGGTGTTGAGCTTAATTTCTTTCACTGGAAAACTATCAAGAAATTTTGTTTGAAATATTTCAAAAAAGTTTTCAAACGAAACATTACTGTCTTTGGTGACATTCAGAAAACTCCAGTCGACTTGCTCTAAAGCTTGATAAAACAAATATTTACCAGAATCAGTTATGGGTCTGTATGTTCGAGATATTTGTTGTTTTGTACTAGAGTGATTAGGTGAAGAAAGAGAAACGGAAAATACAATGCCACTATGATCAGATAGAGAGGTAGTTAATTTGGAACTAGTTATTGTCTCCAAAATTGCGAAAAAGGTTATCCAGACGGTTGTTACCTCTGGTATTAAAATTAACCGATTAACCGTCAAGTTATGACTAGTAGAAGAAATCAAGAAGATATAAAGCCTGTTTATCGTTTGTTATATTCAATTTCACATTGAAATCTCCACAGATAATTATTTATTTTGAAAATTCCAATATATTAAAAACATTGTGTAAATTTTCTAAAAAAATATCAAAACTAGCATTTGGAGAAAGATAAAAAGTTATAATTACAATATTAAGTTCACTTAGTAAAGTTACTGACAATTCACAATAAAATTCTAAACTTAGTTTATTAATTTTGGGTAAGGGTACACAAGTACAATTTTCTTTCACTAAGATCATGGTTTCTCCGTGGATCATCACGCTTCTTGTAGTTTGGGCAGTTATCTTGTAATTTGGAAGATGAAATGCTTCCATTTTATCTGTATTGAGCCAATGTTCGACGAAACAAAATATGTCCAGGGATTTGTAAGTTATAAATTCTTCCATTTCATGCTTGATGTTGCCAATTGATTGAAGATTTAAATGTAAGATGTTTAATTTTATATGTTGCCGAAGTTTTTCAGTGTTAAACACACTGATTAACAAGATGTTCGTTTCGTTTGAAATTACAAGTGAAGAAAGTGCTACTTGTTATTACATTAGAATTTTAGAGCTAATGAAATTCTTATGCGCCATTTTTATATGTAGTCCATGTCGGTTGTAGGAGTTGGAGTCTATACAGAAATTATTATCGAATAAATAGCAGTCTTTAGCGTTTTTAGTCACATCAAATAGAAGGTCGTTTGTGTAGTAAATATCAGAGTTGTATTGTTGACAATCGGATCTATATGGTATAGTGCTGATAATTATATTAGTATAGCCGCATTTCTTAAGCACATCTTTAAAATTGTTTATAATATTAAATATCCCTATAACATTTTGATGAGTTACTTTATCATTTTTCCAATACTTATTGAGAAATCTACGATTTTATTCATGACATATTCCAATTATCTTAACTCTTTTTAGGGTAGGGTTATTTTGTTTTTTAAAGACACTTTTATGTTATCTATCAAATAATACCTAACCCATATAATATTTATATATTTTAACTTCTTCCATATTTGTACTGAATAATCCCGCATGATCATGATGCAATTTTCAACCATTGCCCACTACAAAGTTATTTTAAAATTGAAAGTTTCTTTTGGTATTAACAGTAGTAAATAATTGGCCTCATAAGTTCAAGGATATGTCAGTCTGTTTTCTGTAGCCCATTCTCAAAAAACGCCTTTTTAGTGAAATGTTACAAAAACATAATACAGGCTATTCCAGACGTTTAGGCGGAACTAAATGGGAATTTCGTTCTTTTAGATTGTCACGTGAAAGGACCTTTCTTGGGTTATTTTGTTTCATGTTTGGTATGTGAAAATTTTAAATTCCAACAGTATAACCATGAAAATGAATGACATTTATTAAAAATTTTGATACCTTTTTATATATTTTGAAGACAAAAAAGAAATGGGAAATTTTTATTAAGAATGACAAAAAATTAAAATGCAATGAAAAGGACATTTTATTATGACAATCAATTTAATCTAGAATTTGCAATGTGAGTATGATTTACAAAGCTTAAACAAAATGACCAAAAGTCCGAATTAATAGATAAAAATACTAGATTTCAAAATCTTGTTTCGCCTAAAAGTTTGGAATAGCCTGTACCATAGACTATCGTAAAGACACTGAAGAGGTGAATGCATCGATCACCTAGGTCAAGCGTTGCCTGCGGGATGTGGTGACCGGTAGACTTTCAACGTTATTGAGGGTATGAACAATTTAGAGTGAAACTTACAGAAGTAACTTATAGGGAGAGAGAAATGCATTTGTTTTAACCGTAAAATATAGACCAAATATATTCAAATCAATTTGATTTTTTTTTTTTTTTAATTGAAGATATGAAAGAAAAATTTTGATTAATTTTAATTTTCAATTTTACAGTGCTAAACTTGTTTAACTTCACATCACTGTTACTCAGTAAAAGAATAAAAATTACAAATGATAACACTTGATCGCTCTATATTGTAAATTTATGTTTAAAATAAGCCCTTGTATGGGAAAAGTAATTAATATTTGTATGGATCGTCATTGTAGACCGGTGGTTCTCAATATTTTTTCTTGACGTACTCCTTGGTTTGTCAGAAATTTATTAAACACCCCCCTCAACCGAAGTGAGGCAACCGTACAGCCTACGGACCGTAACTTAAGAGGATCCTGCACTGTTTACGCAAGTAAATCATTGTATATGAAAATAACTAATAAAGAAAAACGAAATTAAAACAAATAATACAACTGAATCAACACATAATCAATACTATAGTCTACACATATATTTTTATTTGGTGTTGATCCAGTGCCGCATTACCATATAGGCACTGTAAGCACGGGCTTACGGGCCCAGACTCTTTATCCGCATCAGCGGATTTAAAATATATTTATTAAAAATATTTTTACAATTGATACACAAAAAATATTTTTGTTTTAAAAAATTCTTACGAAATATACGTATTATTAGTGCCTCGATAGTGCCTGTTAGTGCTTCATTAAAATCAGAATCCACCCTAAACGTTTTTGAGAAACTGAGCATTCAAAAAAATAAACGTGAAGTTAACAGGTCGTGGAAAGCACTAGCGAAAATTCGTCTGCCAGCCGTTAATGCCTCGTTAGTGCTTGTTAGTGCCTCATTAAAATTGGAATCCACCCTAACCACTTTTGAGAAATTGAGCATTCAAAAAAATAAGCTTGAGGTTTGCATGTCATGAAAACCTCACACCTTATTTTTTTGTGTATTCATAGAATGTATAATGTAACTGCCGAACAGACAAACGGGTGCCTATTTTGCATGAAAAAGAATTTCAGAATTGATATCGTGCACACTGTTTAAAATGTGTAACTATGCTGGATAAACGAACTCACCCAGTATATTGTAACGTGTAAACTATTGAGAGAGAAAAAAAGACACACACACACACATTTGACCATGGGCATTTTCAGTATGTGCTTTATTATGTCATATTTGCAATTGTTTATGTAGTTATGCATTTCTGATAGCATACGGGGCACTAAAAGACGTACCTATTTATTTCTGTCCACAGACAACTTTGTATTTTTTTTTTTTCAAATGCCCATATGATACATCTCATATTCTCTTACATTTGTATAATATTTTTTTAGGGTTTTGTATATAGGAGAAAAAAAAAAATGTGATGGATGAATTTTCAAATATTTCAGGATTTCACAGGTATCTAGTAAGTGAAAATGGTCAGACGCATATCACAGGCTGAAGATGCATAAAACTAATATATATGCGAAACGTCCCAATGAAATAAATTAATTTATTATTTTTCCTACCTAATTGACGATTAAAGAAGAAACACAATTACATAAGGGTTGGCTGTGGAAAAATAAAATAATGTGTACTGCAAGCTTTAACTGTCAATTAATTAACTGTCATCACTGTTGTTTTTATAAATGCTTTTAATAGTATGAAAAGACGAGTAAATTTGTATCTGCAGGAAAACGGTGGTCATTTTGAACAGCTTCTTTAGTTTTTTATGTTTATTTTTCTGTACCTGTGAAATCAAAAAATATATTATATATAATGTGTAAATTTGTATTTATTGTATATTGTCACGGGGTGTCCTTATATATATATATATATATATATATATATATATATAAATAATATTTGTCGTTACTGGAGTTGTCTTTTTAAAAAGGATTTATTTTAATATTACAATTTAAAATATCAGAAGTACATAGTTTTATGTCAAATACCAGAATGAATATAATACATAAAAATGGTCTTTTATAATCTTAACATATTTAGCAAGGTCAGGGGTTTTAACATGACACTGTCTGGCGTGCTTCTCACAGAGTCATCATAATACCGAAGGTAACTCCCCCGTTCTTAGAATGAAGCCTCTCCTGGAAGGTTGATAACGTTTGCTTCCTGGTGTTGTTGGCCTCTCTTGGAATTCCGCTGAACGATATATCTTGTAGTGATGTAGGTCAGGATACTCAAGAGACAGAGATATAGAATTACTGTCCATATGTTAATATTTTTTGGATCGAAGAATTTTTGATCATCATCGATTGGCAGCATTGGATTGGATTGTAGATCTTGTAATTTTAGCGTTTTCAGGTTGATGGAAAAATTTGATTTAGGATGATCTTGTATTGATAATCCTTGGCTATTGATTATCTTTGGCTGTCCGTGACTGATGGTTTGGAACAGGAGTTCTTCGTTACGGAAAATAATTTTGCAGTTATCTTCTTTGATGAGATATATGCCCTGAAGAATTTTTATTTCTGCATCTTCTTTACATTTGATTTCTAACTTCTCCTTTTTAGGGAATACTGCCAAATATTGGTTGATTTCTGATATGATTTTGAGATGGTTGTCGTTGACTTGAAGTTTAGTGAACTGACAGTTGTTGGACTGGCCGTTGAGTAGGATTCCTTCTTCGCATGGAGACCGATGATTGGTTTTTAGTTTGATTGGACATTGGTACACCTTGCTTTTTGTACAAATATCGCTTAGAGGCATTAAATCATTTTTTGATTTTAGAAAATATTTTACATCAGGTATAATAGTAATAATTTCTGATTCGTGTATGGTAGGTACAGGTAATAAATGATATAGACTGAAAATCTCTTCATAATTGATCGGGATGGTTAGAAGGTATATAATTTTGTTGTTATCAATTTTACAACTAACGTCGATTACTGATTCAAAATCTAAAATATTGTTTCGTGTTAATTCGAAAGGTAGTTCATTTTTGTAATGACTTGAAATCTTTTGTAGTTCAAGGAACAAGTCTTTGCTTGTTACAATACTGGGATGCAAGGTTTTAATTTTGCAGAACGCAAGTGAAGTTTCCAAATTTTGTACCTCATTCAAGATTACATTGTAAAGTATAACAATTTGGTTCAATGTGTCTTTTGTTGTCAGTAAGTCAAAATGATTTGTTTCGTCTTGTAAAATTTCCGAAAGTTGAGTTATTTTGGATTTAATCATTAAATTGTTGATTTGTATGTCTTGTATGGTCTCATTAAAGTTTCTTATAATTTGTCTGTTAATACTGTATTGCATGTTAAGTTGATTTTTAACGTGTTGTTCATTCTCTTGTAAGTGTTTTAGAATTTTATCGTATTTTGCGCCATCGTCCGCGTCTAAGTTTCCTGTCAATGTTTTTAATATTGTCCCAAATCCATTTACGAGTCCTCTTTTGTTCCTACTATGATTTTTAGTGTTACTATGTATTCCTATATTATCTATTTTATCATTTATGCTATCTCTTAGGTAACTAGTGATTCTAAAGTAATTTCCTAAGTTTCCAATAAAGTAGGTATTATTATCTATACTATTTCTAATTATTTCTAAGTTGTCATTCAATTTGTCGAATTCTACGTATATCGTCTGTAAGTCAAAGTAATGGATCAGGGTGTGTTCTGTTTTTTGAAGTCTTGCTTGTCCTAAGTTTATAGGAAGTATTCCTATGTTTTTTGAAATGTCTTTTATTTCTGTCCCGAGCCCGAAGCTGCAGAGCCTGAAATATTTTTAAAACTGTAAGTTTTTTGCGGCGGTCTTTTAATATTTGATATGTGAATGTTTTCCGCAGTGTTATGGTGTTGAGTTACAATTTTGGCGGTTTTCAAATTAGGGTTCACACTTTTAATAGTTTCCGCTTTATATTTGTTCTTAGTTTTATTTTGTTTCTGTTTATTTTTGATGAATACTTTTTCCGGGATAGTTGGGATTGGTTCGCGATTTTTATTTAAATTAGTGATTACTTTTTCTTTCTTATCTTGTAGTTTTTGATTTAGAGTGCCGTAAAGAAGTTTAATTTTTTCTTTGTGATTCGAGATATAGTTATTGACTAATTGTTTATCAAGTTCGATATTAAATGGGGATTCGGTTTCTAAATGTCCGGTAATAATTTCATACGGTCTTAATTTTGTTATGGAATGGATTGAATGGTTGTAAGCTAACAGTGCGTAGTTAACTTTAATTTCTATGGGTTCGTTTTCAAAAAGTGGTTGGTTATTGAGTAATCTGATATGTTCTATCAGTGTGGAGTGAAATCGTTCGATTACTCCATTCGATTCCGGGTGTTGACTACTTATGAAATGTAGTTTAATTTTGTGGGTTTCCAAAAGTTCCGAAAAGATTGAATTTTTGAATTCTAGACCATTGTCGGAAATGATTTGATTTGGTATACAATGGTGGGTAAAGTACTTAATCAAGTTATTAACGACTTCTATGCCTTGTCCTGAATTTAGACGATATGCTTGAGCATATTTGGAAAACGAGTCTATTATAGTTAAGAATTTTGAGTTTTCTAAAGTTATTGTGTCTATGTGAAGGATCTGGAAAGGTCTAACGGCGGTGGGTGTGATATTAAATTCGACTTTAAGGGGTTTTCTATCATACTTCGTTAGCTGACAGATTTCGCAACTGTTAATAAATGTTTGCACGGATTTTCGTTGATTTGGCCAATAGTATAGTGCTTTTAGTCTATTTTCCGTCTCGTCTAACCCGCGGTGGTTAGTTTTACCTTCATGGTAGTTTTTAATAACATTTAGAATTTCATCATCTTCGGTAACATCTATTAATTTTTTAGAACATTTAATAAAATCGATATCTGAATTTTTGAAATAAATTTGGAGGACCTTGGAGAGTTTTTCGTAAATAGGGTTTTCGAAATATAAGTGATATCTTACTTTGGGAACTACATATTGTCTTATAAAATCAATTACTTCTTGTTCAAAATTATGTTTAGAGAACTGAACTAGAAATCTTTGTTTTTTGTCAAATAATCTAACTAGTGCGATTTTAGCTGGGTTAAAGTTAACTTCAGAGATAATTATTTGGTTTTTGCCAACATTTACGGGGCAATCAACCATGGGTATTCCTATTAGCGTATTACCTTCATAGTTGGAATGAATGGTCTGATTATCATCTTCTCCGCAAGATATGGTTTCTTCCGAGTCTTCAATTTCTACTATCATTGATGAATTATCTAATTGATCGGGATTTTGAAATTTTGCATTAAAATTTTTCATGTAACCGAATATACCGTCATCTCTTTCTATCGTTTCGTTAATGTGAACTTCGACTCTCGAGAGGGCGTCTGCGTTTTTGTTTAGACTACCTTTTTTATAGAATATCTCGTAATCATATTCTTGGAGTTTAAGTCTCCACCTGACTAGTTTAGAGTTCGGTTCTTTGATATTAAAAAGCCATTGTAATGGTTGATGGTCTGAATAAATTTTGAATTTTTGCCCAAATAAGTACGGTCTAAAATATTTTACTGCCCAAACGATTGCTAGGGTTTCTCGTTCTATTGGGGAATACTTTCTCTCAGAATCGTTAAGGGTGCGACTTGCGTAAGCTACTGGCAAATCTTCTCCGACTTTTCCTTGCGAGAGGACCGCACCGATTGCAATTTCACTCGCGTCAGTGGTTAAATTGAACGTTTTTGTAAAATCGGGGTATTTTAAAATCGGTTCATTAATTAACATGTTTTTGCAGATGTTAAAGCATTTTAAGTATTCCGGGTTATTGATATCGATTTTAGAGCCTTTCTTTAAATAATTTGTCATGGGTTTTGTTAACTTTGCAAAGTCAGGGATAAATTTTCTATAGTATCCCAGTAAGCCTAAAAATTGTTTTATTTCCTTTGTTGACTTAGGAATGGGGAAATTTTGGATTGCGTGGATCTTATCCGGATTGGGTTTCACGCCATCGGGAGTGACTATATGGCCAAGATAAGCTACTTCATGTTTAAGAAATTCGGATTTGTCAATTTGAATTTTGAAATTAGCTTTCCTAAGTCTTTCGAATACTTCGCGTAGTCTATCCATATGTTCTTGCAAACTCGTACTGAATATTATAATATCGTCTAGATAAACTAAACAATATTTTCCTACGATGCCTCTTAACATATCATCCATAACGCGTTGGAAAGTAGAGGGCGCGTTTCTTAAGCCAAATGGCATCCGGAGGAATTCATAGTGTCCATTTTCCGTAGAAAATCCTGTTTTGGGAATACTTTGGGGGTCGAGTTCGATCTGGTGAAATCCAGAGGCTAAATCTATCATCGAAAAGTACTGGCACCGACCTAATTTATCTAGTAAATCCGTGATGTTGGGTAACGGGTAACGGTCTTCAATTGTTTTTTCGTTCAACTTTCTATAATCGATAACTATTCGCCACTTCTGCCTACCAGAAGCGTCTTATTTCTTTGGTACAACCCAAATCGGTGAGGACCAGGGTGACTGCGATGGTCTAATTATATTTTGTTGTAACATTTTATCGATTTGTGTCTGGACTTCTTTTTTGTGAACATGGGGGTATCTATACGATTTTGTGTAAATCGGTACCTCATCTTTAGTTTTGATACTGTGTTTGACTCTATTTGTAAAAGTTAAAGGCTGTTCATCAAAATGAAAAATATCGGAATATTCTTTTAAAAGTTTGGTAATGGCGATCTTTTCTTCCGAATTCATATGAGATGTTCTAGCTTTAGCGGGATCGAATTTAACTTTGTCTAAATTAATAAAATTGAAATTTGAGTTAATTTTTTGAGAAAATTGTTTATTTTCAAAATCTGAGAATTTTTCTGCGACAATAGGTGTTATTTTGACTGGGATCTCATTATCCGTATTATTTGAAATGGTACAGAGTGCTTGATGATTTTTCACGTTAGTGACGCATTCTAAAATTTCTAATTTTTCAAGATTAGTATGAGGTATGACAATTTCTCCGTTTTTAATATTTTTAATTGGAACTGTAATAACATGTTCTGTGTTAGGTTGTATTATGTAATTGTGAGTGTTTGGTATTGAATCTTGAGGTGTTTTTCCATAGTTAATTTTTATTTTACAATGGGGGGTAATTAACAAATTTTGATCAAAGTCAATTGTTGCATTTAAAAGTTTTAGGTTGTCTAATCCTAATAAACAGTCGAAATTATCATGGAAGTGGAAAATATGGAATTTTAAAAATTGTTCTTTAATTTTGAATGTTTTCGGACACGGCATAAGGGTACTAAAATGTTCTACTGATGTTCCGTGTGCCGTAGATATTTGGAAAGGGTCTTTAACGATAAATTTTTTGAAATGTTTTTGTGCAATAATTGGATTGACAAATGATTTTGTGCTTCCAGTATCTAAAAGGATTTTCAAATTATTTTCAGGGAAAATAACATGTGGCAATTGGCTTTCGTTATTTGTTAAATTTAATAGTTCAAAGTTGGTTCCGAGGCTGTCATTTCTAAAAAATGATTTTGGTCAACCTCTTCAGGGTATTCAGTGTCGTCCTCATAATTTTCGTATTCAATGTTAGGTTCAGTTTCAGAATCTGAATTTTGGAATGTTTGTTCTTCCATATTATATAATTCTTCACTTATAAAATTTTGATTTTGTTGTGGAAATCTTGGAAAATTGTTACTTGGTTTATAAGCGCGATTAGCTGAAGTATTTCGACTAGCTAAAGTATTACGCGTCGTAATACTCATTGGGGTAGGTTTTGAGAAATTTGTTTTAGTGCCTGGCCTAAAAACGTTTGTGGTTTGATTAGAATTGGAAGATTTAGCATTTGAGTTAAATCTATTACTGTTGAACGTGTTCGGACTGGAATTTTGAAAATTAAATGAATTGTTGGGTTTAAAATTTTGAGAGTTTGCCCTTTGTGGGGGTTGTCTGAGTAGTGGTGAATTGTGCATGTAATTTGCATGTAGTGTATGATAGTTTTGTGAGGATTTGTGTGATTGTGTAGGGGTTGTGTTCCAATTAGGTTTCGTTTTGTAACTATTTATGTCTAGTTGAAAGTCGTTTGTGAGCATATTGAGCGCATTATTGAGATCTGTTGGGTTCTTTGTGCGCATAAGGGAACCTAAGGGTTCTCTCAAACCTCTTAACAGAATTCTCAGAGCATAATTTCTGAAATAATCATTTAGTATAATTGAGTGTTCTTGGGAGCAATGTGTTGTAATATATGAGATTTGAAGGTTTAGGACCTTTTGAATCTTATTATAGAAATCGAAAGGCGATTCGTTCGAATTCTGTCTTAGTTCTGTTAGCTCTATATTTAATGTAAAACAGTCTCGTTTGTCAGAGTAACCGTTTAGTAATGCTGTCTTTAAGTCCGACCAATTTGTTATATTGCTCGATGCAATATTTATGGCGGCTTCACCCTTGACTCTAGCAAGGATGCTTGACATAAGGTACTCATTTTGGAAGTCATTTACGTCTGTTGCATTATAAAATTTGTTAACTAATTTTTCGCACACCTCTAGAAATCTAGGTAGCATTTCCGTTTCACCCGAAAACTCCGGTATCATAGCCAGATACTCTTTTTTGAGTTCCATTGGGCGTACGGTGATCGGAATTGTTGTGTTCGGCATTTTGCCTGTTTTTATTATATTAGAAGGGTTAGAAAAATTAATTTTTGGGATAATGTCGGAATCTGAATCTGAATCAGAGCTTATACTATTATCCGATTCTGGTCTATTTAAAAATTCGTTAATTAATAAAGAGCCTCTAAAAGACATTAATACTCACAGCAACAGTGTTGGAATGTGTGCCCTCCTGTCCATGGAAGTTGACTGCTTGACTGGATCTGCCTCGATGTTCTCTCGAAGACGTTGTCACTGCTTACAGTTCTTTGCACACACGTTCACGTTCTGAATAACCGATATTCGTTCAGTCTACACAGAGTCCGTGATTTTGTTCGATTAACTAGCAAAACGTTGATACGCACCGATGTTATATTCACTAACACGTCTAGTTATCCGACCCGACTGCGCCAATAATATTTGTCGTTACTGGAGTTGTCTTTTTAAAAAGGATTTATTTTAATATTACAATTTAAAATATCAGAAGTACATAGTTTTATGTCAAATACCAGAATGAATATAATACATAAAAATGGTCTTTTATAATCTTAACATATTTAGCAAGGTCAGGGGTTTTAACATGACACTGTCTGGCGTGCTTCTCACAGAGTCATCATAATACCGAAGGTAACTTATATATATATATATATATATATATTTTATCAATGATAATCTTTTTTATTTTTGATATAAACATCAATATCTTACTGATATCCCGAAGGGCTCCTTGAAATTTATTTGTAAACAGAGAAGGGACCAAAGAATTTATTTTACATTTACATATATATTTTTATCTTGAATAAGTTCAAGTTTCAATTCATTAACGCTTCAGGAGTATAAAAAAATATCTTGCGGGCCGTATGCGACCCGTGAGCCACCAGTTCCTCCCTAACCTCGTCTTACATCATAAGTGCCCTCCCTAATCATGAGTCCTGTATACTCCACTGCTAGTATGTGCTTTTATTTAAAACTCTACATCAGCGGTTCCCAACTTATGTAAATTGCCGAACCCTTTCCACAATAATCAAAAAATTTCAAACTCTTACAATTTTTAATTATTTACTTATTCGTTGAGACTATCTCTGGTGTCGAGATTTGTTAGAGTTAGAATTTTACTGATATCTATTTTCTTCGGATATGTCGCCACATTGTTTTCCATTCAATTCTGTTTTCTGCATAAAAATAGCACGAAAATAGAAATATTAGTTAGTTAGTTAAATTTTTTGGCGCACAGCAACAAAGGCGCCTAACGCAGCCCATTTACATGACTACACTACATATTTAAAAAAAAATACAATAAATTCAACAATAAGTAAATTTACGCATGCTTAATAAAAGAAAACTTGCACTGACAAACACAAATAAATAATAAAAAAGGTCTGTTCGAAAATTTGAACAGACTCAGGGTGATGGTATCAGAAAATATTAGAACAAATACAAAAAGTTGGTTTAAGTAACAACAAAGCCCAAATGGAACCAAATATATTATATTTTAATATCAACTTAATTATTTTGAAGAAAAAGAAAGTATTTTTGTTGATTCATTAAAACAATATATATAGTATTTGTAAAAATATGCTCATTACGCTGTTCATAAATATAGCAGTACACTTCACAAAATGAATAAAATTTTAATATTAAATATTCTTTATTATCTCTTATTATATTTTGTGAGTGCGGATATGTTTATATATATGTATATATGTATGTATGTTCCGGTACATGCGTGATTTCTTTTTCTAAAGGCTTTCTTACGGCGACGTGTAGAGCGTGAAACTAAATTGAATCAGGTTCGTTAATCTTTCGTGTGTTGTTTTCGGACTTTTTTATGTCTCTGGGGGGTCGAAATTTTTCAAAATTAACGTTTTCTTTCGGTCGTGTTTCGATTTTTGAGTTGAAACAGTTGAAAATTTATCCGTGGAATTAACTGTCAAAAATCCAACATGGCCGCTCACGCACATTTACCGAGAGAATCAAAGTGAAAAAATGGTAATTTCGGTTAAAAATTGCTTTTTTAATGTGTTGAATACTAATTTCAGGTATCAGAGGACATTTTTCAAAAAATCTGGGTCATTATCTGTTCAATTTGAGGTGTAAATATGTTAAAAAGATTACAAGAGTTGACAACTGTCAAAATTTCAGCATATTAAATTGTGACGAGTTTTCATATTTTGAACGTATTTCTTGACAGAAGAAAGTTAATTAAGGTTTTAAGGTGAGTTTACGATAAAGTTTAAGACATTTGGAGGGCAAAAATTCGTAAAATAGTGTTAAAAAAATATTTATGCATATTAAAAATATTAGGGTTACTTCAGCGTTCACCAAGCGTAGGCTAGCAAAAACTGAATTCTCCCAGCCGCCAAAAATACATTTTTCTACCTAAAAATATAATTTACTACAACTAAAATATATTTAAAACATGTAAGTACTTCTTTTATAACATTAGAATGTTTTTTGCAAACGATTTTTAAGACTTTTGGGTCATAAAAATCACAAGATTTCAGAACATGACGGCTGTCAAATTTTTAGCATTTCAAAACGTGACGAGAATCCATATTTTGAACGTATTTTCGACAGACTAAAGCTATTTTTTGGTTTCAGGTAAATTTCCGATATATTTAAAGATATTTTCAAGCTGAATTTCCATAAAATAGTGTTAAAAAAGATTTATAGGAATTAAAAATTACAAGGTTATATCATGTATGCGCTGGACAGACGTAAATGTGAAAATTTTCATGTGGCAAAATCCATTATTAATCAATATTAAGATATAAAGAAATATTAAATGAATAAACTAAATATCCAAATTCATTCTGGACACATTTTGGTAAGTGCAAAGATTAAATTTTAAAAGAATTACATGAAATTAATAATGTTTGGGAGATGTCTAAAGTAATCCATTAAATTTTAAGTTTAAAATGACATTTATGGCCCAAAATGGCTGCTTTAATGGGAGAAATATTTATTTGTGTCATTAGAAATTATTTTTTAAAGAAATCCAATGTTTTTTTGCAGTAAAAAGACTGATTTTAGAAGTAATTAAGAAAAAAGTAATAGAAACATACTAAATTGTGTGTTTACATTCGCACGCTGCAAATACTTCTCGATACTATTACAGCGCCTCTCTTGAAAAATTAAACAACTACCGACACTTCAAAGAACGTATTTTCCACAGACGAGAGCTATTTATTGGTTTGAGGTAAATTTCCGATATATTAAAATACATTTTCAAACCGAATTTCCATAAAATAGTGTTAAAATGATTTATAGATATTAAAAATTACATGGTTAATTCATGTATGCGTTGGAAAGACGTAAATGTGAAAATTTTCATGTGGTAAAATCCATTATTTATCATTTTTAAGATATTAAGGAATAGAATTTGGATAAAAAATATATCCAGACTCATTTCTGGACACGTTTTGGTAAGTGCAAAGAGAAATTTTTAAAAGAATTACATGAAATAAAATGGTTTTTGGGAGATGTCAAAAGTTTTCTGTTAATTTTTAAGTTTAAAATTACATTTATGGCCCAAATGGCTGTTTTAAAGAAAGAAATATTATTTTGTGGCATTAGAAATTATTTTTTAAAGAAATCCCATGTTTTTTTGCAGTAAAAAGACTGATTTTAGAAGAAATTAAGAAAAAAGTAATAGAAACATACTAAATTGTGTGTTTACATTCGCACGCTGCAAATACTTCTCGATACTATTACAGCGCCTCTCTTGAAAAACTAAACAACTACCGACAATTCAAATTTAGGAGGTAATTCACATGTAATATATTCACGTGTAGACGTTAAGGTTAGGGTTGGGGTTGGGGTTGGGATTGGATTGGGATTGGGATTAAGATTGGGATTGGGACTGGGATTGAAAATATGCAAGTTTCACATCAATCAGTGTATCTAAAAAGTTTTTCTAAATTTCCATAGCGGCATAATTAATAGTGTGTCCCATGCACAAATATTTAAGATGCCTTAAAATATTAAAATAAAAATAATAATAATAATCATAATAATTATAATAATAATAATAATAATGATAATAGGATTGGGATATGGACTAGGATTAGGCTTGGAATTAGGATTGGGATTGGGATTGGAATTGGGATTGGGATTGAAATTCAGATTCGGATTGGGATTAATATTGGCGCCGGTCGCTATGGCGTAGTGGTCAGCTCATTTGACTACCAACCATGGGGGCTCGGGTTCAAATCCCGGTTATGGCATGGAAATTTTCTCAAACAAAAATTGTCCTGGCTAATTGCCACAGCTGCAAAGGCCATTAAAAAATAAAAAAAAAAAAAAAAAAAAAAAAAAAAAATATTGGGATTGGGATTGGGATTGGGATTGGGATTGGGATTGGGATTGGGATTGGCATTGGGATTGGGACTGGGACTGGGACTGGGACTGGGACTGGGACTGGGGTTGGGATTGGGATTGGGATTGGGATTGGGATTGGGATTGGGATTGGGATTGGGATTGGGATTGGGATTGGGATTGGGATTGGGATTGGGATTGGGATTGGGATTGTGTTTGGGGTTGGTGTTGGTGTTGGGGTTGGGATTTGGATTGGGAATGGGAATGGGATTGGGATTGGGATTGGGATTGGGATTGGGATTGGGATTGGGATTGGGATTGGGATTGGGATTGGGATTGGGATTGGGATTGGGATTGGGATTGGGATTGGGATTGGGATTGGGATTGGGGTTGGGGTTGGGGTTGGGGTTGGGGTTGGGGTTGGGGTTGGGGTTGGGGTTGGGGTTGGGGTTGGGGTTGGGGTTGGGGTTGGGGTTGGGGTTGGGGTTGGGGTTGGGGTGGAGATTTGGATTGAGATTGAGATTGGGATTGGGAATGGGAATGGGATTGGGAATGGGAATGGGAATGAGAATGGGAATGGGAATGGGAATGGGAATGGGAATGGGAATGGGAATGGGAATGGGAATGGGAATGGGAATGGGAATGGGAATGGGAATGGGAATGGGAATATTAATGGGAATGGGATTGGGATTGGGATTGGGATTGGGATTGGGATTGGGATTGGGATTGGGATTGGGATTGGGATTGGGATTGGGATTGGGATTGGGATTGGGATTTTGATATTGATAATAAAGTAAAAATGGTTTTAATAAAAATAATTTTTGCTGACATTTCGTGGAATATCCGCGGGCGCGTCCGCGGTGCGTCAATTCATTAACCACGTGACATATTAAAAATGACTCGCAAAGCGACGAGTTTTGTAATTGACAAGTGCGGCAAAATGCTTTATTATATTAAAACGAGTCGCGAAGCGACGAGTTTTGTACACCATCACAGTACGTGCCGCAAGCGTGCCCGTGGTACGACCATTTTTTAACTACGCGACAGGCAGGGGGCCGGAGGCCCCCTGTTTACGTAGAAGCGCAAGTCGGCGAAGCAAAAGACGTGCCACGGGCGGGCCCGTGGTACGTCAATTTATTAACTACGTGACAGGCAGGGGGCCGGAGGCCCCCTGTTTACGTATGAGTGCAGGTCAGTGACGCTCAGGACGTGCCGCGGGCGTGCCCGCGGTGCGTCCCGGTTCGTGCCCTGTTCATTTTTTAAGCGCAGGCCGGCGACACAGCGCGTAAGAGCGCAGGTAATAATCGAAATAACATTAACTATAACTATTTTAATAATAATACTAATAGCAGTAAAAATAATAATAATCGAAGTAAAAGGGTTTTTTGTTCTCCTCTATAAAAATGTTATGTACCTATCATGATTCTGTGCACCATCACAGCAAGTTCCGCGGGCGTGCCCGCGGTGCGTCATTTCATTAACCACTGTACAGGCAGGGGGCCGGAGGCCCCCTGCTTCACGTAGGAGCGCAGGTCGGCGAAGCCGACTAAGCTCCTAGTCTCTTATTATATTTTGTGAGTGCGGATATGTTTATATATATGTATGTATGTTCCGGTACCTTCCTAACTTCTTTTTCTAAAGGCTTTCTTTCGGCTATACGTTGAGCATGAAACTAAATTGAATAAGGTTTGTTAATCTTTCGTGTGTTGTTTAAGGATTTTTTTATGTCTCTGGGGGGTCGAAATTTTTTAAACTTAACGTTTTCTTTCGGTCATGTTTCGATTTTTGAGAGGAAACAATTGAAATTTTACCCGTAGAATTAACTGTCAAAATTCCAACATGGCCGTTCACGCATATTTACGAAGAGAATCAAAGTGAAAAAATGGTAATTTCGGTTCAAAATAGCTTTTTTAACGTGCCGAATACTATTTTCAGATATCAGAAGACATTTTTCAAAAAATCTGGGTCATTATCTGTGCAATTTGAGGTGTAAATATGTTAAAAAGATTTCAACAGTTGACAACTGTCAAAATTAATTGCATTTTAAAAGTGACGAGTTTTCATATTTTGAACGTATTTTTTGACAGAAGAAAGCTAATTAAGGTTTTAAGGTGAGTTTACGATAAAGTTTAATCCATTTGCAGGGCGAAAATTCGTAAAATAGTGTTAAAAAAATATTTATGCATATTAAAAATATTAGGGTTACTTCAGCGTTCACCAAGCGTAGGTTAACAAAAACTGAATTCTCCCTGCCAGAAATCATTATATTTTCTAATTAAAAATATAAATTAACACAATTAAAATGGACCAAAAACATGTAAGTACTTCTTTTATAACATTAGAATGTTTTTTGCAAACGATATTTAAGAATTTTGGGTCATAAAATATCACAAGATTTCAGAACATGACGGCTGTCAAATTTTTAGCATTTCAAAACGTGACGAGATTCCATATTTTGAACGTATTTCTTGACAGAAGAAAATTAATTAAGGTTTTAAGGTGAGTTAACGATAAAGTATAAGACATTTGCAGAGAAAATTTCAATAAAATAGTGTTAAAAAAAGATTTGAGCATATTAAAAATATTAGGGTTACTTCATTGCTAACCAAGTGTAGGTTCGTAAAAACTGAATTCTCCCTTCCAGCTAGAAATAATTTTTTTAACTTAAAAATATAATTTAATACAACTAATATATATTTAAAACATGTAAGTACTTCTTTTATAACATAAGAAGGTTTTTTGCAAACAATATTAAGGACTTTTGGGTCGTAAAATATCACAAAAAACCAATACGTAAATGTCGGGACACGCCCTTAATTTCCTGGGAGTTTAATTCTTAAGTATTTAATACACAAATGTAATTTTATTTTATGATTTCTGTATAAATGTGATTATTACATTCGAAAAGTGTTTATTTAACATATCATGAAGGTTTTCCAATGTTTTTTTGCAGTAAAAAGTCTAATTTAATTACAAATTTCATAAAAATTAATACGAACATAGTATTTATTATGTCTACATTCGCCTCTCAATATTTACGTGTTTACAGCGCCTCTCTCGCAGAATTAGACAACTACCGAAATTCAAATTTAGGAGGTAATTCTCATGTATTCACGTGCAGAGGAAATATTTACAAAACACTAAATTTAATAACGTAAAATATTACTGATACACATACAACGAAAATTTGCAAGTTTCACATCAATCAGTGTATCTAAAAAGTTTTTCTAAATTTCCATAGCGGCATAATTAATAGTGTGTCCCATGCACAAATATTTAAAATGCGTTATTATATTAAAATAAAAATAATAATAATAATAATAATAATAATAATAATAAAATAATAATAATAATAATAATGATGATAGGAATGGGATTGGGATTGGGATTGGGATTGGGATTGGGATTGGGATTCAGATTATGATTGAGATAGGGATAGGGATAAAGATAGGGATAGGGATAGGGATAGGGATAGGGATAGGGATAGGGATAGGGATAGGGATAGGGATAGGGATAGGGATAGGGATAGGGATAGGGATAGGGATAGGGATAGGGATAGGGAAAGGGATAGGGATAGGGATAGGGATAGGGATAGGGATAGGGATAGGGATAGGGATAGGGATAGGGATAGGGATAGGGATAGGGATAGGGATAGGGATAGGGATAGGGATAGGGATAGGGATAGGGATAGGGATAGGGATAGGGATAGGGATAGGGATAGGGATAGGGATAGGGATAGGGATAGGGATAGGGATAGGGATAGGGATAGGGATAGGGATAGGGATAGGGATAGGGATAGGGATAGGGATAGGGATAGGGATAGGGATAGGGATAGGGATAGGGATAGGGATAGGGATAGGGATAGGGATAGGGATAGGGATAGGGATAGGGATAGGGATAGGGATAGGGATAGGGATAGGGATAGGGATAGGGATAGGGATTTGGGGTTGGGGTTGGGGTTGGGGTGTGGGTTGGGGTTGGGGTTGGGATTGGGGTTGGGGTTGGGGTTGGGGTTGGGGTTGGGGTTGGGGTTGGGGTTGGGGTTGGGGTTGGGGTTGGGGTTGGGGTTGGGGTTGGGGTTGGGGTTGGGAATGGAAATGGGATTTTGTTATTGATAATAAAGTAAAAATGGTGACAATTTTAATAATTTTTGCTGACGTTTCGTGGACCATCCGCGGGCGCGCCCGCGGTGCGTCAATTCATAAACCACGTGACATATTAAAAATGAGTCGCAAGGCAACGATTTTTGTAAATGACAAGTGCGGCAAAATGCTTTGGTATATTAAAACGAGTCGCGAAGCGACGAGTTTTGTACACCATCACAGTACGTGCCGCGGGCGTGCCCGCGGTGCGTCACTCTTTTAACCACGTGACAGGCAGGGGGCCAGAGGCCCCCTGTTTACGTAGAAGCGCAAGTCGGCGAAGCAAAAGACGTGCCACGGGCGTGCCCGTGGTGCGTCTCTTTATTAACTACGTGACAGGCAGGGGGCCGGAGGCCCCCTGTTTACGTATGAGTGCAGGTCTATGAAGCACAGGAGGTGCCGCGGGCGTGCCCGCGGTGCGTCCCTGTTCGTGCACTGTTCATTTTTTAAGCGCAGGCCGGCGACACAGCGCGTAAGAGCGCAGGTAATAATCGAAATAACATTAACTTTTACTTTTTTAATAATAATACTAATAACAGTAAAAATAATAATAATCGAAGTAAAAGGGATTTTTGTTCTCCTCTATAAAAATGTTATGTACCTATAATGATTCTATGCACCATCACAGCAAGTACCTATTGTGATTTTGTGCACCATTATAGGAACATCCGCGGGCGTGCCCGCGGTTTGTCATTTCATTAACCACTGTACAGGCAGGGGGCCGGAGGCCCCCTGCTTCACGTAGGAGCGCAGGTCGGCGAAGCCGACTAAGCTCCTAGTCTCTTATTATATTTTGTGAGTGCGGATATGTTTATATATATGTATGTATGTTCCGGTACCTTCCTAACTTCTTTTTCTAAAGGCTTTCTTTCGGCTATACGTTGAGCGTGAAACTAAATTGAATCAGGTTCGTTAATCTTTCGTGTGTTGTTTTCGGACTTTTTTATGTCTCTGGCGGGTCGCAATTTTTTAAAATTAACGTTTTCTTTCGGTCATGTTTCGATTTTTTGAGTTTCCGTGGAATTAACTGTCAAAAATCCAACATGGCCGCTCACGCACATTTACCGAGAGAATCAAAGTGAAAAAATGGTAATTTCGGTTAAAAATTGCTTTTTTAACGTGCCAAATACTATTTTCAGGTATCAGAAGACATTTTTCAAAAAATCTGGGTCATTATCTGTGCAATTTGAGGTGAAAATATGTTTAAAAGATTTCAAGAGTGTACAACTGTCAAAATTTCAGCATATTAAATTGTGACGAATTTTCATATTTTGAACGTGTTTCTTGACAGAAGAAAGGTAATTAAGGTTTTAAGGTGAGTTTACGATTAAGTTTAAGACATTTGCAGGGCAAAAGTTCGTAAAATAGTGTTAAAAAAATATTTATCCATATTAAAAATATTAGGGTAACTTCAGCGTTCACCAAGCGTAGGTAAGCAAAAACTGAATTCTCCCTGCCAGAAATCATTATATTTTCTAATTAAAAATATAAATTAACACAATTAAAATAAACCAAAAACATGTAAGTACTTCTTTTATAACATTAGAATGTTTTTTGCAAACGATCTTTAAACGATTAGAATTTTGTGTCATCACAAAAAACCATTCATCGTTCGCAATGCGTAGGTCAGTGACAACAGAACTCTCCCAGACTGCTGGAAATAATTTTTTCTACTTAAAAATATAAAAAAGCGAGTCGCGGAGCGACGAGTTTTATAATCGACAAATGCGCCAAAATGCCTTATTATATTTAAACACCAGAAAACGAGTTGCGAAGCAACGAGTTTTATGTTCGAGAAATTATAGCATTTTTAGCGTGCGGAATACGATATTAAGGCATAAAACGACATTTTTTAAAGAATTTGGGTACTTATTCCCAAAAAATATAAATTAATACAATTAAAATAAACCAAAAACATGTAAGTACTTCTTTTATAACATTAGAATGTTTTTTGCAAACGATCTTTAAACGATCAGAATTTTGGGTCATCACAAAAAACTATTCATCGTTCGCAATGCGTAGGTCAGTGACAACAGAACTCTCCCAGACTGCCGGAAATAATTTTTTCTACTTATAAATATAAAAAAGCGAGTCGCGGAGCGACGAGTTTTATAATCGACAAATGCGCCAAAATGCCTTATTATATTTAAACACCAGAAAACGAGTTGCGAAGCAACGAGTTTTATAGCATTTTTAGCATGCGGAATACGATATTAAGGCATAAAACGACATTTTTTAAAGAATCTGGGTACTTATTCCCAAAAATACCCAACCTCACAGTTGTCACTTTTTTGCGTTTCCAACTGCGATGATTTTTTACATTTTAGATGTATTTTTCGAGTGTTAAAAGGTCAAATCTACGTTGGAGTAAATTCGTGATATAGGTAAAAACATATTTATGGCGAAATTGCATCAAATATTGATAAAAAAAAAAAACGTTCAGTATCATACATTTTATGGTTAACATTTACAAGTTGGTTATAAGTTATAAGTAAGTAAACCACTGAACCCCGGTCGCCAGAAATAATTTCGTGGCGTAAAAATGCCGTGAAATTAAATGTAAAACATGTAAGTGTCAATTTTATAAAATTAAAATAATTTTTCAAACGTTCTTTACGATTTTGGGTTGTCTTTATTTGAAAACATGAGTTAAACTATATTATAACCTCAATTGTCAAAACGTTGTCTCGCACTGACGTTTAATATTTAAAGTGACTTTCGGAGTGTGAATATATTAAATTTACTTTAATTTACATCAAAATTTTAAACATTTGGAGGATTTATGTTTATATAATACCGAAACGTTAAAAGATAGACGAAAGCGAGTAAGGATTGTTTTTTGTACATATTTTGAAAATTTTGCAGGTCTAAAAACCGCCTAAGGATGTTTATTTACTCTCGGAACAATGTCTACAATATAAAACCACTACTGAAATGTTTAAAAGTAAGTGAATAATAACATTGGGTAATTCGAGATTTTACAAATTTTTTAAATTCTAAAAGTCGTTTGAATATTTTTTAGCCTTCGTCTTAGAGACATATACTATTTGTTGTTTACATTTTACATGGAGAGAAGAAAGGAACATCTCTGTTGCTGCTTTTTAAAGGTACGAAACTGTTTTGCTCCAGGTACGTCAAATATTTATTCTCAAAGTCTAACCTCAAATATTGTGCGACAAAATTTTAGTCTCTCTGATAGAAACAAATTACTACTGTGTCAAATGATTTCACAGTTTAAAAATGAAATGCAGATCCTTAACTAGAGCTGCCTTTATAGTTTGTAAACTGATAAATAATAATGTATCGTATGTGTTGTTACGTATCGTAATTAACCAGAGTAAACGGTAACTGGTATTGTGTTTCGTAATAATCAAAAATCAGTCACCGGTTAAAAGCCGAAAGACAGTTTATGAATAAATTTTACTACTTTTGAGAATATTTTGAAAAATATGAGTATGATATATTTAAAACCATGAAATTGGTGAAAGTTCACCCACTACTCCATCAGAAGACTAAAGTTTTTTTAAAGTTTTCCAAAAATGCATATTTGTCCATTGTTACCATTATATTAATTTTTAAATTAATATTGGTTATTTTGTTTAATTTTCTAAGAGTATTTTGAATAATTTTCAGTTTTGGTGTAACTATAGCGGAACAAGTAGACAACAAGAGCCTGACATGATTGCAGACAGATTCTATGAGAAACTCAATGAAGTTTAGTCAGGGACTTCTAATGTCAAAGAGGTTAAGCATGTCTTTCCGCTCCGAAATGGCCAACATAGGTTGAAACAGTTCTCTGCAAACTGTAACTGCAGCTATAGAAATAAATCGAAGATGTAGCCCAGGAGCCTTCGTTTTCTTTGTTTGTCGATGTATTAGTAAATATAGAATTGTGGCAGAATAAATGAAAAGCTTTTTGAAAGGAATAACCATGTTCCATTAATAATGTTCAATTAATAATTTATTCAAAATATATTAAACGAATTGAAAGTATTCAAAAAAAAAATATTAAACTTCCTTTGCTACAAATTTAATATTCAGCTGAACTCTTATTCCGATAAATTAGAATTTTTCAATTTAAAATCATTAGAACAAAGAAGAACTAAATTCGATATCCTGCTATTATTCAAAATTTTCAATAATATGATTGACACACAGACCTTTGTACATGAATTTACCTTTTTGATACCAAACAAGTCTACACGATCGCAAAATTTATTTTATATTAATCAATTTAAAACTAACTGTTGCAAGAACTCATCAATTAATAGAATAATGATTTCATATAACAATAATTTCAAAAATTTCGATATATTTTCCTTAACTTTTAATAAACTAAAAAAATTATTGTAATGAGATTTATAATTTCTAAATACTTAATTAATATAAATTGTAATGAGATACTTAATAATTAATATACTTTGTTTACGTACACAATCTGTAATATAATTTATAAGATTTTGTTCACTATTTAATTGTATTTCGTGGAAGTTACTTGTGGGCAACCGTTAGCTTCCCCAATGTATAAATAAATAATAATTAATTAGTCAATGATTAGTGCATCGTAAGTGTCATGTTTTGATAAAGCCTTCTTTATACAAAATAATGTGTTAATTCTGGGACACTAGAGCACAGATAATTGAATAACCCAGTTAATAATAACTACGTTATTTGATTAAAAAAAGCAAGATTAATATGTGTGCATATAACAGAAACAAATATTACATCCATTTTAATAGGAAGTATAAAATTTTTTATTATTTTTTTTTTTTTTTATTAAAAATCATTTTCTTACGTTTGATTATTTTAAAATATATAATATCGTGAATAAATGAGACTCGCATAATCTATTTTTTGTTGTATAAAAAAAAAATTAACTTCTACCTGTTTTTCAGGCCAGCCAGCTTCTTTAACCAATTATCAGTTAATAGTTAATTTAATTAAGTTATAATAGGAAAAGGTTAGGTCAATAGCCTCTTTAGGGAGTATCTATGAGAGTCATTACTTCATTAACCTTACTTATCCCATCTAACTGCTAATTATTGATGTAATTGTGCGCAATGTAAATAAAAGTCTGATTTCAGTTACCGCTTTAATCATTTGATAATTAGTTTAAAATAAGGCATAATTTAAATGTGACGCCTTAAGATATTATTTGAATTGTTAGAAACTTGCGACCAAAACTTAGCACATACTCAATCCAGCCGCTAATAAATCTTTGTAATTGACAATGGTGAAAATATATATTATTTTAGTTTGCTTCATCCTATCTTATCGAAGGACATCGCACAACTTGGGAAAAACATATAAATGCATATCGGTACCACAACGAACACATCTCAGATGCTTGCTGTGCCAAATTAATTCGTCAGCTATTCCTGTAAGTTATCCCAGGAGAAATATTGTGCGACAAAATTTTAGTCTCTCTGATAGAAACAAATTACTACTGTGTCAAGTGATTACACAGTAAAAATGAAATGCAGATCCTTAACTAGAGCTGCCTTTATAGTTTGTAAACTGATAAATAATAATGTATCGTATGTGTTGTTATGTATCGTAATTAACCAGAGTAAACGGTAACTGGTATTGTGTTTCGTAATAATCAAAAATCAGTCACCGGTTAAAAGCCGAAAGACAGTTTATGAATAAATTTTACTACTTTTGAGAATATTTTGAAAAATATGAGTAGGATATATTTAAATTCATGAAATTGGTGAAAGTTTACCCACTTCTCCATCAGAAGACTAAAGTTTTCCAAAAATGCATATTTGTCCATTGTTACCATTATATTAATTTTTAAATTAATATTGGTTATTTTGTTTAATTTTCTAAGAGTATTTTGAATAATTTTCAGTTTTGGTGTAACTATAGCGGAACAAGTAGACAACAAGAGCCTAACATGATTGCAGACAGATACTATGAGAAACTCAATAAAGTTTAGTCAGCGACTTCTAATGACGAAGAGGTTAAGCATGTCTTTCCGCTCCGAAATGGTGAACATACGTTGAAACAGTTCTCTGCAAACCGTAACTGCAGCTATAGAAATAAATCGAAGATGTAGCCCAGGAGCCTTCGTTTTCTTTGTTTGTCGATGAATTAGTAAATATAGAATTGTGGCAGAATAAATTAAAAGCTTTTTGAAAGGAATAACCATGTTCCATTAATAATAATTAATTAGTCAATGATTAGTGCATCGTAAGTGTCATGTTTTGATAAAGACTTCTTTATACAAAATAATGTGTTAATTCTGGGACACTAGAGCACAGATAATTGAATAACCCAATTAATAATAACTACGTTATTTGATTTAAAAAAAGCAAGATTAATATGTGTGCATATAACAGAAACAAATATTACCTTCATTTTAATAGGAAGTATAAAATTTTTTATTATTTTTTTTTTTTTTTTTACTAAAAATCAGTTTCTTATGTTTGATTATTTTAAAATATATAATATCGTGAATAAATGAGACTCGCATAATCTATTTTTTGTTGTATAAAAAAAAATAAAATTAACTTCTACCTGTTTTTCAGGCCAGCCAGCTTCTTTAACCAATTATCAGTTAACAGTTAATTTAATTAAGTTATAATAGGAAAAGGTTAGGTCAATAGCCTCTTTAGGGAGTATCTATGAGAGTCATTACTTCATTAACCTTACCTATCCCATCTAACTGCTAATTATTGATGTAATTGTGAGCAATGTAAATAAAAGTCTGATTTCAGTTACCGCTTTAATCATTTGATAATTAGTTTAAAATAAGGCATAATTTAAATGTGACGCCTTAAGATATTAATTGAATTGTTAGAAATTTCCGACCAAAACTTAGCACATACTCAATCCAACCTATCCAGCCGCTAATAAATCTTTGTAATTGACAATGGTGAAAATATATATTATTTTAGTTTGCTTCATCCTATCTTATCGAAGGACATCGCACAACTTTGGAAAAACATATAAATGCATATCGATACCACGACGAACACATCTCAGATGCTTGCTGTGCAAAATTAATTCGCCAGCTATTCCTGTAAGTTATCCCAGGAGAAACGAGTTAAATTGTCTACCTAAAAAAGCTTCGCGAAAAAAAAAAAAAAAATCTGCAATACATCAGCCAGAATCAAAAGTTGATAATTATATGACACTACCAGGTGTTGTTCGACCATTTGTTTCTCTCGAACCGGTAGAATTGGCATTCTTCATATCGCTTTTTGTGGGAATGCGACGAAATTTATAAGGACTAACCTAAATAGTTAAATATCTATTTGCTATCACTCATCCTTGCATCCCCAAAAAATATAAAAAATGATTATTGCAAACATTACACTTTTCCCAACAATTTTATAAATTCAATATAAAATGTGTATAAAAATTAATTTTCAAATAATTAAAAAATGTTTTTAGGTTATATTTTTTATGTACTGCACCTATTGTCAAACGTAGTAAGCTTGAATCTGTATAGGTGGTGCTTTAAGTTGGTAAATATGAAATAATTTTGTCAGTAGAATTAAATAGTTTTTGAAAATAATGGATTTACATAATTTTAATATGAATATAGCACTATAAATATATAAAGAAATACATTTTAATAACTATAATAAGTATTATATATTTATTTACTTTAGTTCAAAATTATAAGGGTTGGTAACATTATAAAACAATTTCTATTGTTTAGTTTCTTGGTTTCTATGAACGCTAAACTAACTATCGCTCTATTTTAATTATTATTGTGATAATAATTGTGTTAATTATTAATTGATTTCGATTTTTATACGCTTTTATAGGTAAGAGTTGTGTTTCATTAAAATTTTTCATTCATTGTGTAAAATTTCACTATAATTTGTAAGTGGGTTTATCTATCTACGTTAGATTATAACAAGCAATAATGTCCGCCCTTAAAATCTAAATTCCTTAAGTTTAAATTTACAATTTAATCTAATCCATCTATTTTTAAAATACCTGCGATTGTATTGGCAGTAAATTTATTATTTAAAATTTTATACGTGTTTGAAAGCCCGGTTGCATATCGTATTACATTATTTTGATTTAGCTATTTAAGGTAATTAAGATTCCACAATTCAATATAGTGTTTGACAAAGTGTTCGCAAATCATTTGACTTTTTATTTAATTTTAAGAGTTGTGTTTCATTAAAATTTTTCATTCATTGTGTAAAATTTCACCATAAATTGTTAATTAGTTTATCTATCTACGTTAGATTATAACATGCAATAATGTCCGCCCTTAAAATCTGAATTCTTTAACTTAACAATTTAATCTGATTAAGATTCTTCAATTCCTTAAAATACTTGCGATTATATTGGCAGTAAATTTAAATGTTTAATTATGTTCGAATTTAAAGCCCGGTTGCATAGCGTATATACTATTTTAATTTTGCAATTTAAAGTATTAAGATTTGAGAATTCAAAGCTTGAATCTCTAAAGGTGGCGCTTTAAGTTGGTAAATATGAAATAATTTTGTCAGTAGAATTAAATATTTTTTGAGATTAATGGATTTACATAATTTTAATATGAATATACCACTTTAAATATAGAAAGAAATTCATTTTTATAACTATAATAAGTATTATATATTTATTTACTTCAGTTTCAAATTTTAAAGGTTGGGAACATTATAAAACAATTTCAATTGTTAGTTTATTCGTTTATATGAACGCTAAAACAACTATCGCTCTATTTTAATTATTATTGTGATAATAATTGTGTTAATTATTAATTAATTTCTATTTTTATACGCTTTTATAGGTAAGAGTTGTGTTTCATTAAAATTTTCATTCGTTGTGTAAAATTTCACCATAAACTCTTAGTTGGTTTATCTATCTACGTTAGATTATAACATGCAATAATGTCCGCCCTTAAAATCTGAATTCTTTAACTTAACAATTTAATCTTAATTCATTTCTATTTTTATACGCTTTTATAGGTAAGAGTTGTGTTTCATTAAAATTTTCATTGGTTGTGTAAAATTTCACTATAAATTGTTGGTTTATCTATCTACGTTAGATTATAACATGCAATAATGTCCGCCCTTAAAATTTGAATTCTTTAACTTAACAATTTAATCTGATTAAGATTCTTCAATTCATTAAAATACTTGCGATTATATTGGCAGTAAATTTAAATGTTTAATTATGTTCGAATTTAAAGCCCGGTTGCATAGCGTATATACTATTTTAATTTTGCAATTTAAAGTAATTAAGATTTGACAATTCAATATAGTGTTTGACAATGTGTTCGCAAAACGTTTCACGTTTTATTTATTAGTTTGTTGAATTTTTTCAGCATTTGTCAAAATGCCGAAAAAAGGAAAATCTAAATTGACGCGACGAAAGAAAAGTGCCGTTCCCAGAATTGACGTTTCTATGGACAATCAACCTTGCACTTCAAGGCAAGTGGATGTGAATCTTGCTGGCCCCAGCGGGTACAAGAGTCGCCGATTGTCACAGGAGGTAAAACACACTTCTTCTGAAGCCTCTTCTGATGAGGTAAGTTCAGTTGAGATTATAAGCAAGGCAGAGCGAGTACGTACTGCAAGAGCGCAAGAAAGCGCAGAGCAGCGTACTATTCGTCTGGCCGCGATGGCAGCCCGTTCTAGAGCTAGAAGAGCTAGCGAAACTCCTGAACAACGCACTAAACGTTTGAAAGAAATGGCAGTTCATGCTAAGGCTCGAAGAGCCGAGGAAACCTCTGTTCGACGTGATGAACGGCTGGCAGAGACGAGAGCCCGTGCCGCATTAAGGATAGCCAACGAAGACTCCGAACAGCGCGGTGAACGTTTGGCGGATCTGGCAGTCCGTGCCGCAATAAGGATAGCCGACGAAGATCCTGACGACCGTGCTGAACGTTTGGCAGATGTAGCAGGCCGTGCTGAAATAACAAGAGCTGCCGAAGACCCAGATCAACGTGATGAACGTCTGGCGGCGATGGCCGCTCGCCAACTAGCTGCGAGAGCCAATGAGGACGCTGTTACACGTCGAGACCGCCTTGCGACCAGAGCAGGGAATGACCGTGACGTACGTCGCCGAACTGCCGGTCTACGTGTCACACACTTAGCAGCCGCTCATGACGATGTAGCCATCCATTATCTGGGAGCTATGGATATGTTGTGTAGATTCTGCTCCGCACAGCATTTTTCCCAAGAGCAAACCACTCGGGGAACATATCCTAGCTGCTGCAAAGATGGTGTAGTAGAATTAGATCCTCCAAGGCCGTACCCGGAATTGCTAGAGTCGTTACTGATGAAACGTCATCCGCAGTCACGTAATTTTCTGGAGAACATAAGATTGTACAACAGCGCAATGTCTTTCGCGTCCATCGGTGCCGCTATCAGTTTGCCGCCTGGTCGTGGTCCCTATTGCTTCCGTATACACGGGCAAATATACCATAAGATCAGTAACATAGATGATGGCGGAAACCAAAAGCGTTACGGACAGTTGTACTTCTTAGACACATCAGAAGCGCTTGGCTGTCGACGAGATTTCATCGTTAACGATGCTTGCCGTGAGGATCTGTTAGCATCTCTTGATCTCCTGTTGCGAGAGATAAACCCGTTTGCGGAGGCATATATGTTTATGCGTGATGTTGAGGAGAGATCCAGGCAGTTGGCTCTGATCACGGGTGAGCCACCCTCTGAAGTCATAATGCAAATTGCGGAAGACCGTAGGATGGATGCCAGACGTTATAACATCCCAACCGCAAACGAGGTAGCCGTAGTTTTTCGCAATATGGATGGTGCTCCACCTTTACAGCGTGACCTGAGGATCTACGTGCGCGGAGGACAATTCCTTAACATCGACATCCAGAGCCCAAATTGTGATCCTCTGTGTTATGCCCTTCTGTTTCCGACAGGTGAGCCCGGTTGGCAGGTCGGTCTTACCAGTCAGAGGAGACGTGATTCGGGAGCAAAAAGGACTGGGATTTCAATCAACGAGTATTACTCCTATAGGTTAGCTGTCCGAAGAAACCAGTTCAGTCCTTTGCTTAACGCAGGTAAGCTGACACAACAGTTTATTGTTGACGCGTATGTGAAGGTCGAAGCACACCGCCTTAAATACATACGCAAGAAACAAAACGACTTCAGAGTCGAACATTATCAGGGCTTGATAGATCATCTGCAGAACGAAGCACTGAATGCTGATGCCCGACCTGGCAGAATGATAATATTGCCGTCTTCCTTTATGGGTAGCCCGCGAGCAATGCGGCAATACTATCAAGACGCGATGGCCATAATCACGAAATATGGCAAACCTGATTTGTTCGTAACGTTTACCTGCAATCCCAAATGGACAGAAATCCAGGAAAACTTGGAACCGTGGCAGTCCGTGGAGCACAGACCAGATCTGGTTGCTCGAGTTTTCAATTTGAAATTGAAAGAGCTGATGAAGGATATAAAGGAGCGGCACGTTCTGGGAACAACCATCGCGTTCGTTTATACGATCGAATTTCAAAAGCGCGGCTTGCCGCACGCCCATATCCTTATCATCTTGCGTGACGAGGATAAGTTACGCGAGCCAGATGATATCGACAGTCTGGTCTGCGCTGAATTCCCGGATCCTGAGAGTGACCCGGAACTGCATCAGCTGGTGTGCGAATTCATGGTGCATGGACCCTGCGGGGATGTGAATCCAAGATGCCCATGTATGAAAAACGGTAAATGTTCCAAACGATTCCCAAAGCAGTTGAGACAGACGACGGATCCCAACGTCAACGGGTATCCAGCATATCGTCGACGAGACGACGGCCGATTGACTCGGGTCCGAAATGCTGATGTCAACAACAGCTTTGTGGTGCCTTATAACAAATGGCTACTTAAAAAATACCGTGCACACATCAATGTAGAAGTCTGCTCATCGGTGAAGAGCGTAAAATACATATGCGCATATGTCCACAAAGGCCACGACTGCGCTACTGTGCAGGTTAACGTGGTAACCGACGGAGCCTTGCATCACGACGAAATAAAATCTTACGTCGATTCGCGCTATGTAAGCGCGCCCGAAGCGATGTGGAGACTTTTAGATTATAAGATGCACGACATGTCGCACCATATTTTACGTCTTGCTGTACATCTGCCGCACCAGCAGGACGTTTACTTTCATGAAGGTGAAGAGAGACGCGCCACGGAACGGGCAGCGACGCGCGATACCACCTTGACAGCATGGTTCAAACTGAACCGAACTGATCCTAATGCTACCGAGTACCTGTATACGGATATTCCGTACCACTATACGTTTCAGTCGGAATCGGCAAAGTGGCAGGTGAGAGCGCGAGGTCGTGAAAAAATAATTTCGAGAATGTACGCCATCAGCCCGCGAGACGGGGAGAGGTATTATCTGCGTCTTTTACTTTTACACGTAAGAGGCGCGATGAGCTTTGAAGACATCCGCACCGTCGATGGTGTAGTTTACAACACCTTCAAGCTCGCTGCTCGAGCACGAAACTTGCTTGCCGATGATCAGGAATGGATCAGGTAAGAATCTGTATGAATGATTGGCGTCAGGACAAATTTCCCTAATTGTTGATTTGTTCTTTTTTAGGTGTCTGGAGGAAGCGGTACAGTCACAGATGCCCGCTCAACTCCGTATGCTGTTTGCGACTCTCTGTATCTTCTGTGATGTCGTCCAGCCGGATATGCTCTGGGACCGGTTCAAGGAGCATTTAACAGAAGATTTCAGGAGAGGCGGCCACGAACTGAATACTGCGGAATCTCTTACTCTGGCAGCAATACAAGAAGTGTTTTTAAGAAACGGAACCAGCTGTCACGAGAAAGGCCTTCCGACACCGCCTGCAGATTTACTGAGAGATCAGGATGAGGCGTGTAACTTCGAGGCGGAACGTGAAGAGGCAGAGAGATGTAAAGCATTGCTGAACGTCGAACAGCAAGCTGCCTATGACGTCGTTATGAACGCCATCTCTAACCCTTTGGACGCCAAGAGGTATTTTTATTTGGATGGACCGGGAGGCACAGGTAAAACATTTATTTATAATACGATATTGAGTATGCTCCGCGGTCAGCATAAAATAGCCCTGCCTGTCGCATGGACTGGCATAGCAGCCATGCTATTGAAAAATGGTCGCACTGTGCATTCTCAGTTTAAACTACCGGTACCGATCACGGAAACATCTACGTGCAATCTGAAAGCTGGGCAAGCCATAACAGAGAAAATCAGACGGGCGGACCTGATTATTTGGGATGAGGTACCGATGGCTCCAGCTTTAGCCCTAGACACCATCGATAGAGGGCTACGTGATGTGTTGCGTACTGATCAGCCATTCGGTGGCAAAACTGTATTGTTGGGTGGAGACTTTCGCCAGTGTTTGCCGGTAGTACCGCACGCTCATAGATCCCGCATCATAGAGGCGTCCGTAAAAAATAGTCCGTTGTGGTCCCATTTTCAATCTCTACACCTCCGTCAGAATATGAGAGCCCGTCCAGAGGAAATCGAGTTCTGCGATTTCCTTCTACAGCTTGGAGACGGACTATTGGAGAATGATTACGGCTTGCCCAGCGACACTATTGCCATTCCACCTAGATGTATTACCGAAGATGTCATCCAGGATTTATACGCTAACGTCGACAATAATAACACCTTAATAGACCGCGCCATTTTATGCCCAAAAAACGAGGACTGCCTGATGGTGAACGGTATTATTTTATCACGTCTTCCCGGTGAAAGCAAGACTTACATCAGTATCGATAACGTCATCGAGAATGATGCTAACCGGGAAGATTTCACCATCGAATTTTTGAATTCACTAACGCCAACAGGAATGCCGCCACATAAGTTGTCGTTAAAAACAGGTGCCATTGTTATGTTGCTGCGCAACCTGAATGTGGCAGGTGGATTATGCAATGGCACCCGTTTACGTATAAAACAAATGCACAACAATTATTTAGACGCTGAGATAGCGGTAGGAAATTTTAAAGGCCAGAGGGTCTTTCTACCCCGCATTGACATTTTGTCAAGCGAAGGAAATCTGCCCTTCACTCTGAAGCGAAGACAGTTCCCGATTCGCTTGGCTTATGCCATGACTATAAATAAATCTCAGGGACAAACTTTAGATATGGTGGGCATCTATTTGAGGAAACCGGTGTTTGCTCACGGACAGCTCTACGTGGCTTTCTCCAGGGCCCGATCCTTTGATGCTGTCCGTGTCCAAATTTGCCCCACACCAGAACAGGGTAATCTAATAATGAATAATCCAACAATATTCACACGCAACATAGTGTATAAAGAAATTCTTTAGACACTATTTGCACATGGGATTAAAATATCTATTGATACAATGGAACGGTACTGAATAACTTGCAAAAGATTTACTTGATGGATGACAAAAAAATATATGTATATATATACATATATATATTAAAAAAAGACAAACAGTACTTTATGGTACTAATTAAAAATCTTGATTCCTATAGGGGATTTGCAGAAATTCGAATAATTTTTCTGTTAAAAAAGGCACACACTATATGGCCACTGATTATGATTCTGGGAAAGAATTTAGAAAAATTTCCGTATTATATCCATTGGGAAACTTTTTCTTTAAATTTTAATTGATGAAGGACAATGACAAAAAATTTGTTCAAAAATGGCAAACAATATATGTCAACAATAACGAAATATAATTCCCCGAAGGGATTTGGACAAATTCTAACAATTTTTCCGTTAGGAAACGTTTTATATTATTATTGACGGAAGGTGGAAATAGAAAGTTTGGTAAATTTTTTTAGAAAAAACCATACTATATTCTATGCAACTGATGGTTTTATTTATTACATAGAAACAAGTCCAAGATTCTCTATAACAATACTCATAAGAGAATTAAATTATTTGTCTTTTACACGTAAGAGATTTAAAAGTTATGCATAAATAAATACTACGTAACATGACATACCTACATATTTGTCATGTAATGATAAAATGGAGTGTGCGGCAATTAATTAATTTAATAATTAACAAACATTATTTCATATCATTGAAGACTTTATTTTAAACTCTTAAAAAGTTGTAAGGATGTCGAATAACTTTACACGTAAAAGATTTTAAAGTTATGCATAAATAACTACCACGTTACATGGCTAACATACATATTTGTCATGTAGTGATAAAATGAAGTGTGCGGCAATTAATTAATTTAATAATTAACAAACATTATTTCATATCATTGAAGACTTTATTTTAAACTCTTAAAAAGTTGGAAGGATGTCGAATAACTTTACACGTAAAAGATTTTAAAGTTATGCATAAATAACTACCACGTTACATGGCTAACATACATATTTGTCATGTAGTGATAAAAAGAGTGTGCGGCAATTAATTAATTCAATAATTAACAAACATTATTTCATATCATTGAAGACTTTATTTTAAACTCTTAAAAAGTTGGAAGGATGTCGAATAACTTTACACGTAAAAGATTTTAAAGTTATGCATAAATAACTACCACGTTACATGGCTAACATACATATTTGTCATGTAATGATAAAATGGAGTGTGCGGCAATTAATTAATTTAATAATTAACAAACATTATTTCATATCATTGAAGACTTTATTTTAAACTCTTAAAAAGTTGGAAGGATGTCGAATAACTTTACACGTAAAAGATTTTAAAGTTATGCATAAATAACTACCACGTTACATGGCTAACATACATATTTGTCATGTAGTGATAAAATGAAGTGTGCGGCAATTAATTAATTTAATAATTAACAAACATTATTTCATATCATTGAAGACTTTATTTTAAACTCTTAAAAAGTTGGAAGGATGTCGAATAACTTTACACGTAAAAGATTTTAAAGTTATGCATAAATAACTACCACGTTACATGGCTAACATACATATTTGTCATGTAGTGATAAAAAGAGTGTGCGGCAATTAATTAATTCAATAATTAACAAACATTATTTCATATCATTGAAGACTTTATTTTAAACTCTTAAAAAGTTGGAAGGATGTCGAATAACTTTACACGTAAAAGATTTTAAAGTTATGCATAAATAACTACCACGTTACATGGCTAACATACATATTTGTCATGTAGTGATAAAATGAAGTGTGCGGCAATTAATTAATTTAAAAATTAACAAACATTATTTCATATCATTGAAGACTTTATTTTAAACTCTTAAAAAGTTGGAAGGATGTTGAATAACTTTACACGTAAAAGATTTTAAAGTTATGCATAAATAACTACCACGTTACATGGCTAACATACATATTTGTCATGTAGTGATAAAATGAAGTGTGCGGCAATTAATTAATTTAAAAATTAACAAACATTATTTCATATCATTGAAGACTTTATTTTAAACTCTTAAAAAGTTGGAAGGATGTCAAATAACTTTACACGTAAAAGATTTTAAAGTTATGCATAAATAACTACCACGTTACATGGCTAACATACATATTTGTCATGTAGTGATAAAATGAAGTGTGCGGCAATTAATTAATTTAAAAATTAACAAACATTATTTCATATCATTGAAGACTTTATTTTAAACTCTTAAAAAGTTGGAAGGATGTCGAATAACTTTACACGTAAAAGATTTTAAAGTTATGCATAAATAACTACCACGTTACATGGCTAACATACATATTTGTCATGTAGTGATAAAATGAAGTGTGCGGCAATTAATTAATTTAATAATTAACAAACATTATTTCATATCATTGAAGACTTTATTTTAAACTCTTAAAAAGTTGGAAGGATATCGAATAACTTTACACGCAAAAGATTTTAAAGTTATGCATAAATAACTACCACGTTACATGGCTAACATACATATTTGTCATGTAGTGATAAAAAGAGTGTGCGGCAATTATTTAATTTAATAATTAAAAACCATTATTTCATATCATTGAAGACTTTATTTTGAACTCTTAAAAATTTGAAGGATATCGTATAACTTTACACGTAAGAGATTTTAAAGTTATACATAAATAAATACTACGTAACATGGCTAACTTACATATTTGTCATGTAGTGATAAAATGGAGTGTGCGGCAATTTATTAATTTAATACTTAACAAACATTATTTCATATCATTGAAAACTTTATTTTAAACTCTTAAAAATTTGAAGGATATCGAATAACTTTATACGTAAGAGATTTTAAAGTTATACATAAATAAATACTACGTAACATGGCTAACTTACATATTTGTCATGTAGTGATAAAATGAAGTGTGCGGCAATTAATTAATTTAATACTTAACAAACATTATTTCACATCATTGTGGACTTTATTTTAAACTCTTAAAAATTTGAAGGATATCGAATAACTTTATACGTAAGAGATTTTAAAGTTATACATAAATAAATACTACGTAACATGGCTTACTTACATATTTGCCATGTAGTGATAAAATGGAGTGTGCGGCAATTAATTAATTTAATACTTAACAAACATTATTTCATATCATTGAAGACTTTATTTTAAACTCTTAAAAATTTGAAGGATATCGAATAACTTTATACGTAAGAAATTTTAAAGTTATACATAAATAAATACTACGTAACATGGCTAACTTACATATTTGTCATGTAGTGATAAAATGAAGTGTGCGGCAATTAATTAATTTAATAATTAACAGACATTATTTCATATCATTAAAGACTTTATTTTAAACTCTTAAAAAGTTTGAAGAATGTCGAATAACTTTACACGTAAAAGATTTTAAAGTTATACATTAATAAATACTACGTAACATGGCTAACTTACATATTTGTCATGTAGTGATAAAATGAAGTGTGCGGCAATAAATTAATTTAATAATTAACAAACATTATTTCATATCATTGAAGACTTTATTTTAAACTCTTAAAAATTTGAAGGATATCGAATAACTTTACACGTAAGAGATTTTAAAGTTATACATAAATAAATACTACGTAACATGGCTAACTTACATATTTGTCATGTAGTGATAAAATGGAGTGTGCGGCAATTAATTAATTTAATAACTAACAGACATTATTTCATATCAATCAAAGACTTTATTTTAAACTCTTAAAAAGTTTGAAGAATGTCGAATAACTTTACACGTAAAAGATTTTAAAGTTATACATAAATAAATACTACGTAACATGGCTAACTTACATATTTGTCATGTAGTGATAAAATGGAGTGTGCGACAATTAATTAATTTAATAATTAACAAACATTATTTCATATCATTGAAGACTTTATTTTAAATGCTTAAAAAGTTTGAATGATACCGAATAACTTTACACGTAAGAGATTTTAAAGTTATACATAAATAAATACTACGTAACATTAAAAACATACATATTTGTCATGTAATGATAAAATGGAGTGTACGGCAATTAATTAATTTAATAATTAACAAACATTATTTCATATCATTGAAGACTTTGTTTTAAATGCTTAAAAAGTTTGAATGATACCGAATAACTTAACATGTAAAAGATTTTAAAGTTATGCATAAATAACTACCACGTTACATGGCTAACATACATATTTGTCATGTAGTGATAAAAAGAGGGTGCGGCAATTATTTAATTTAATAACTAAAATACATTATTTCATATCATTGAAGACTTTATGTTAAACTCTTAAAAATTTTAAAGATATCGAATAACTTTACACGTAAGAGATTTTAAAGTTATACATAAATAAATACTACGTAACATGGCTAACTTACATATTTGTCATGTAGTGATAAAAAGAGTGCGCGGCAATTATTTAATTATATAATTAAAAAACATTATTTCATATCATTGAAGACTTTATTTTAAACTCTTAAAAATTGGAAGGATATCGAATAACTTTACACGTAAGAGATTTTATAGTTATACATAAATAAATACTACGTAACATGGCTAGCTTACATATTTGTCATGTAGTGATAAAATGAAGTGTGCGGCAATTAATTAATTTAATAAATAACAAACATTATTTCATATCATTGAAGACTTTATTTTAAACTCTTAAAAAGTTTGAAGGATACCGAATAACTTTACACGAAAAAGATTTTAAAGTTATACATAAATAAATACTACATAACATGGCTAACTTACATATTTGTCATGTAGTGATAAAATGGAATGTGCGGCAATAAATTAATTTAATAATTAACAAACATTATTTCATATCATTGAGGACTTTATTTTAAATGCTTAAAAAATTTGAAGGATACCGAATAACTTAACACGTAAGAGATTTTAAAGTTATACATAAATAAATACTACGTAACATGGCTTACTTACATATATGTCATGTAATGATAAAATGATATGTGCGGCAATTAATTAATTTAATAATTAACAAACATTATTTCATATCATTGAAGACTTTACTTTAAATGCTTAAAAAGTTTGAAGGATACCCAATAACTTTACACCTAAGAGATTTTAAAGTTATACATAAATAAATACTACGTAACATGGCTTACTTACATATTTGTCATGTAGTGATAAAATGAAATGTGCGGCAATGTATTAATTTAATAATTAACAAACATTATTTCATATCATTGAAGACTTTATTTTTAACTCTTAAAAAGTTTGAAAAATATCGAATAACTTAACACGTAAGAAATTTTAAAGTTATACATAAATAAATACTACGTTACATGACTAACTTACATATGCAATGTAGATATAGATGATTTTGTTAAATAAGTCAGGATGTGATTAAGTGAATCAAGCGGCGGCGAACTATTACAATTAAAACAAAGAATATTAAATATCACTGAAGCCTTTATTTAATACCCAAAAATAAATTTGACACATTTAAAAAAATTCACCCATAAGATATTTCAAATCTTAACATTAATGAATGCTTCGATAGATTATTTTGTTAAATAAGTCATGATATGACTAAGTGAATCAAGCGGCAAAGATCTATTACAATTAAAGCAACGAATATTAAATATCACTGAAGGCTATATTTAATACCCAGAAATAAATTTTGACACATTTAAAAAAATCCACCCGTTAGATATTTCAAATTTTAACATAAATGAATGCTTCGATAGATGAATTTGTTAAATAAGTCAAGATGTGATTAAGTGAATCAAGCGGCGAAGAACTATTACAATTAAATTGAAGATTATTAAATATCACTGAAAACTTTATTTAATACCCAGAAATAAAATCGAAACATTTAAAAAAATCCACCCTTAAAATACGTAAGATTGTTCAAATTTTAACATTAATGAATGCTTTGATAGATAAATTTATTAAATAAGGCACGATGTGATTAAGTGAATGAAGCGGCGAAAAACTATTACAATTACATCAAAGAATATTAAATAAATACCCAAAAATAAATTTGAAACATTTAAAAAAATCCACCCGTAAGATATTTGAAATTTTAACATAAATGAATGCTTTAGTACATGAATTTGTTAAATATGTCAGGAGATGATTAAGTGAATCAAGCGGCGAAGAACTATTACAATTAAAGCAAAGGATATTAAATATTACTGAAGGCTTTATTTAATACCCAGAAATAAATTTGAAACATTTAAAAAAACTTAACCGTAAGATATTTCAAATTTTAACATTATTGAATGCTTTGGTAAATGAATTTGTTAAATAAGTCTGGATGTGACTGAGAAAATCAAGCGGCGAAGAACTATTACATTTACATCAAAGAATATTAAATATCACTAGACACCTTTATTTAATACCCAGAAATAAATTTGAAACATTTCAAAAAATCCACGCGTAAGATATTTCCAATTTTAACATAAATGAATGCTTCGATAGATGAATTTGTTAAATAAGTCAGGATGTAATTCAGTGAATCAAGCGGCGAAGAACTATTACAATTAAAGCAAAGATTATTAGATATCACTGAAGGCTTTATTTAATACCCAGAAATAAATTTGAAACATTTCAAAAAATCCACCAGGAAGATATTTCAAATTTTAACATTAATGAATGCTTTGGTAGATGAATTTGTTCAATATATCAGGAGGTGATTAAGTGAATCAAGCGGCGAAGAACTATTTCAATTAAAGCAAAGAATTTTAAATATCACTGAAGGCTTTATTTAATACCCAGAAATAAATTTGAAACATTTAAAAAAATTTAACCGTAAGATATTTCAAATTTTAACATTAATGAATGCTTTGCTAGATGAATTTGTTAAATGAGTCTGGAGGTGATTAAGTGAATCAAGCGGCGAAGAACTATTACAATTAAAGCAAAGATTATTAAATATCACTGAAGGCTTTATTTAATACTCTGAAATAAAATTGAAACATTTAAAAAAATCCAACCGTAAGATATTTCAAATTTTAACATAAATGAATGCTTCGATAGATGAATTTGTTAAATATGTCAGGAGATGATGAAGTGAATCAAGCGACGAAGAACTATTACAATTAAAGCAAATAATATTAAATATCACTGAAGACTTTATTTAATACCCAGAAATAAAATCGAAACATTTAAACAAATCCAACCGTAAGATATTTCAAATTTTAACATAAATGAATGTTTCGATAGATGAATTTTTTAAATAAGTCAGGATGTGATTGAGTGAATCAAGCGGCGGAGAACTATTACAATTAAAGCAAAGATTATTAGATATCACTGAAGGCTTTATTTGATACCCAGAAATAAATTTGAAACATTTCAAAAAATCCAACCGTAAGATATTTCAAATTTTTGCAAAAAATAATGCTTCGAAAGATGAATTTGTTAAATAAGTCATTAGTGATTAAATAAACTAAGCGGTAAGGAATTATCTTGATAAAAACAGAAAATATTAATATCTGATGGCTTTATTTATTATCCAGAAATAAGTTTGAAGAATTTAAAAAATTCCTCCCGATTTTATATAAATAATGAAGAGATAAAAGTATTGTACAGCGAATAATGAATTTAATACAAAAGAAGCAATATTTAATATAACCAATGGCTTCATGTAAAACTCACCCGACAATTTTATACACATGAATGTAAAATGATTATTTTATGGGAGTCATGAAGTAAAAAAAAAAAAAAATATATAAAAACTTTTTTAACGATATTCAATGCTCAGAATGAAACATAAAAATCTCCAATATTTTATTCAGTAAGTATTTTTTATTTACGTTTTTCAATGATTATATAATGTTATAATTTTCAATATATATTTTTAGTTTTAGCACAGATATACTTAATAATTTGAATCAATTTTGTTCATTCAAAAAATGATTAAAAGGAGGATTGCCATTTATTTAATACCGTTAAAATGTTAACGAAAACCCCGAAGAAAGATTTGAATAGCTTCAATACTGTTCTCAATAAGAGATATTCCCTTATATTTTTTAAAACAATTGTTATATATTTGTTTATTTTTAAATAGGTACGCTACGCTAATAATATATGAATGCTTCTTAAGATGATCATACTGAATAAGTAATGAATTAATGAAAACAGTCATGCAACAAAGAATTAATCTGATAATACACGAACAATATTTATCATCACAATGACTTTATTTAATAAAAAAAAAAACAAAACT